>JAUEPT010000023.1:0-514850 GCA_030435635.1 Armillaria borealis | reverse complement strand
CGTCGCCCACGAAATCTCTCAATTACCGGAGAAGCCACCATTGCGACTACTCCCCGCAGTCGTATCCAAAGCTTCAAATAAACGAGGTTAGCCTGCCCTTCTGTTCGTCCCTTTACTGTTACTAACATTATTTTCAGAGCAGTGGATTTTTTAAGCGCCTATGCCGTTAACGATGTCAAATCTTTCGACACATAATCCAACCAGGTCCGGCACCGGGCACTTGACCACGCTGGTTCGAATGCCTACTTTTTTGCTTGGCCCATGACCCAAGCGATAGAGTCGACGTGCCTGCATCTATGGGTACGCCGGGTGATTACTTTACAAGGCGCCCTTCTATCAGTCCCTCTCTGGCGTGCGGTGTTGTTCTGTAGTTAGGGCATTTCTATTCAGTTCCGTGGCGGCTTCTTTATGGAGTGATGCATATTCCGTAAGTTTTTCTGTCTTCTCGACTAGGAGCATCCTCTAATCTGAACTTCATACTTAGGCATCCGTGCATCATTTCTTCGCGGGAACATGGGGATGAACCGACCTACCCACTCTGATATCACGTCTATGTTAAGAAGCGGTATCATTACGGTTCTCGAACACCGAAACGGCGCTTAATAACGTGAAGGCCCATCTGTGCAATTGTTGCAGAACGATTAGAAATCGGAGGACGGCTCCTGCTAGTCGTCAATGCGACATCCTGCATATCAATCGTGGAAGGTTTGGGATGTTTTTACTAGTTCGAGGTGGCGACATGTGCAGCATGCATTGAGGACAATGTCTCTGATAAGCGCTGTGCACACTGCCGTGTTCCCATTGTCCTATTTATACAGCCGGACCCGATTTGTTTATCTAGGTTTCATCCATCGACCGTAAACATTCGTTAACCTGCCATCCTAACATTCACCGCATCAGAACCTATTCCGAGGTAACTGAATTTCGGGAATATTTCTTCCCATCGTCTCTCAATCATAATTTCGACTCATGGTGATCTTCATGGATTGCACGATATTATTCACTCCTCACCTCTACGACAATTCCGCGAGGAAGAACAGCCCGAGATTATGCACAACGTTCACGTACGGACAGGCCTCACCCCGTTAAGGCGATTGTATCACATATGCCACAGAAGAGTGCTCTGCTCCGCTGACGGAAGCGAAAATGCCTTGGGGCTGTGCAGAGAGAAAGAAATTGCCATCAGAAACCAGGATGTTGTGTGGCTTGATCTTCTATTAGCCGCCCACGAACTTCGAATTTGCGACCATCGGATAGTCAATCCATGGATCCGAACTGTCAAACGCTGTGGGAGACGTTCGGGGATAACGTATCCAGGTCAAAAATGGCCTGCAATGTCTGCGAAATCGACAAAACAGAAACCCGCGGAGGCTCAAAGCACTATTATCGAGCGACTGAACCTGTTTCCTAGTGCTTGGAACAAACCTCCACGGACTATAACTGACCGTTGACCTCTGAATTCCAGTCGCAGTATACAAAAACAGGGGAATGAACGCGCATGATGCTTTAGAAAGACTTGAGGTGAAGCAATACACGTATGCGTATCTCCTGGTTTTTATTTTCTTTCCCTGATTCTACTACACTGTAGAACGACGTATTTCTTGGAGTCAAGAATACCCCAGTTCTTTTCCAGTAACTTCACACGCAACTCCTCTCGATGGCGAAAAAAACCTCAACATCAAGTCCCTATGGCGTTATCTACAACAGTCAAACAAACGACGGCACCTGTGGGCATCTCGGCAAAGCCTAGAAAGACGAGACAGAAAATCGACGGATGGAGCGTGTTATGTAGGGTCAAGCTAATAAAGTCGACTTACTGCCGAGGTCATGAAGCGACCTATTCATCCGTGCGCCTTCTTTATCCATCGTTCGTTACTTTGAACTTATCGGTCCTTCACAGATACCCACAAACTCACATTGGATATATTCATCCACGGCTCCGCGCAATTCTGCTGACTTCTATACATTCTGTCAGGAAGGAAATAAGAGAAGTATGCCTATCCCCAATATCAATATCTCTTGTACTTACATTTGTATCATTTTGAAGCTTCCCTCATGATCACGTTCGGTACCTTGAGGATGTCATAAACATGTTTGAAGCTGCAGACGTTCATCGTTGAATCAGCGATATATAATTGTCTGCTCATCGTCCGACCTCGTGAGTACAACTTTGTGTCCACTGAAATTTAGTACCTTTAGGAAGCAGCATTGACGGTGAGCAGAACATTCGCCCGATCGTCGACATCTATCAAAGTCCCTCGGGTAAGTCGCAGTTCCGAAGAACAACTTTGTATGACCCTCTTCGCAGCCTGTGAGAGAGGAAACAACCCCTTTTCACTCGTCGGATTGGGGCCGCATTTGCGCTGGTCACATTCTGTTCCTAGTACAGGCGCTTTCCTTGCCAGAGCTGTCCTGAACTTTGCCGCTGCTACTACGGTTCCATGTCCTGGTTCTCCTGACTGACCAGTATTCCTACACGGAAGCAATATGGGTAATTCCATTCTCCGTTAGTCCTTTCTGTGATAAGCTCACGAGTTATGCGGCTGGGTACTAACTAGAAGCCCGTCAGCTTCTATCAACACGACTATGTGTACCTAATTCAATCAGTTCAGTGAGCACATTCTGGTCATACGTCCCAAACGCTCCACCCTGTAACTCCGCTCAGTAATGAATAAATGTTTACCGACAGCACTGTGATATGGTCTGCAAAACGTAAGATACTAGACCGACTAGTCTGGGGGCTTGGACTGAGTTAGAAGCATTTCACAGCGCTTTCGACAACTTATATGATAGCATTCTGAGATGATTCGCCCGCTCTTAGCTACGAGCACGACATCCATCAAAACCGAGTCAATTCAACTACCATTGCATAGGGGAAGAGATAATGTGTATGTATACATAAGTCAAAAATTCTAACAAGAAACGGCGGGTTCATTTCTGAAACCATATCCGTTCGGTCTTATGCTGACCTGCAACCACTGGGGTCTGGGAACTCGATGACGGTAAGGCACGATGAAGTTCAACGTAGGTTGAATTTGATGTCAACGGCCCGTATCGGAGGGTGCGAAGAAGTGCGCCCGTGAAAACACCAGCGGATTTCCCATCATCACCTGTAACCTCTTTTGCAAGCTGATACTCCTTACAAGCCGCCAAAACGACGTGGGAGAATGTATCCGGTTTCCAGTCTCCTGATAGAACTGACACATGGTCAGCTCCATTTTTCCGCTGCTTCTCTGCCGCCTCAAGTACATGCCTCAAAGATCCTTCCACCGGAAGGGCAAGGCGTATTCCCGTATCAGGAAGTCTGGTGGCACCTCCCGAGTGACAACAATCCAGAATCACAGTGATTTGATGGCCCTTCGCATGGCAGATGCGCTTCAGAATCACATTGATCTCTCTGTCGCTGATGTCTGGGATAATTGAACGATGTGGGACATTTCGACTAGTACGATCCATGGGACAGAGTACTTCGACGTTCCCACTCCTTCCAATATCATCTTTGAAGTACGAACTGCAAGCATAGCTTGAGCCATGTCCTGAGAAGAAGACGATGATGTGATCGCTTCTCTGAATTTTAGAGTTCGTGGATAAATTAACAAGGGTGCGGATGATGTTCTCCCGGGTGGGAAGTGAGCAAGAGCTAGTTGCAAGGAGTTCGGGATAGAGATTGCGGAAGATATGACCAATGGGATTTACAAGAACTTGAAAGGCCGTGGTGTCAGATACGGTATCGCGATAGGGATGGGGACTGAGAAGCAGCTGGATTCGATCTTCTGGAACAATAAGATCTTCCATGAGATATGTTCGCATGTCCAATGCATCCCTCACACATCCCCGTAACAACGACATGGGGTCGTTGTAGGAATCAATGCCTATTAGAACCGCCCAAGTTCGAGACCCATCGATGCTGAATCTATTTCGGCGACCCTGGGTATCTGTCAGCACCGATGTCAACACGCAGGAAAAAGGCCTCACAGTAACATATGTAACACTGGATGGGTGGGGCGCTCTCATAGAAAGATGGCGCGCTATTTCATTAATTTTGGTGCGATGGTCGAGGAGCTTGCTTAACGTGGACGCGCTCCCGTAGTTCTTTCGCGCCTTGGTTATGTTTAAAACCTCAACCGAGTCTACGTTTCCAGTCATCCCGTAGCTCCTTGCAAGGTGGCGCTCATGATCTTCCCAGGGTTGAATCATGCGTATGAGTCTCTCGAGATCATTTTGTACCATCGAATCATCCTGTGTGGGCTGATGTGAGTCATCGTGACCGTAATGCTTCAAAACAGTCCATGCTATGAAATTGCGCGCCGACGGTATTTTGTACATGCCATATGTATCATGCATAGTACTGCAGTGATATATATGGTTGGGGGTATCCAGGTGCCAAGCGAGTACGAACAGATACATGGCAACTGACTCAGGGCCAATGAATGTTGACCAAACCAGCCCATGGACTACAGTAACCATCAGCTAGGGGGTTTCTACGAAGAATCGCTGAACTTGCCTATGAGAAAATGAAGAACCAGCAGAAATTCTTCGAAAATACTATGTTCGCTGTACAGCACCGGAATAAAACCAGAAACTGTCTTAATTAATCCACCGCATGAGGCAAATAGAAACCTCACTACACTTCTGCATGTTGTCTCCATGATATTATAAGCCGAAGACATGCAATCCGTAGTGGTCACTAGCGCGATGTATCCAGTAAGATGGTGGGGGAGGTGAAGGAAGTCCAAAGCTGTATACTTACTAATCAGAGTAATCAGAAACTTATCAGGATCAGAATCGTGGGCGTAAATCTGCCGTGAATATATCGCAAAGTAGCGCTACCAACATCGAGACAATGCCTAAAAAGGGAAAGTCTAACGGTCACGCTCGTCGAAGTGCGTACCTTCATTGTTGTGTCTTTTTTTCATTTAATGAGAACCAGATCACATCCAGGACGCGAATACAATCAGGTTCCGGTGATAACTTCGGTCTCGTCGAGGAACAAAAAATCAGTTTTCAGGATTCCCAGCTAGTACGCATATCCTCTCTGGGATATCCGACGGACTTGAACGACGGTGCGATCTACTGAACTCCCAACGACAATTCATCGGGAGCCTTCATAATTTTCATGCTTGCTGCTGTTACGAGACTACCAACACCAACAGTTTCGAATGCTGTAGGAGGCGTTTTCGACAATGTTCGCGAGAACAGTCCGTACCCTTTCTCTTTCATTCGCTTGATCTCTCTGATGATCTTTTTTAAGGGTTTCTACATCTCAAATCGTTCCTTGGTGTTCGGCGACAGCAAGACTCTCCACTCATGTTGCTAGCGCGGAGTAAACCTTGCGACTACGCTAAGTTAAAGAATCAGGATCTCCTGCGAGGCGTTAAGACTGTGCTTCGTATTCCCAAGATCCATATTTCTTGTAGCTTTCCTGGCAACTCCGGCCTGATCTGTTCGGCCATACGTATCGGAATACGTCCGCTTCTTGGGACGTGATTTCATCAGAAGCAATATATCTATGAGAAGATCTATCTTTTCAATAGCTTCATGTCATCTATACATCAAGCAAAAGAATCAGCGCCTATCAACCGCTCATATTGACAGACGGCTAACGCTGAATTTGAAAGACAACAAATGTGTGTAAATCCTGACCCATTCACGATTTGTGGTATTCTTTGGCAGCTGTATTGCTCAAGAGATGAAGGGTCCCCATGTTATTCATACATAGCCACGCTACAATCGCAATACCGGTAGACGCTAAAGCTCACTCGTGTCGTATCAATTTCCACTACCCGTAATTCTTTCCATTTGATTCTTTGTCGATGGCCCTAATAAGATCTCAATAGCGGCTGTTCCCTTACGCTTGTGCTGCTGTTACTTGAATAGCACGGCCTGTGTCACTCCTAGGAAGCTGTACAAGAGCTGTTGTATATATAGGCCTTCCGAAGCCGTGACCCACATGAGCGCTGTACGAACCACAAACCTAATCACTTGGGTTCCAGAACGTCGATGCGTTGCCGCTCACCATGAAAATCCATCATATCACCTGTGTAAGCGCCTGCGAAGATGCTCGACTCCGTCCCACCAACAAAAAACTGAGAAACAGCCTGCTCGTTACTTATTGTTCCCCGTCTCTACAGTTCTAAGCTGGAGCGTGATATAAGCCCGAACTGTACGGATTTTGTTCAGACTTCGGGGTCAGATCTGATACCACAAGATGTACCTGCTCTGTAATCGCTTGGTCTTCATACGTCTCCAGCTTACCGCCGTGACAGCCGGACCTTGAGTGCTTGGAGACTCCGGATGGGAAGTTGTCAGAAGAAAGTGATTGAGGTTTCCTCTTCCTGTTGTTCCTAAACAGCGCCGGGTACTCTATTTTGACATCAAGGTTCAGCAGCGGTCACTTCGTTTAAGGCATGGGGATTCGGACTTGGTTTAATTATAAAAAGTATGCAGTTCACACTCCATGTTTCCGTGCGAGAGTCGTTTGTACATTCCTAAGCGTTCATATGTTCCTAGATTAGAACCTGCCGTCCGAATTAGCGCCTGGCGTCTATTCAACCTTCGAACGTGCGATGATCCAATAGTTTCATGTGGCTCCGTTGTTTCTAATGGTGTTAGCGGCATTACTGATTGGTGACATCAATATAGGGCAGGATGCCGCTGTCGCAGTATACGTCGATGCGGACGTAGACGGTTGTGCGAGGTCGTGAGTCGCTAGTGAATCGGCTGAGTGTGGGCGAGTTTTGAGGTTTTTGTTGGTACGAATTGTATCTAGATAGTAAATCAGTACTAAGAACAAGGAGACCACTTACTGGGCTCAAATCTGAAGGCTCATGTGCTCGCTCGATGGCTCAGTGCTCGGAGAAAGAAGGAAAGAAAGGTAAAATCAAATTTCTTCGTACAGGCACAGATAACGAAAGAGGGGGTGGCCGTACGCGTGCTCGTGCGTCGCCAGAGCCCATAGACGATAGTAAAGTCGTATATGTACTATATTCTAAAATAAAAGACGTCAGATGAAAGAGAATATCTCAGCTACAGACCTTGTCCTCGAGCAGGAGCAAAATAGACCGGGAAACGCGCAACTACGGCATAGGAAGAGCCTGCTGCCCCGTTCAGCATGCAAACGATGTCCCACGTCGTTGCGTCTCGATTCCCAGCGCGTTCCGAGTCAGATTTTGTCCGCTGTCGGCCTTGGTCTTTCGCATCAGATGGGGTAGGGAGGGGAGTAATGGTGAAGTAAAAGAGAAGGTAAGAAACGGAATTCAAATGATGATAACGAACCCATATATCTCTACAGCGTTCATACGACCCATACCCCAAGTAATCCTTCCACCAGTCCTCGAAATAGCTCATTGGCTTGCGAGGTGAGCTACCTCAACGTTGATGTCTTGATCTCGAGCCTTGTTGCTCAAAGGGAGGAGTTGTCTGAACATGCTCTCATTGGTCCTAGAGCTAGGTGGGGTCGCGCTGAGAGGAGATAAGAGTCTGTAAAGAGAAAACGAAGTAATAACTGGAGAGATGACGGTAGAGAAGAAGAAAGACACGTAGCAAACCTAAAAAGGAAGTACGAGTCAACCGGCCCGAGACGTCGAGTCTACGAGCACGGCAACTCGTACTACCACACCGCATGTCGCGACTACGCTTCATCAGGATTGCGTTAGAACTTGTCAGTCGGAATGGCGAGATCCCAGTACATACAAGTGGATATACTCTTCCCGAAACACGTCCAACTGAACGATTTTGGTATGACAGGTCAAAGCATTCAAGGGCTAGGTCGTCTGCGGGTTGATCAGGTGTAAACGCTTCTCGGAGTTCACAATGGACTCACATCTCCTTCTGATTCTATGCAGCGCCTCCTTGATGGCTCTATAGGAACTCCTTGGATGCAAATATCCACCGCGCTGTACGCCCGCATAGAAGCTGGTATCTTGATACCTGATGCCTTCGTAAAATTAATTCTTGCAGTGCAGTTCAGTAGGCCCAGCGAGAATAGATAGAACCAAAACATTGCCAGAAGTTATCATTCGGTGGCCTTTCCTAGAAAATTTAGGTTTGAGAATCGTACAGCGGATCAGGGGAAGGTGTACTTCGAGTATACCGACGACTGGGAGGTGCAGAGTTTAATGGCATATATTGGAACTGAAGGTGTACATGGAAGAGGGTTTCCGCCGTCGATCAGTTTGTTTGCTTCGAGATATGCTGGCGGATACAGGGCGATGAGAATTCACAAGAAATGCGAGCCGGAAAATTAAGTTGTGACGAACCTTTAATCAAATGAATCCTCAGTGTCAACCTCTTCAAGCTATTAATGCAGGTCCATAATCATGATAGTGCTGCTGAGGATAGCGGTAGATAAATATACGACCCTCGTGATACGCTCTGTGCTGCTCGAATATTGTTGATGAGAGGGCACCGCTGTTCATCGTGGCATGACATCAACAACCCAAGAGCCACCGTCGGAGACCGGGGTCCCGTTTTTTTTACGGCCCGGTTGTGCCTGATAAACACCGAAAGACTATTAAAAGGTACACCACCTGGAGTTCCCGAGGCACATGATACTTGCTCGAAGCATCCGGTGCCGACCTTGTCTGGGCACACTTCGTGGCGAGAATTTGTTCAATTCGCCTGGTAGCCTGTCCACAAGAATATCGCTCCGTTACTCGAGTTCAGTGACGTATCAAATGTTTGACCTTCGACTCTTGACAAGTGACTATGTTGGTCTCAACTGGACTCAACCATTATTGGGTCGAGCGGAGATCTTATTTCCGAGAATGTCTGAGGCGCAGTGCGGGAATAATAGCATCAAAATGCACACTTTACGGTGATTAACAGCGCCTCCAGGGATGAAACGTTCTGCTGTATACCGCATATATACAGTATAACAGCAATGACATGAGATGTGCCTCAACAGCACTATTGTCGGCATCTATGATTATGTTGTTATTACAGCCAATGGAAGTCGAGACATAAAGCGCTGGATACATAAAGTTGGAGTTGTTCATATTGTGAGTCCTTCATCCACAGATAAATCGCCTTACCCGCTATTTCCTACTCAGAGACTCCCCAACACAACAGGGACATGCGAGAGATGGTCCCCGTTGAGATGAATGACCAGGATTTCACCACCTTCCTGTACGGTTCGTTCATGTCCTGGACAAGGGAGACGATACGGTCAATTTGGGGCTCCAATAAAGCCAAAGCTGGCAATGCTGTACTCTCAAGTTCATGGCTTCTGCTGAACGCACTTTGGTCTGGAATATTAACCAAATTACATCCAATCTCGGACTCGGTAAGTGCTTCTGCAACTTTGTTTTGTCTTCCTTAATTATTTCTCCTGACTTTGCATTTTCAGTATCGTTGTCATGATGTTTCTGAACCGTATGTTTCTGGGGACAACAGAACTCTTGTGCGAAACAAAGATATTTTCAAGTCTGTATATTGCCATTGATTTTTCCGACTAGCCTTCTGCCGTGGAAGTGGAAAATCTGATGAAGCATTGGTCTCGCCTGGAAGAGCTTGAGGCGCGGCTGGCAAGCGACTACGGAATGACTGGAGATATAGACTCGGTAGATGTTTTTGACGAGACAAAAGCCAGAGCATTTTCCCAAAGAGACGAATTTTCCGTAGCAGCAGTGAAAGACCTCTACGCGCTATATAGGCTTCGCGCCCTTGCCTCGTCGGGAAATCTTCCTGGCTACTCGGATCTTGAACATGTACGTGTCCGTTCGGGATGATCAGCTCGATATTGATCGCTGATCATTACTGTCAAGTCGCCAGAAACACATCACGTTGACACCTCGCGATTTTGGGTCGTCCTCATCGGCATTGATGGGTATCCAACGAATCCTCTAGGCGGTTGCGTTAATGATGCATTATTGATGGAGAAGTTTCTCGTTGAAGACCTCGGCGTACCAAAACGTCGCATACAAAGCCTCCTTGGGTCCAAGAAGCAAGTCGCACCTAGCGATCCCTTCCTACCCACTCGTGCCAACATTATTCAAACCCTTACAATTCTGATATACAATTCTGAGATCGAGCACGGCGACAATATTGTCATCTTTTTCTCGGGATACGGTTCAGTATACTCTTGCGAAGAGTATTGCGGGAAAGGGGCTGGCACCATCGAATCCCTATGTCCAATCGACCGTACTGAGGAAGACAGCTTCCCCGTACCAGACATCAGCGACCGAGAGATCAATATCATTCTCAGACAAATTGCCCATGCTAAGGGCCACCGAATCACCTTAATTCTCGACTGCTCTCACTCTGGAGCTGTCGTCGACGATCATCCAGGACTTTCAGGAAAGAACATTCCTCCGATGTCCAGAAAGTCGTTAACGTGTATGCTGGACGCTGCAGACGACACAGCAAAGAATTTCCCTGAATATCAATCTGTGTTTGCGGCAGAATGGCGCCCAGATATGACGTCTCACGTTATATTGGCCGCGTGTAGGGAGCATGAAATTGCGAAAGAGGAGCGGGGGGAGACAGGGCTTCATGGAGTCTTCACGGAGTCTTTAGTTCGCACTCTGAGGTCTGGTGCCGCAAACGAGCGACCAACATATGTTGACCTCGTTTCTTCATTGAATCGATCAACCACGCAGGTGTCGGCCGTCGCTGGAAGGTATAAGGACTCAATGCTTTGGTATCAAAATGCTTGATAATATTCTACTATGTTCCGGATACTGAATTGCATCCGATTTGTCTCAACAGCCTAGAGGATTATGTATCGAGAGACAGAGACGATGAGGTACGGAGCTGAATTTGAATCAACCAGATAGACACGGGAGCTCTTGGAAGCTAGAGCGTGGGCATATTGAAAATGTGACCAGGTGTAGAATCACGCACAAAGCGAGATTAGGCAAACACTGCTGAACACTGTGAACAAGCAACAAATTAGAGCTTACCGGAGCGTTGACAGGTAGCGCCAGAGGTGATGAAGCATCGATTACGAGAATATTAAGCCTTTCGCTATTCCGTCCTTCACATACAAATATGATGAAGAAATCGAAAGAGGGGTTCTACACCATCACGCATGCGCCTACAGTATTCACGTCTATGCCTCCGAAATAGAAAATAGTTATTGATTTGACGAAGGAAACCAACGTCTCTACCTTGCGTCGTCACTAAATCAGAGTTAGTGGACCTGTTTATCATTATGAACCATGGATCCGGACCTGACGGCGATACAAGGATGGAAAGGGTATCGCCAGGACCAAAAACGAGCCGCAGTGGTTTATTTGCGGGGATGTGTGCCCCACATGCGCGAGCCCTAGACAGCGAAATGGAGAAGGTCGTGAATGTTCGGAACGAGGCACGGAACGCCGTGACAATGATAAGAACCTACAACAATGAAAGCTCTCGCCAGCCTACCTGTTGACCATCAAAGCTCGAGAGGCAGTACAAGTCACTGTACGTTGACTGCCCTTGGCGTCCGAGCTTTCTGAGACCATACCGAACTATCCGAGAAATCTCCCTACCAATGAGTCATCAGAAAGCTCTTTTAATGCAGCGTTCCCATGGCTTGACGATAGGCCTCGACGACAGTGTCAGTCGTCGCATTGAGGCTTCAGTAGTAATACCGTACTTTGATTAAAGTATCAAACATACCCTTGTTTCTCTAGTATTCGCCAGGAAAGAATATGTGCAGACCAGAATCTTAACAAAGCTAAACATTAAATGAGACGATAAGTAGAACGAGAAGTTATGAGTACCTACGATACACATAATGCTTTTGAAACAAGCGCCCGATGCATTGAACAGTTCTTAGATCAAGCCACGACGCAACCTGAATTCAATGAGCGATGAGCAGGCCAGGTGAGAGAGAGCATTCCCCAATTTCTTCACGAGCCCATCCGAGAATTATTTCCATCACTCTTAGAGTATCGCTTCCAGAAAGGATGTAACAGAAATCGATATTTGTCCGAAATACCTAACACGAGAATGAACGGATCGCAGGGCAAACGAATACCAGCCGAAGTTTCGCGTCTCCAGCGGTGTCTTCCCCGTAGTCCACAAGACGTAACCTATTTCACGCTAAGTGATAGGTGTAGAAAACAAAGAGGATGCGTACCGTATATCGACGAGCGTCCGTGAAACTGGATTCTGAATATGCGCATTTTTAAGCAGGCAGACAGGTCGCAGATGAAAGATGCACGTATTTAAAGAGACATTCACCAGATTCTGGCTTATTTCCGGCATCCCCTCTTCATGTAGACACTCCCTTTAAGCTGCCTTTAAGTATGGTATCGATGCGTCGAGCAGGATCCTAGCGCCTGTTTGAAGAAATCGAGTTGCCCAATCCTTACGATGGCAACTATTGAAGTATCAGACTTGCAGGCTTGTTGCTCGACAAGGATGTGGAAGTGAATTCAGAGATACGGACGCCGGGCCAAAATCCATTTGATTCGGACTCCGACGTCTTATTCCATAACAAAACACCCGGCAGTTCCTAATTGGGACCTTGTGCTCCAACACGACGTCCACGACCATGTCTGTTCCGCTGCTACAACGAACCAGCCATGTAACCGATATTCCAGACACTCGGCTATTCGACAGTATACTCGCCGTAGCCATAGAGGATAGATACTATTGGTCCTTTTTCTTGCCACGATCATTTTATTGAATTACCGCGACCTCGCTTTCCTCTCGTACTATTACAAAAACATCGAAAATCGTTTAAATGCGAAAGCAACGGTCGACAAAAGTAACGAGGAGAATTGATGCGGTGGATGAGGGCGAGCACGTTGTCGGTGGGCCGTGGCAGGACGAAGGAAAGTTTCTCCGGTATCCGACTTCCCATGATTGACTATCCTGCAGATTTAATAGACACATAAGTAACACACGATGCAATATACGATGATGCATACGTACACGGGCAGCGCCGAGCGGCACCGTCGGACCGAAGGGTGTTGAATTTTCTGTTGAAAAAAAAAATCCTCCTAGTAGCAATTTCGCAGTTACTATAGGTGATATCGAGACACAGCACCAATAAGCTCCTTTGAAAGCGGCCGTAGAAAACTGGTCACGAAGGAAGACACGGAAAGGAGGCGTGGTCACGGCGGATCAGTCCTTTTCAAGATCCGAGGCGACTTTGCCACTTGCCACCATCATCCCATTACTCTCAACACTGCCGGCTCACTGATGGACTTCTCATTGCTCAGATCCAGAGCTCGGTGCGGTAGTCGATTATCAAGAAGGAAGACTGACAATATGGATCTCTCATTGGACGGGTGCGCGAGCTTGAGTACCGAGCTCTCCCAAGATACTGAATTAATCGTTCTGCAGGTCTCATTCCTAATCAAGCCTTCAAGGACTTTCGGGGAACTTTGCCACTCGAAGAGGGTGTGCAAAGAGGGTGTGCAGCGTGGTAGCCCCACGATATCTGACACGGCCAACGAGGGAATCTGTCTCAAGCCCGGTTCAACGTGCATATAGCAAGATATCAACACTGCCAGAGGACAGTGTTTCATGGCCGGCAGCGAATATACGATCTAGTCCCTCGTGAATCGTGATCTGAATTTTCGACGCGCATATAGTCTGGTTTCCGTCTTTTAGAGCATCGTAGATCCTCTCCAGCCCGCGGACGCATGCACGCAGTTAGGGCTCGAAGATTATTTCATTCAGTGTTGCAGATGGAAGGGTAACTCACTTGCTTTATGGTCCGTACGTGCTTTTCCCCAATTTTAGATTGTATTCATCAAACATATCACAGTTAGTGCTGTTAGTTTTATACCTGTGCAACCTGTGAATTCACTCACTTTTGCGCCCATGCATATTGCCTTCAATAGCTGGTACTCGACATCTGCGACGGTGCTGCTTACGGCTACAGGGGACGAATGTTCTGCTGTAGCAGAAGGAGACGCTTTCTGACTTAAGGTCCTTGTACGTGCTGCGATGCCGTCTCTGAGATATTCGTTAATCTCTGTGTTGTAGCTGTCTGCAACGATATCACCGCCTCTCAATATTCAATGCTCATCCCACCGCCCGGCTCCGATTGGTCTATGACTTCTGCGGATATCTGGAATGATAATTCCGAGGACCCTGTCGGACCTGTATTTTCGTGAACATGGTTGGACTGCCGATTGTTGGAAATGGTACTCTCAGAGTCTCCCGAAAGTGTTCGTATTCGTATCTCTCTCTGTTGACCAGGGTATGGCTTTGCTGGCTATACCATATATGCGAGCCCTAACATCAATTAGTTCCACCTCGGATCGGCGAAACGACGGTCCCCGTCGCGGATGTATGATGTATAGACGAGCCCGTCTTCTTCTGGGAGACGAAGGTCGTGCCGGACATACTAGTCACGCCGAACCGCGCCCATTGATCAGGTCTCCGGTCTTTCTGGTAGCAGACGCACCCATTTCCGGACCCCTGGATAACGATTGAAAAGGATTTTATCGCTTCCCCGAGTATCCTCGCGAAGTTGTTAGACATCTACTATTGCACAAAAGAGTACGTTTGATCTCTTTCCACATTGTAGCGTCTATGCTGACGGAACGGCAGGGTCATGAACCACCGATACCTTGATTCAAAACGTTCGTAACACATTGATTGATCTCGATACCGACTAATCCTCACGTGTTTGTAGTGCTCAATGATTCCTTTACTCGATTCCTGCAACTCCGCGTCCCGTTTTCGCCAGCGATCACTGTAAACTCTGTCAACCCTGGATTCTGTTTCTCTGACCTCCGAACGGGTGTTCCCGCTGACGAGGCGGAAGTCATGCAGAAGGAAGAAGAAGAGCTTTGCTTCACTACAGAAGAAGGGAGCCAACAGCTCGTTTACGGTGCCGTTGGCTCGCTGGATGACGAGGAGAAGCTTCGCGGCAAGTATATCCAGATGTTCGAGGTCGTGGAGGAGCCTGATTTCGTGATGAGCGAAGATGTGGGAAGATCGTGCAAGACAAAGTCTGGGTGAGTGATTTCGTCGTGCAGACGATCGAGTAGATTATTGATTCCTTAGGTTTAGGGAGGGATGTTGGATATTTTGGATAAAGTCAATCCCAAGGTTTCGGACGTGGCGAAAGCGTATCTTGATCAATGTTCTGAGAGGATGAAAGACTTAGATACCCAGCCAGAATTTATCCTGGGAGCGATAACAGGAAACACACGAAAGGTATATCATTTTCCGTTCAGAAGTGTACCTTTCTGACGTTGCAGAGATAGAGGGTTTGATGAAGTGCATATAACTTGATATTCCGAAGAGTCGTACTTACTTTCCACGTACAAGAGTGTTCTGAACATCGGGATAACGGAGAGATCCGTAACTGATATGGCCCAAGGTACCTTTTCGACCGATCCTTCGGATTTTGGCTGACCTATGTGCAGATGCTTTTTTTTTTTGTTTCCGTGTTTGTACTATTTGTACTCTATCCTACACGTATACGTATGGTTGGATCGTGCTACTTACTTGTACTTTTCGTTTTTAATCTGCATATGGTATGTCACAACTAGCGGTCACGTCAGTGTCCATTGCGAGATAAGTTCTCGCGTCCATCCCACTGCTGCTTTCCTGCAACATGTATCGGGAGTGGATGGGCATCCTTTCTTGTCTGTTGCCTTTCATCACCTCTTGTTCTCTCCTTTAGGTTACTGTTCTTCCTCTTCATCCTCTATCTCGACATCTGGGAAGGTTCCAAACGTTGTCTCAAATCGACGAGTGTCGTTAAGGTATTGGATCAGGTGCGGGATATCTTTCCGGCTGTTCAGTACATGTTTGACCGTCATCCTTGTACCTCTGACACCCATAGTACGTTGCAGTATATCACGTTCAGCTTGGTATGCGGGGCATCGGATAAGATAGTGGTGTACCGACTCGTTGGGGTGCAAGCACTTCGGGCATGCAGGAGATTCGATTTGGCGTATGTTGAATAGATGGCGATTCAGCCCGACGTGTCCGGTACGAAGCTGCACCAATATACTGGTGATTTTGCGCGGTAAGGAGGTGGCCAGCTTCCTGTACCGGCGTGCAGCTTTCTGAGCAGATGCTGGGTCGATGGTTCGGAACTTGGAGAAGCGGGGCGACTTTCTCCAAGCTCTGTCAGCTTTTCTTTTCTGCTCAGTGTAGAACTCCCGGAGTAACGACGTCTTGTTGTGAGGTATCGGTTTACGTAGCGGCGCAGGGAGATTTTGCAGCTCGCTCACGTCGCCTCGGGCTGCCGCTTTCGCTTCTACATCTGCCGCCTCGTTTCCTGCAATTCCTTGGTGTCCTGGAACCCATCGAATCTTGATCCTCATTTTTGGGTGTCGGCGTAGCACCATGTCAACTCGTTTATGGAAGAGGTCGAGGATATGATGGGATGGCGCTGGCTGTGCCAGTCTCGTTGCTTGGATTGCTGCAGTGTTGTCGAGATTGATGGTTGCCGTTTCGATGTTCCTCATGGTTCGTAGCGGCTCCAGGCATAGTGAGAGCGCTATTCCTTCTCCATCGTATACCTCATGATCCTTCGCCTCTCCTACTCTCACTCGCAATGTCTTCACCCTTCTGTCCCCCTTGTAGACAACTGCTGCTGCTCCTATACCTCCGTCGATCCCTGATCCATCTCCGTACATCTTGACTTCGCTCCTGTCGGTCCGTTCCATGGCTATCGCCTCCTGCGTGGATTCTGCTACCTCTACCTCTACCTTTGACTCCCAGTGCGGAGGGAATCGTACTGCCTTGATAGTCTCCAGTTCGTCTGGATATACCTCGAAGTCCCTTGCCATCTCATGGATTGGGGATCTGTGTCGCTTGACATATCGTTTTGTCGCCTTCCGTATTGTTTTGTGAAGCGGGTGCTCATGTGGTAAGCATGCCATGCGTGCTAATGCTCTGTGCCTATATACCTCCACCTGTCTCTGCATAGGGAGCAGGTTGGCGTGTATGTCTAGCACGTCTGCCGCTGTTGTACGCATAGCTCCTGTGATCAGAATGGCTGCTTTTCTTTGGATAGCTGCTAGGCAGTTCACCGTCCGAATGCTGCTTTTACCGTCCTTCCGTTTCTTCTTCATTCTTCTCTGTGGATTTAAGAGCACATCAGTAGCATACAATATATGAGGAATTGCAATAGAAATGTAAGTCAGTCTCATGCACTCTCTGGAGACACCTGAGCTGATTCGTGCTAGTCGTCGAAACTGTACGATCCAATCATCACCTTTCTTCACGGCGGAAGCACCCTGCTCCTTCCAGCGCAGCCCGGCATCAATGTAAACTCCCAGGAATTTCGCAACAGGCTTTGGGCAGATTGTGTGCTGGCCGATGCGGATTGGAAGGCCCTTCACGGGTTCACGTCTTCGATATGTTTGCTTCCGTCCAGCTGAGGCTGCGCTTCTCGTGTCTTGGGTGTGAAGTCGACAAGCTGGAATTTAGCAACACCGTATTTGCAATTGTGATCTTGTGCCCATTCGAGGAGTGCAGATGCTATTATGTCATGCTTTACCATTTGATACAAATCGCCCTTGTTTTTCTCCTAGCTTCACCTTTGGGGATGTCGCTCCTTGGAATCTGTCGCATGAGCTATCTCTGAAGCTTTCCGTCTGTGTCTTCACTCCGTCTTGAGGTATACGCACCGAACAATTACAATCACCGTCCTGCTTTTGGAGAGTAAACTCATGTGACAGCGCTTCAAACTGGCGCTTAACAACCAGCTAGCCTGAACGTCCGTTTCTCATGGTTGTCAAGGTACATTCTGCTTGCTTTCATATGCACGTTACTTTCGCGATTTCGGAGATCTTTGGGCGCTTGTTGCTCTCCCGTTATTCCTGGATGGACGGGCTGTTCTCAAAGCCCGTTATTTTCTTCTGATACTTGGCTGTTTGGATGCACCTTTGACCCTTTACATGCATAAGCAAGAGCGGCAACACACTTGAGAAATCCAGTAATTCGCGGCATCTTAAGGTAGAACTCCGGTTGACTTTTCTGCATCCATTCTCGGTGACACCTGGGTTCTTGAACACGAGTCGGCAATGCATTGGTGAAATGTTGTTGCCATGCAGGTTAACCCCGCTGCTCGAACCCGTCTTGTTAAAACTATCAAGAAAATCGCAGTGTGCTTGTCGACTGCTATTCCTTCCTCTATCATTCTTTCAGTTGGAGACAGTCTAATACTCTAAGCGCAGACTGCTATGTATTCGAACGGAGCGGGCTGTAGGTCGGTCGATCGAGATTGAAATTTTCGTGAAGGTACTCGGCGTGGATAAAGTTCCCCAGAGCCAAGAGCCACTTGATACGTCAGTTCTGCGAGACAGTTGTCTAGTCAACTATAGTTTACTTTTGTCCTGACACGGTCACGGCTGATGACTTGACCCTCGTCGACATTTTTCTGTGTATGGTTCCTTAGCGTCTCTTGGAATTTATATGACCATGGATACGCACCGAGTAACGGCTGTAACCTTTCTGATTCGAGAGAGAGAAAATATGTGAGACGAAAGGGTGCCTAACGAAGGCCGAACAGCTGTTTATCACAGCTTTCTTTTCACATCCGAACGACAAAATACATGGCGTGCTGCCTGCACCCAGGTAGTACTTGCTTGGCTTCGGAACATGCCAAGTATGAAGCTGATATGAGAACCTACCTCCAATACATACGCTAAATGGACGAAGCACACCGGGCTATCTCCAGCCACCGAGACGCTCCCTGACTGTGTGAAGCTCCTTTGGATCGGTGAGAAGCGAGTCGCCAACGTCCTACTGTACTCGCACGGTATATTATTTCGTTTTTTTACAGTCGCTCAGACTGACGATACTTCTAGGCTGCTCGTACCTATTCGGCCGTACACCATCCTTTATGCAATTCTTCCGACATCTCCAACTTGATCTCGAAGGACTCAATATTCACAGCCCTGAACCTTGTCCTCACAGGCAACTCCGTTGGCAGGAACGGATTCTCTAGTTATGTCCCCCGTTTAAATATCTTTAAATCTCTACAATCGCAGACTCTCTTTATTGACGCTCTCCTCATTTCGCCGTGGAACTGGCTCCACAGCAATGAGTCGTTCAAGCTCAACAACTCTCCATCTTATCAGCGCGGGCCTGTCGCTTATGGGACACCATTGTCATGCATTACACAGGTACACAATTCGTCGGGAGCGGACGAGTGTCGCGACGAAAGCTTTTTAAATCTAGCATTGCGGCTATGGAAAGAGACACTGGGGGCGTAACCCTTATTGGTTATATTCAAGTACAAGCACTCTGTGGTCAAAGCGATGTGTAGAGCACGCAGAATATTACTTAGAATCCCGAAAGGACGTCCAATACATCCTACGAGACATATCAGTAGCCGCATCGAACATAGGACATCAGTCCAACTGACCCAGGCATCATCATCCCAAGGCTTAACTCCTTGGCACGCCAATTCCTCAACCTCGCCCCTCAAAAAACCAAAATTCTCCGCCCTCTCATCTTCACACTCGCTTTGCCGGCGTCCATAATGCGAATACAAGCCTCTGTTCCTCGCCATCGCTTCCGCCCGTCTCTTCTTTGATCTCTGCTTCTTCCTCTTCATATCTGATTTCTTGCGAGCGGCCGACTTCGGTGACTTGATAGGTTCAGCAAGAATTGGTGCTGGAGGTAAATGGATATGAACGGCGGGAGGTGGTGTGGGTGCAGGACCATTCGACAGATTTGAAGGAAGAAATTGACGGTCATGAGAGTATCGACAAGGAAATTCGCCAAACATGCAGTAGCCTTGAAGGTAGTGAAGACAAACATTTCTCCCTCTGCAAACGACGGTCAGACAATTACATTAAGCAAACTCGTTTGCTCACTGGCTATCTCGTACACTCCTTATATCAGGTGCATGGGAGTACTCGCAATTCACGCCTCGCATGCACGTATCATGGTTGTAATACCAACAGGCGACCCCATTACCGGTATGATAGTAGTCGAGGTCGTAGCTCATGGTCGGAAGGAAAAAGACGGATGTTTCAATTTTTCAAATTCATAATTAAGGTGAGTCAGCGCCGAGCGGTACTGGCGCCAAATTACTGTACCATTTGATTCAATTCGAATGGCCTGTGACGCGTGACCTTCTGGGACCAGTTCGAATGAACGAATAGCCCTGCTGTGACAGGGACATTCGGACAAAAATCGAATAACTGGCGACGTATTGAGCGATTTTATGTAAGAGTGGCGGATCTGTACAACGTAAATCACTCATAAACTTGCCCGGAAACGAAACATTTGTAAAATTTACATACTTTTAAGTCAAATTTTGTATTAAATGGGCCATTTTGACTTTCGTGACCTCGAGACCTTGCCGAATACGCCTAAGGTGACCTGTGACAGGGGGCCATTTTCCGAATACGAACGACCTTTCTGTGACCCGTGACATTCGAATTGAATGAAATAGGACCGTATAAGTGAGAGTGTCTCGTAGCTTTGGTTGACGGCGGCTTCCGTACTTCAAGCTTCATCGATCATCCCGTCAATAGGAACCATACGGCCTCGTTAGACTGGTTCGAGTCTAGCGTGGCGCTCGTTTCGGGTTGAAGCGCTGGAACAGGTTGATCGTGCCGGATTTTCGGAGTTACGGTCCGAAGAACCGGTTCCTTCACGGGCTCTTCCTTTTACATCCACCATCGAATCTTGCTGTTCATTCGCTCCTCCTCTGAACGATCTATCTGCGACGGAAAACTTCAGCTCCATAATCAACAAGAAGACTCAATAACAAGATCTCATCCCCTATTTGTTCCGATTTAACTGCAATGCTACATGCAGCGCGATTTTTACCAATGCCTGGAGCCTTTTAGGAGACGTGTGCTAGAGGTCGAAGACGTGACAGTGTACGTCAGGATACAGGTAAAATACCCAGCAGATGAAGTGAGTTTCATGCTTCTCGAGCTTTGCCGACAGAGCTGACGCTCATGCCGTTAGGATGCAACAATACTACCACAACAATACTTGATAATGGGGATCTCTACCGCAAATGCTCGACGTATACCACGGACATGGTGCTGGTACTCCCACGCTGATAACCCTTGAGCGACGGGTCAGTCACGTAACTCTCCTCTGCAGGTTAGGCCTTAGGGCTCGCTTCATAGCGCATATACTCAGATTTTGCGAACGTACAGAACACATTCAATTACGGCTCTGTTGTACCGTCGACGGAGAAGCGACCGACTTGAAAGCAAGAACAGGCATATCTCTCTGTTGTCAGTATCTGGCGAATGACCGCAACTGTACGTGTTATGTGCGACCTGTTCGGTCATCTAATAAGGCCCATATAGCCAGACATACGAGGCCGAGAACTTTGGGGCAGCTATATCCGTGAGCCTTCTTAGCTGACCCTTAGCTTGAGCCTACAGGCTTGCCGCTCCTGCTCCTTGACTTTGACGATAACCGACTTACTCGTGTGTACCTTTCAGATCCGTCTGGAGCGGCATTTTGGATGGAGAGAACTGGTTAATTCAAACTCGATAATCCACAAGCCGGCACCAGGCGGCTCGGACGAGATGAAAGGCATTTTTTAGCTATGCTCGTTACAGCTTTGTACGTATCTTCCTTTGTTTCCATCTATGACTAGTAACCTTGCCGTGAAATAGGCCACACTCCTATATACACATAAAATTAGGTGATGGAAAGAGCGGGAGGAAGTCACGACCTAGAAAGGTCAGGGTATTGCACCGTGAATCGTGGAAATTATGTGCGCCTGTCGGTATGGCTAGGCTACCGTGTGTTCTGATCTTTCCTTAAGCGCCTACGAACCTTAGAGCTTACGGCTATTCGACCGTCGAATGAGTACAGTCGTAGGACGATTTTGGAGAATTTCGATCAAGTGCATTCCATTTTCAATTCCTTTACGCTCAGGGTCTGATAAGCCATGCAGGGATGGGCTCAAAGAGTTCTGTATGTTCATCCGTCCCTTAACGACCTATCACTGGTACGTAGATCACAACCACGCTTTGATTTCGGGATTCTCACTTACAGGCAGGATACAGATAAAGCAGTAAATGACATCGACCGTCGAAGTCGGGGATGCCGATGAGGAGAAAACCTTAGCTAACTGGACGACCTGTACTGCATTCGGCCGCAGTGCGCGAGCAAGCTTCTGGACTAACTCAACGAATTGGGGACAGTTTCCTCTCCCCTGGGTGTGAGCATATAGCTTGCGGTGAACGTTTAACCCTCATGAACGCTTACAGTCTACCTATCGCATGGATCCCTCTTAATTCAATGTTGACACGCGCACAATTCCATTCCTTACGCTACGAGGCGCCTGATACTTCGTACATGCTTGCTGCATCTTGGCTTACGAGAAGATTGTAACCAGAGCCTTGAATGGGAAAGGTGTGCTCTATAGGAGATGCTCACGAATTCGAATTAGCGAAGACCACATCGCTTACCACCCTCGACGTGAAGCTCGCTATAATCTGGGTTTGTCCTTAGCAGCCTCCGAATCCACTGGTGCTCTCTATCTTATCGATAACGACGACCCTGGCGCCAATGCTCGCACAATGGTGAACAAGAGCTTTACGTTATTCGGATGAACATTCTTCGAAGTTGTACTCCAATTTAATTTTAAGCGCCTGGCGCGTACTACCCTTCATTAGATGCATCAAATCACACGGTGTGTCTTCAGTAGCGCCCGCGGGCCTTGTCTTCTGCTCTCACCTTTCTTTCTTTCTGTAGACTTCCATGTATTCTCTTTTCGCAGGGTTTGGTGGAACGACGGAAAAGGTAGCTGCGCTCATGACAGAAAACCTTCTGCTTTTGAAAAGCAGAGATTGCGGACCTTAACGCGATGATGGGCGCCTAATTTAAAGGTACATCTTTTTCACATCAGAAACTTAGTTCACAACATTTTCTGATCTTCTTTGGGATAGATGGCTGTACCACTAGTACCCAAGCGCGTAGGAAACTGCCGCCGCCTGTCGTTGCGGGATATTTTAGGATTGGAAGGACCGAAGTTCCAGGTCTGATACGGCAATGTCGCCTGAGTATTTAAGACGACTTCCATCGTGAGCGCACCACCTTTCTTGGTAGACAATTGATTTCTGATGTCGCTTTTAGGTTGATTTCCCTGGTCGGCGATATCGTACAGCATTTGCCATCAGGACCAGTAACAAAGTCCCTTTCTGCATGCATTTCCCTCACACGGTAAGAGACGATAAAGATGTGAATGATTACAAAAGACTTACGACGGAGGATGGCCGACGATTTCGTATATGCACAGCCTCGTTTATTAGGTGTTGTTGGGCTTCGGCTGCACGTCCTTGGAGGGATTTGTTGATCAACGTTGTTGAGACGTCGACTGGATTGATACTATGAGACAACCTCTTTTGAATATCGGCACAGAATAAGGAGATGGTCGACGAGCATTCTTTGAACTGTCGCGAGATTAATTGATTTCGGGCCGAGTATCCGAAATCCCAGCGCGGAACCCTAACCCAATACTGCCGCCGTGGCTTTGTATCCAACCATCATGACCGAGACCATCAAGGATAGCGGCGACGATTTACCTTCACTACCACTGGGCGCTTCGAGCTCTCCGATTCTAGCACGACCGCCTCCGTATAGCAGAGATGTCGACCAAGAAGCCAGTAATACAAACGAGAGCCGCCACTTGTATTCCGGTATACTACTGTTCAGCTTTTACTTTATGGCGCACTCTTATTCTTCTTGTTTTTGCAGCTAATCCGGAGTCTGCAACAACCTCCCACCCATCTGCCTTGTGAGTGTTCGTTGACGATAGGATCTCAAATAAGCAATAATCGATGGCTCAGAACCTATTCCTCGCGCTTGTCTTCCAAGTACGTCTCAGGGCTACTTCGTGCTACTGATCCTTCATCTTCATTCCTAGGAAAGTCCTTCGGACCATAGCCGTGTTCATCATTTGTATGTTTGTACTCACCCTTCACCTCCACGGCCGATCTGTGAAGGAGAAAAGGCAACAGCTCATACGCGACAGTCTCGCTTGGGCAAGCGCAACTCCTTCAAATCGATGTCTCCGCTTTGGCACCCGAGAGTATTCTGCTCAGCTGATGGGTTTACCCAGAGGCGAAGATGGCTTGCGGTGGTGCAAAGACAAGGCGGTTATTATTCACGGCACTAATATCGAGAAGCCAATGTATTGTACAGTGGATAATCCGGTTGGTCCGGTCTCATGTCCAGGATGTCGTATTATCTGATGTTCTTTTAGGCGCGCGCGGACCTTCGCATTTTCGGTCATTGGATAGTCGACTTTAACGAGCCGAGCTGTAAAACACTGTGGGAGAAATTCCAGGATAAGGTGTGTACCGCTTTCAATTGATCGAGTGCCACGATTTTGATAGATTCTGCAGGGATGCGTGGCGATTGGCTCAAAGACTCGCGTACGTCCATCTATACCTCAAATATCCGAACGGCCTGACACCCTTAGTAGCGTATCGAAGCTCATATGGGTAATCACCAACCGCCGTGGGATAATTGGCGGGAAATGTGCTCGACTACCCCCGCGGACTATGATGGGCATCATTTCGATCAGCCAAGTAGCTGTGACCACAGGGTACGCGGCGTCTGCGCTCTATGGTTCCTTGATGATTCCTGATGCCTGGCTGTTAGGGTATTTTCAGCGGCGTATGGGGTGTTTGGTTTGTCAAGGACGAGAGCTGCTGATATAAGCAAACCCTCGACTTCGCGTTTTCTCGTTGCTTACTGTTTCTCTTTGTATATCTCACAATGAAATGTTTTAAGGGAAATTTAGCGAATGCGGATGTCGGCCCGGGCCTCTTTCTGAACATCATCTTCCCTGTCGATGCTCACTGTCCGGCGAGATACTACAACGTCGGCAAAGTAGATTTTCAGGTATACATAGAGCTTCTTCCTAGATACTGTCCTTCCACAGACAGAAGACTAAGGATCGTGGGGCATTCATGGACATGCTGAAGCTACGTGCTGGTTGCCTCCATTTCGGTTGCGTCGTCTTGTCTTTTCCTCATTTTTTTTTCCTCTCGAAGTTCAATACATACAAAACCGTTTCGCGATTTGATTGGCCTGGTGGCTGACCTTTCGTTAATGGGAGGCGAAGATTTGGCGACTCTGAATGTCAGGAAACATTTCCGGCTAGCAACACCGCAAATGATCGCATCAACGACAAGAAGGATTAGGGCAGCGACGAAGTGATTTATTGTGGATAGACGGTCTCGCTAAGCAGATCAGCTTATTCTCATGTGGCGGCCAGTTTGGTTTGATCATTCGACCTTCTTCCTCTGCCATATGCTGACGTGTTCTCTGGTAGCTCTACGCCCATGCAGCGAGGTGAAACCCAACATCGCAGTTGGCTCCTTTGCTCACCGTTATTCCCTCGATGAAGGCCGCACCGTCCTTTAGGATACACAACGCCGGACCACAAGCGACGATAGAACTGTGGGCTCCTCTCAGTGTGCGCTACAGTGCTTTTTTGGACCATTCGATCTCGTCTTCCTCACTCTTGACTAACATCTCTGGGTCTTAAGCAAATGTTGGTTATGATGGACCCGGTCAGTGGGCAGATATCTTTGTTTTCATTCCTGATACTGATCAGCAATATCTCAGCCCTCAAACGTCGTCAATGGTTACCGACTTTAGGTTATGCTGACTGCATCGATTTCGTGCTTGCCTTCGCGCTGTACAGCAATTACATATGGATATCTCGCGGAGGTCGTCAAATACCTGAAGAATCATATCTACTGGAGGACTCGGGAAGGGTTCTCTCCCACTGTGACTCGGCCCATCCCAGCTTCATCAAGATACTTTTCAGTCTAACGAGCGGCGGCAAGATCGAGAACGGCTGTTATACTGTTATCCACTTTTCTGGTCATGTTTATGGGACCTGAATTGACCGCGAAAAAGAATGCATCGAGACTCCTTGTTACATTGATGGTGGCCACCAACAAGCGCACAATCTCTGGCATCCGTAATAAAATGGATACTATCGTCATGATTGATAAAGGTCGGATGCGGCAGAACAACCTATTTTTACCGCTTCGGATCTGAATTGACTCTGACGACAATAGTCCCGTCTTTTTCCTGTGTCCTTTTTATTGACTGTTTCTTTCCTCCACTAGTAGGACAAGGCTGAATGTTTCTTGTACCTTCCGTCGCAGTATCTTTTTAAGATCTCATCCACGGCCTAAAAGCTGCTGATCCATTCCTAGAAAGACGTCTACCAGGACAACGGAAGCCAGTTGTCTCGAGAACTGTACTCGGACTATGTGTGCGGCACTATTAGTACGGATATGAGCATATCAGAGTTGGAGCCGTAAGTACTTTGAATATCGATTATCTCCTTCATGGTTATCTCATACTGATCTGTTCTTTCTTCAGGCCATTTACGAGGCGGGTTTGGAGATGAGAGTCGAACTAGGAAGGACATAGGGACAATCACTGTATCTCTCGATGTACAAGAATACCTCAATACTGCGTACATCTTTCCCTTTCCCCGTTCCATCTTGTTCCATACCTGTGCCCAACACTAATTTTCGCGGGACTGTTAACGACTGCTCGACTCTCCAAATCCGGAATCCTAAGTACATTTCAAACTAAAGGAGATGTAGACAGAATGATAAGAGACGAACCTGATACCATAATCTGGCTTCCTTGTGTTTCCCAGCCACAATCGGTGTCTGCTTAACATTCGTAGGCAGCTTTAAAGCCCGAACGAGGTCGAGATATGTTGATTCTTCTGTCAAGTCGCCATGTTTGAGAGTGTGGATGAGTGCCTGCGTGAAAACCCAACTATTCCCGTTCGGTCCCTTCCGTTCCTTTGCATTCTCATATTCTCTGCACGCAGCAAGAACGACGTGGGAATCCATATCAGGATGCCAATCTCCTTCATACACAGATCGATAACCTGGTAAATCTCTCAATCTGATATGTGCGGCATCAAGCATATCTTGGATAGACGTATCCGGCAGTGGGTCTACAGAACGCACTCCGTTCTGTGGTGTAAGACTTCTAGTGACACCTGAGGAGTGACAACAGTCGAGGATCAAAGTAATTCGATGTCCTTTGGTGCGAGAGATTTCTTTGAGAATGCTGTTGATTTCTCGGTCACTGATGTCGGGGATGGTGACCTCGCTATCGGGAGGTGTACGGTCAATGGGGCTCAGGGCCTCAATGGATCCCTTATCTGCAACGGAGGTGCCCTCGTACGGAAGATACTCTGAACAAAAGTATATGGAACCGTGTCCGGCAAAGTAGATGACTTGTCACCGTTCTCTATCTCGGAGTTGGTAGATAGACTAAGGAGAGTGTCGATGATGTTCGCGCGTGTGGGAATGGATGACTCGATATCCAGAGGCAGGTCTTTGGAATTCCCGGTAAAGCTGTCTCGAAGATGGCGAAGAGCGGTTCTCGCATTTTTGGCAATGGAATGGATGAAGGAAACGGCAGACTTAGTACGTGGCTGGGAGCTGGTACTGAAGAGGCGCTGAATGCGATGCTTTTGGACTCCGAGATCCTTGGTCAAATATTCCTCAATGGCTTTCGTGTCTGCCACGCATCCGCTTAGCCTGCGTGATGAATACATATCAATACCGATGAGAACTGCCCAGAATCGTGAGGCATCAACAGGGCTTGCCTAAATTTTGGAATTCCGTTCGTCAGTACTACTACCCAGACTGCTGGACAATAATTATATGCTCACATTTCTTTGATCTTTAGCTGGTCTCTGGTCTGAGGAGAAAGACATGTCGAGGATGAGGTTCTATAGCTACCTTCTACCATTCGAGATTTGATACCTTTATACACCCACTCAGCGCCGGTGCTTGCGGTGTATGATTTATCTCGTAGACGACGTGAGTTAGTAACTTGAAGGTCTCGACTCTCGCTCTGACAAAGACGATGAGTATGTTGGATTCATCGTGGAATTAACACGGTCACTTACAGTATCCGGTCCTCCTTTGACGGAGTCGCAAACAAAATGTCCCAATACCAGTGCACATATTCACACTGCATTCCATCAAGCTTGCAATACTGACACGGTTGTCTTGAGTAGTAAACTATTATTTCAGACCATGCACAGGAATTCAGACGGTGTAGTCATCCTTCAAATCAGGATCATCGGGGTGTCATGATTTATAAAGAAAGTCAGTCGCACCCGTAACGCTGGAATGAATGGAGATTAACTTTCATGCCAGGATCGAAGATTCGAAGCAAACCGACGGCGCCGCTTGCCACAGGGGATGAAGCACGGAAATCAGATGTACTTGAATTTGATGTAAAGGCTAGTCTCCAGATTAGCGATACTTACATGTGAATATTGTCGACCAGGTGACCCGGTACTTGGAAACCGAGGAGGCTTGGGAAGGTTGAGCCAATGAGGGGGGGGGGTCGAAATAAAGAAAATATGAGACGGCTTAGTTACAACATTTCTTACCCTACAAGGTTGGTAAACTATTAAACGATGCCCTTAGGCTCTTGTGACTAAGATTTTGAGGTTCGTCCCGCTTCGGCGTTAGACTACTCACCCAACTGTCGGCGGTATAGGAGGGGGTGTCCATCAATCCACTCCATCGATCGTGAGCCCAATTAGCATCCCATGTGTCCGGTAACAAAGGCTAGGTGAAATTTCGCGACTCCCTATTTATGAACAGCCAATGTAAATCCAGTGGAATGTATTACGAGAGTAAGCGCGGAACGGATACAATTCTAATAGTATGGTGAGCGTTATCAAACCAATCAGTAGCACGAAGATGACACATATGAGAATGACTGCACGCTTTCGCGCGCAATGGCTGCGACCAACCGAAGAGCTCGGTCCTATCCTGACATTGTGACCCTGGGGGCTGTATGAATCGGATTCGCCTGCAGCTGTTAAAGCACATGACATGGAGTTGAGTGCGGCTCCACGTTGACTAAGATACATTCCTGGCTGATGCATCGTATACAGGTCACAATACCGTCGAGACTTCGACCTATGTTGCTCGTCTTATGGTTTGATACATCACAAGTGACGGCAATCCTTGAGAACGCGTTTCTACAGACCATCAGAAACATTTGTCGGAACGAAGTAGACGCTACGAACCGTTTTGATAACTCGGTACAATCCACTCAACGTCTATGCAACGCAGGCTGCACAGC
This sequence comes from Armillaria borealis, assembly GCA_030435635.1. Taxonomy (NCBI): domain Eukaryota; kingdom Fungi; phylum Basidiomycota; class Agaricomycetes; order Agaricales; family Physalacriaceae; genus Armillaria; species Armillaria borealis. Next base: position 485,837 of record JAUEPT010000023.1, on the reverse strand, counting down.
AAAGTACCAAATAGAAATCGGCATCAAGTAAATAATAAAGAGCTCGTAGCTCGGTGAGGAAGAAATCCTAATCAACAAAAAATTGGAGGAAGCTGTCAGATGGACACAAGCTAGGTCGCAAGAAGTGTCGACACAAACTTTGTGGGGAAAAGGAAAGGCTTGGTTAGGGCTCCTACCTGTGATCCGGCCCGAAGAATTGGCTGCCATCTCGGATAAGTCGGATCTGCGCACGTGGTAGGTAGGTAGGTAGGTAGTATTACACGGCACGGTCCAACTGGGAACGCCGGGCGTAGATAATACATGATTGGTACACTAACACTCTAGCATCACAATCACATACTTAATTATCCACTGATACCGTGGTGAGCTTGTTAAATTTCCTCTTCGAAGTCATTCCCAATGCCCATTGGGCATCCCGTACTCTTCTCACCGTTAGTCCATTTGATGTGTAGTTTCAGCTCTCCTCCGACTAGAAAAGTGAGTACAACAACTATGGATGCCCGAAGCCGGTCAAAAGAGCGTCCGATAGTTTTCCAGGTACGTGAACCGCGGGTATCCGCCTGCCGGGATGAATTTTGTTGCTTTGACGCTAATTACGACTTCAGAATTTTGCGGTCCCATCTGTGACTCCGAGAGCCAACCAAATATTTTGATATAACTATTGTACATTGTTCTTGTTTAGCTTTGATGGTACGGACCAGATGAATATGCGCTTACAACCTGCCTTGAAGGTGCTATTTTGGTGTCGTGGTTTCAATCTCCAATATTTTCATCCTGTCTAATTTTCTATAAGATATTTACATGCCCGTGAGGCACATCGATGTCTATAGTAACATGCGTTCATCCGTGCTCTGCTTTCAGACTATCTTGGTTATAAGTAGCCTAGGGTGCATGGACTCCAGGCTACCTCAGCGAACCAGCTTTCTAGAAGATCAAAAGGTACGACGACTCTACTCCCAATAATTCCAACCTGACTAACAATGAACGCAGCAGAGTGCGCTCACTGATTGCCGGGTTATTCGAGTGCCCCAACCACTAAATATATCCTTCCTTGGTTCTGAGCATATTAATGCCCTCGCTGGCTAATGTCTATCGTCGAATTCTTTATCTTGCGTACGTCCCATCCATTGTCAACATGTTATGTAACTCTCATACTCTGCAGACTTGATGGTCCCCGTACCTTCAGGCGGACATTTACTGCCCGGGCTGAATCTCAAGTATGTCCTTTCAAGTGAATATCATCAGCTGCTATTCTAAATTCTAACTAGCAAAGTGACGAAGAGAAAAAACTAATTGATAAGATTATCTCTCTCGAAACTGTTGAGCGGGATCTTGCGATTCGATACGGGATGGATGGCTACATCGACTCCGTGGAGGTTCTACAGGAGGCCAAAGCGAGGGCGTCTGACCGCAGGGATACACAAGCCATTGCAGAGTTGGGTCAACTTGACGAGCTCTTGCGCCTTCCGGTGCAACTTGCCAAACGTCGATGACACTCCCTCATTTGTTGAGATTCGCCCTCAAAGTTTCATAGACCCTGCGCCACCGGGCATAGACATAGAAATACTTCAACATTAGACCACAGGTTTCCACAGTAGCATCAATGCACATTTTTCTTATTCAACAATTTTAAACGAAAATATTCTGTTGTCGCTTGCAACAAATGCACTGTTGCGGTCGGATTGCACGACCTTTCAGCTCGGATCCACATTCACCATACCACGTGGATTCAGTCTCTATCCCAGGCTGCCGTACTGCATCTCCCGCTGTTTCTGGTACACTACTTTTCAATTTTCTCCTCGTTCCTAATAAGGGAAAACGTCGAAGTCGCAGTGAACACCTCCTCATTTAAAAGAACAGTTTACGCTATTCACTGGCTGATTATCCCTTGTCCACAGTCCGAAGTAGTATATCTCTATCGTCTCTCTCTACAAGGTCCTAGTGTCTTCGCTTCGGTTTCCAGCTGCGTTTTGTCCGACGTATTCATCACCACGGGCAAGCAGCATGTCGAAGACTCTCATTTACTGCTCCGACCTGAGCCACAACACACGGCAGGTGGCGCCAAAAGCAACGACCTCACCGCAACCATGCTACTGCTGATGGCAGCTTCTGTTTTATACATAGATCAATTGGATCGGAAAAGGTATAGCATTTCCAATATAGACCCGTTGAATCGGACACTGTTACTTCACCTATAATATATACATGACGGAAGAAAGGGTCTAATGTTAGGAAGTCACCATCGATTCCTTTCATTCGATAATTTTCCGTCCATGTCAGAAGCTCAGCTACATATGAGAATGAAGACTGAGAGGCTATAGCGCGTCCTGCGATAGGAAACGTGCGATAAAAGGGAACTTCGGAAAGCCGTCCGACGTCTTGAAGGTGTCCTATCATCTTCAGACACCCGTCACTATACTGGGAGAATGGTACTTTCGATGTACGCGATGTCACGGAAGGCTTGATGCCAGAAAGGTTTACTTCACCCACATCATTGGTTCTGTAGAGGGCAATGCAAAAATTACCGCCCAACACGAACGTATTTAACTCGAATCTCCGAGAACCACGAAGCGGCAAAGCGTACCATGTGCAACGAGAACATCACGGTGATAGGCATCATGATGATTGATCCTGTCATCGATTGTTGTAACATCATGTCCCTCTCCTATTTTGTGTCCAATTGAAATCAGGAATAGTATGCCGAATTCGAGACGTTACCGTGGAAGAAGGCTGTGAACTGATGATTAAACGAGAAACTCTATTCATTGATTAGAACGCAAGTCAGTACCAATACGAGGGAGCAGAATAACCCGCGAATAGGCTGCAAGGTCAAGCTACTGGGTATTTGTAGGAACAATCGTCTTCTAGAATGATTTCAGGTGAAACCAGGATAGCAAATACATAGTTGTAGCCTCACTGGAGACGGGCCGAATTAAGCAAAGCGAACCGTCCTTCCTCCGTGGTCGGTGGCCTGTCACGGAACGGAATAATCAGCCCGAAGTTGCGCCTGTAGAATTCTGTACACAGATCAATGTTCATTATAGCCTTTTTGAATCACCTCCGAGAAATGGCCAGACGTAGGCCATGTTATGGAGTGCGAGGAAGCCCAGATTTTGTGTCGCGGTCACCGATGGCCCCAGGGTTCGGTCTTTGGGACCGGGATGTGTGTTGCGTCGATCTAAAAGAGATAGACATTGTAGGATTGTGAGCAATAGGCCTTTCCAAGTGATCAATCGTATCTCGAGGTACTCCAAGGATTAGCTAGTACCAGACACTTCTGGAAAATGCGAAGCGGATAAACCCTGTCAAGGGATGGTGTTCATAAAGAAAGCAGATTGGACGAGCCAGCGAGGCCCAGACGTGGTACATAGCAGAAAACGAGGTGTTGAGTTCCATGATATAGCTACCAGAAGGCCGTAAAGTTGAGCGTACAGAGAGGGACGTTAGCGGGGAAGTGGTAGAAGCCGGTGGTATTTCAGTTAGTTTGTTGACAGACGTCAGAACCCCTGCAGACCTTCATCATGTTTGCTACGTAGCATAGTGAAATCGGATGAAGTCTAACTGCAGAATACTGAGAAGTAATGACGAGGTCAGATGAGATCTATCTGGCGCTTAAACATTAGAGAATCTTGTAACATGGAAGGTACGTGCCGCAACTTTGATTACACAATTTTATTCTCTCCGCGTCGAGAATTATGATATGGAGAGGAGAAATCCGTACATGGAAGAGCGTCCCTCTTGAAAGCTGGAGCGATCTGTCAGCTCTAAGACGAAGCAGGAACTGGCATTGGGCAAGACTGCTTCAAAAAAAGGATCATCGCGGGAGTCGAGAACGACCTACGTTCGGATCAATTACAATTTGAAATATAAAGGTCCGACATCATATCACCACAGCAACGGCACAGCATGACACCACTTCGTATTGCTCCCCGAAGCCGTTGAAGAAGCAGGCAAGAGGCAGGCGCACCCCAGAAATTTCCGTGCTTAAAGATTCACTTCTTAGTGGTCGGAAGGGTCTTGCGGGTGTGTAGTACAGGTATGGCGCCTATATTTCCTTCCTCATGAGCGTGCTCAATGACCGGTATGCGCAGTCTCGTAATCACATTTAGATGATGTTTACTCTACGAGCAGGGACGTCGTGCTCTCTTCCGGTTCCGGTTCAGCAGAAGTATTCTTACTGGGAATGATCTACGGATACGCTGTAGTTGACTAGAAGACGACCGTCACTTTCAGCTACGTGTTCATCCTTGGACAGTGCGTTTCTAGTATCAACTTTCTCAACACCTCACCTCACCTCACCTAGATTGCTGTCCAGCCGACGGGGCCGATTATGACAGGCTGGTGTCGCAGAATTCAATTAGGCAGGACGAACGACGACTTCATAATAATGGAAGGACATCGTCTGAATACAATACAATATAATTGGTAATACAGTGGGTATGCTGGGCTAATGGGTACAGATATTGATCTATAATACAAGCAATGAATGGAAGGTGTTAAATACGAAATAAGTGTTGCCTCCTTGTGAATACGAATAGCTTCTAATATCTTGTCTGTAGAAATCGTTCAAACTTGATGATACCAAAGAAGTGAATCCTTTTTCCTTCCAGCGACAGCAGGTATCTGGAACGGAGCCATAGAGACTCGGAGGGTGCTGCATAATTCGACGTACGTTGCCCTGTCACCTAGCCCTGATCTTAGTGCTGTGACTAGGGCATCGGTGAAAATCCCGGCGACGTTTCCATCATCCCTCCGGACCTCCCTTGCAAACTCGAACTCCCTACAAGCTGCGAGAACAACGTGTGATGTCATATCTGGAGACCAGTTCTCCGCGAGCACTGACGGAGCTCCAGACCAATATTTCTGCAAGCTTGTATCAGCAGAATGTAGCACACTCTCTCGTCTGTTGGAAACTGGTGGTAGATCCCGTAGGCGGCTTGGACAGGCTAAGAGCGACATACCACGGGTGGCGCTTCCCGAGTGGCAACAATCGAGAATGAGGGTGATATTGTCGCCCTTGGTATCACGGATGAGGGAAATTATTGTATTTAGCTCCCTGTCGTTGATATCAGAAATCGGATTGCCTTCCCTATCAAGCTCATCGCGGTCTGCGGGACAAATGGCCTCGACGGATCCCAGGTGCGCCGATCCACCAGCAATCTCATAGAAGTAATTTGAGCAGAAATAGTGTGATCCGTGGCCAGAGAAGTATATGATAATGGAATCTCCTTTCTCGATGAGAGGATTATCGCGAATATCGTGAAGCGTTTTGACGATGTTTTCGCGAGAGGGAAATAATGAATCATGCATTGATCCATCGAGACGACCCAAGAGTAACCGTATACGATGCTTGGGAACACCGAGATCATTAAAATATTTCTTCATTGTTATCGCATCGAAGACGCAGCCTTGTAACGGAAGCTGTCGGTATGCATCAATTCCTATAATGACCACCCAAAAGCGAGATGCGTCGATTGTGCTCCGAAACTAAACAACAGAACCACCCGTCAGAGAAAAGAATAGCTTCAGAGATTGTGAAACCTATAAACATACCTGATTATTCGCTGGTGCTTGATGACCAGCTTGAAGATGCAGTACAGCTCTGGCTCGCTGGAGCTCAGATAAACTACACCTAAGTTTGTATAGGGAGTCAAGGTCGACAGCCGTCTGAACCGCCTTTTCTTTCATCTCCTGGGATGGTCCATCTGAGTTCCATACCATTTCCTTCGCTTTCTGCAGGATGGCAGGTGAATCGATCTCTTCCGATTGCATTCCGTACTCCTGGACCACATTCATTTCGAATTCTTCGAGGTAGGATATTCTCCTCTTAAGGACCTGTATCTCGTCCTCAACCAACAACATTTGGTCCTATTCAACAGTCATTGGTCATATATCCAGTCACGATGCCAATGTGCGTCCTTACCATGTGGAAGGTGGATCCATGTGATGAAAAATCGAGAAATGGGCGAGACTTCGGTAAGGATGTTGTAGAACTTTCGTTTGTCGGAGGTAAGGAAAATTCTCCGAGTCCTGGACAATGTCCCAGAACATCAGAAGAGTCGCACATTGTCAGTGCTGAGGACAATATTTCACAGCCAATAAATAGACCTCCTGTGATTAGTGCTGTTGTGCCAGCTGTTATACTGTTATCCACACAGAATATCGTATGTGGTCAGAATTGGCGAAAACCTGTGGAGTAATGCGGTGACATCTGAACGCCCAACCTTGAATGGTATCATTCAACACATATCACCGGACTACCACGAGCCAATATAGCAAGTTTTCCACGGTTCGGGGACCAGGACAACCACATATGACGGTTGTATGTAAAACTCACAGCAATTTTACGGTCCCTTTGGTACAATCACTGTTGCTTGAGTCTAGAGTGATGTACACGTATTGACGTGCTGTACTCGATTCAATAGAAGACGCAGTTTCATGCAACAGCATTACAATTTCCACAGCGTCTATACAGAAAATCTGTCAGCAATGAATAGCAAAGTTGTTGAGAAGCTGTTGACAACCTGATGTTTGCGAGCCAAGGAAGTCAGTTGGCACCGCGTGGTCACACAGCGTCATTGATTATGAGCTGTAAGAAGCTGTGCAAAGGGTCTTTCTATATTCGGACAAAAAGAATCTGCCCAAGACGCCGAGCACCTAATGATACTTCCGTGGCTTTCCTGCTCTACCATTCTCGATTTCTGCGTTCCAAACCACCACCATCCTATCTGTAAGTGCTGGCTCATTCACTGTATCACTTGGTGCTAAAAGCCTACACTCATCGTTCCCAGGACTGTCGGCGGTCGCCTTAGACAGAGGATAGTTTGCAAGTGCCAATGCTTTCCATTAACTCCTCATACACGTCGGAGAACATTCACAATAAGCCAGTTTTCAAAGGCTCCTGCATCCCACAGTACTGCGCAGAGAACTACAGTAACTCGTATCCCTTTGACTCCTCCGAGACCGCCCACGACTTTTATATTCAAGACCGTCCCGCTTTACCCAAACGTCGTGCGCTACTCATTGGAATACAGTATTACAAGGAGAATCCTCTTGATGGACCTCTGAATGATGTCCAGGGTCTACACGACGTCCTCGTTCGACTCAATCATTTTTGCCCACACGACATAACCTTGATAACAGACCACACCAGTATGCAACCAACTCGTGCCAACATCCTTGACGCTATTCATAATTTGGTCCGTGACGCCCAGGAGAACGATAGCCTTCTTATATACTACGCCGGGCATGGAACTCGATATTCCGGATCTGTGTACTCCAGATCGCCTTCAATGCAGGAAGACGTTGTGGAGGCAATCTGCCCTATAGATCGGGGGAGCATCTCCAATGGAGAAATGGTATTCGATATCACCGACAGAGATATTGATGCCATCATTTCCGGGATATCCGCCAAGATCACATTCGTGCTTGACTGTTGTCACGGAGGCACGATGGTTGATGTCCAGAACTGCAGGTCGGGGAAGGTTCGTTATGCAAATCCTCTTCCTGACATGGGGAGAGCTTTGTACGAGAAGTCAGGAGAACGCCTGTTTTGGGGAAGAGGTTGCGAGTCCCATATTTTTCTTGCTGCATGCAAGGGTTATCAGATTGCGCTGGAAGGTTTCGCAGAACCAAGCGCTAAGATACACGGGGCTTTTACACAGGCACTTCTCCATACATTGAAGTCGGATGCTGAAAGAACTATGACTTACAAGCAGCTCATGGGTCAAATTGGGGCTCTTCCTTTGCAGACACCTGTTATTCTCGGCGATGGATATTCGGAACGTCTGTGGAGTGTTGGTCAGTTTCTTTTCAGAATCAAAATGTCGACCACTCATTTACGCGATGTTAGGTGATAACTACTAGCAATATAATCAATTATTATAGGGCTAGCTATCAAGTACGGCCGGCAGATTGAACGCACCAGCGAACCTGGCATGAGTCCACGGCATGCACTTTTCATACTCTATACATGCTGGACTGTTGTTGACTTGTAACCTTGGCTCCCGAATTTTTTAATAGTTACGATAGATTATGTTCCGTGAGTAATGAGACACGATGCCCCGACTCTCGAGTCTTAAAATATTGAGCACAAAATGAGCCAAAAATGAGCAGAATAAAAATCACGATTCATGGTAAAATGACAACGAATTTTGCGCGTTTACATAGAAGAACATTACCTGCAAAGCCATAACTTGTAGACGAACTCGGGCCGGGAGAAAAAGCCCTAGCAAGCGTTGATTCATAAATTCGACGATGACCGGGGTTCAAACTTCTTCCGATCCGAAATTTAGAGTCCGACAAGCTCTTCCTCATCGACGCCGTTGCTCATTTTTCTCCTCACCTCTCTGGTATGGACACCCGGCTCGACAGTAGGTGAAGGCGATGCAGATAGCATAACCACGTACGTTGTTTCTTGGCCTTGTTTGAGTAGTACTAAAATATACAGGTGTGGCAGGCGACGACAGAGCTCCGAAGATAGAAGTATGCACTGGAGCTGAAGTAAGTACTCCGCTGTTCCATTGTGCAGGGCAAGCCTAACACGTGCATCGTTAGGACTGAGCCTGTTTTCGCTCGCGTAATAATGCACATATAGTCAGGCTTTCCGAATGTGTGGAGAACATTCAACGCATTGTGGGCTCCTTGCGAAGGGATAATGAGAGTATCTCCATGATAGAGACCGTAGAAATCGGTGGTGAGAGGATATCGTCATTGTCAGGATTAAGGCGGCGTACGTGCATCCACGACCGGTCTGGAATCACCTAATGAGATTCGTCTAGCCAGCTTTTCAGAGCTAAAACCGTTATTGGATGGAGGAACGGAACCACGTCACATGAATAGGAACAATGATCAATCGGTGCTTTCGATGTAGGTCCGTGCTATAATTTTTTTCCTTTGAGCCATGGCGTTATGGAGATTTTGAAAAACGTACGTGGCTTCTTTATCCTTAGTACTGTTGCTTTCGCTCACGGCTGCGGCACAGGTCACAAACATGCCATCTTCAAGCTCTTTCATACAAGGGTACGTCACCGTTTCCTAAAATTTCAAGCTCGTCTTTCTCATTCTTGGCTAGGACGGCTATTCTTTTTCCAACAATTGATCCTCAGAATTGGTCCTCATACTGATCGGCAGCATGTTACAGCCTCTACACCATGTCGATGGTCCTCGATTTTGGGGTGGTCTAACGGCACAGACGCATATCGAGGCCATTCTTTACGCGCTTATGCATCGCATGCTTTGGGCATGCGGCAATATCTCGTCGAGAGCCTCACCATTCCCGAGGAACAAATCCAGTTACTGCTTGGCGGTCCAGAAGAAACCGTTTCCCGTGACAGCCATCCCTGTATGCTACAACATCATGAAGACGCTCTGCTGCCTTGTCAGCAACCTGGGATCGAGGACGGCAATAGCATCATTATCTACTTCGCCCGATGCTGGATATCAACGGTCTGAAAACTAGAGCGTGCTCTCTACTTCGACAACGGCACCACCAGACCGGATGGAGTTCTGATCCCGGAGATTTCAACGCCTCCTTTACCCTAATCTCTCTCCCTCCAAAAGTCGTCGAATCACCAGGATCGACTGCCGTCACTGTGGATGTCACTCTCGACCCCTTCCGTCCGATGAGGTGCGTACCATCCTCCTATTGATCTACGCCCCATTTAAACACATGTTCTGCGCTGCAGACGGAAAGACGGAATTTCCTATGCTACGTCGATGGTGGATTGGCGTCCGGATATAAGTGTTCGTGTATTTTTGGCGGCATTTCAAAAATAGAATTGTGCGAGGGATGGAATTGTCGCAACAGAGTACAGGAGAGATATCAGGATTGATGTTATACTTCTAGTGCGGATACCAATTAGTTCCTACTTGTGAACCCGTATATACATTGAAAATGAGACGACACCCTATACGCAATCATAATCGTGAAAATATTGTACAATGGAAATCATACTGAGGACCAAACAGAATTGCAGACATCTCAGGAAAGAAGAACACTACGACAGTGAGAGAAAACAAAGCTTCCAAACCCCCGGCCCATCCGTAGGCTCGATCCCAACAAATCTCGTAGATCCCAGCAAGAAATCAACTCGCCTGACGCCCTTCTTACTCTCCTCTTCCCCCGCCCCTTCTACCCGTTTCGCAAATGACTTCATGACATATTTACCTCCGACTGCCTTCATCTCCTTATCTGTGACCCTAGTGCGCAACGCCGTATACAGTGCGACGACCAAGTCTCCAACAGAACTCGGGGATATGTGAATCCGCCATGGAAGGTAGTTGGATATGAGGATCATGTTCGCGGGAAGGTAAGGCGACGTTGCGAGTTCGTCAGGGAGCGTCCAGATGTATGGTGAGATATCCTGAGATAAGTCGATGTCGAGGTGTAATGGGCGGAGGTATTCATGAAGTTCGGACGTGATTGGTGTGTCTGGGCCCTCTGTGACTGGTGGGAGGGTGATTGGGTGTCGTAATCCGTCGGGCGTTGGAGGTGGTTGGGTGGAAACCGGCCGAGATGGCGGCAGAACAGAAGGGCGGGATTGGGAAGTATGAGAGGTCGGAGAAGAAGATAAAGCCTGGGAGGATGACAGTGGAGAGTGGTCGTATTCAGGAGAAGGGGTATCGTTCAGCGACCGAGAATGATAATATATGTATGAGTGCTGCTGGCTAGTAGACGGCCGTTGAAACAACCTCTGAGACAAATATGTCGCAGTTTGTGAAGGTATATGGGCTGCTTCATACACGTACGTTGGAACCGTATCGCGGGGTTCGCTAGGCAAATGGATATGATAGTGCAAGGTAAGCTACGAACAACCGGAGAACTACGGAAAGGCTACCCGAACACGCACGTGACTGTCGGGATGCGGGCCGCACCCAACGCTCCCATGTACCCCCCTTTACAACCAGGCGATGCCCCCGCATCGCCATCGCCCTACTGCATCCAAGAGAAAAACGAAAAAGAAACAAACCCTCATCTTCTGAACCAACCTAGGTCCTCCAAGGCATCCCGCAAACGAAACAAACGGGGATCACCAGTCCAATCCAACGAAGAAGCTTGTGTCGTAAAGGTATTGACACGGCGCAATGGTGCAGACGACCGAGATGACTGTCGAGTAAAGTGCTGTTGTACTGGCACTTGATATCTGGATCGGTTATGTCCTGTACTACGCCGTTGCCGAATGGAATTGCGCTTTAAGCGGTGTTGTAACGATGCAAACGGTTTCTGAGCACCTGAAGAGAGGCATGAAATATCTCGAGGTCCTGGCGAAGAACAAGTGGACTGAACAAAATGAATGGGTATCGATTCAACGTCGTCTGCCCAGCTGAAAGGAGCTGATTTTGGGGAAGATACGGGTCCCAAGTGGACAGGTAAATCCGTAGTGACTGCGGCATCAGTGAAACGACGCGTGGGGGCTCCAACTGCGATAGCGACATCGACGAGATCCCTACGACATGCTCTTGTGGGCCCAGAGTGAATTTGAGAATCTGTAATAATCCCAGCATCAGCGAAACAAAGTGTGGGGGCTCCGACCGCGATAGCAACGTCAACAAAATCCTTTCGACCTGCTCGACAAACTCCTGACTCTGCATGTCCTGCCGTGATCCAACTCTCCTTCTCCTTCGCGGTACCATCCTTCCTCCCTGCTGAACATCCTTCAAAAAAAAGCTCCAGCGCCCCTTTCTCCGCTTCAAGCCTTCCTTCATCTAAACCATCACAATATCCAGCCTTTCTCCCCTCGTCGAGACCAACCTCCTTTCCACGCTGAAATGCGTTGTCGGCAGCCTCCATACCACCCTCCTGCATGCTTGCTGAAATCCCTGCATCAACTCGAGCTCGCCTCCCTGCGCTACACTCCCCTTCCAGTCGATGCCCAGCTGTTATAAGCTTTGAAATTGCAGCGTCGTACCCTTGCTGATACCCAGCCTGCTCCATCTCCCTCGACGCCTCAAAACGGCCGTCCTCCTCACCCAAACGATATGCGTGTCTCCAAAATCGCGTCAAAGCCTCCTTCGGATCCTGTCCAGCCTCCTGCGCGTTGTTGAGCTCCTTCACAGCTTGCGAGAATGTGAAAAGCGGTGTTGGCGCCGCATCAGAGCCAATTGTCGCTGTCGCGTCGAGCTGCTGCTGCGGAATGGAGTCGGTAGCCGTCGTTTTGGCTATAGATTTCTTCTTGGACTTCTTCTTCTTCTTTGTGGCGGTAGAGTCCACTGGCGGTAATAGAGTCGCCGTTAGAGTCGCTTCGTCGGCAGTAGTGGCCATGGTAGTAGAGTATCAAGTATAGAGTGTAGAGAATTAGATGGAGAGCGAATTTGAGAGACGAAAAACAAATGAGCAGCGGTGAGAGCAGGCACGAAAAGCTGAGTCCGAAAGGGTGTCGTCGAATCACACTCTCATCACCATATGGAACCGTATCGCGGGGTTCGCTAGGCAAATGGATATGATAGTGCAAGGTAAGCTACGAACAACCGGAGAACTACGGAAAGGCTACCCGAACACGCACGTGACTGTCGGGATGCGGGCCGCACCCAACGCTCCCAACGTGTCATTGGGTGAGTCGGCAAAGCGCACCGTTTTCGTGGTCGTCTTGGTTGAAATGTGATGAGGCATGACGGTGCTATCTGTAGAAAGACTTGCTCGCCCTTATACCCGCCGCTTCTCATAATCCAGGATGGCGGTCCAGATACGGCCTTTCGACAATGCCTCAAAGCGCCATCAAAAGCAGTGTCCAATACACCACAGCCTACACCCCCCCGACCAGATAATGAGCAGACTCAAGTGTGATTCGAAGCGAGCCCATCGTAAGCGAGAAGGCTTGTTGTCTGCATATCTCCAAGTCATGGAGGAGCATGTGCGTTTACCAGCGCTGACAAGCTGTGGTGCCTACGATGCTGTATTAGGGTTTATAAATAAGCTGTTTTAAGGTGGTGCATAACTCACCGATGTCGCCAGCTTCCGTACAAACCAAAAATGGACCGTAAAAATCGGAAAGGGAGTCCATTCCTCGGTGGGCAGTGACGGTCGATCGTAGGAATCATGCTCGCTCATGTATCGTAGTTGATTTTGAGGATCCTGGTGATATCGCGAACTGTAAGATTTTCGAGCTGCCCACACTTTAGAAATCTCGGAGCGTAGGCAGTAGATGCGCACAGAAAGGGGTCGTCACGACGGCTCTCGACAGCAATACCTTGCAGGTCCACCAACAGCACTACAGCAGCATCAGAGATGGATGGCAAATCAAGCGTGAAGTACTTACAGCAGACGTGGTCGAAAACCGGGACATAGCAACTTACCACACCAAATCTAGAAGAATGGTCACTCCAATGCCTCGCAGATTGACATGGAGGATGATGACTGGCAACGCGCTGTGCCCATCGTTAAGCGCCCGAGCATTGTCGGATCTTGGCTCATTATCCGAATAGCCTCCGAAACGCGAAGTCGTCACAAATCTTCCTGTAGCTTTCTTAAATCAAAAAGACGCACTTTCAAGTTAAGCGCTTGACTTACATCAAGGTCCGTAACAGCAATATGACATCCTGATGAACACGTTTAAAATAGGGCTATCCTCACCGACATATTGAAGCCGGCAGCTGTGAAGAACTAATGCAAGTTCGCCGAAGTCTATACAAGGACCATGTGAGATCAGAAGATTGAATAAAAAGATAGAACAATTACGGAAGACACACCTCGAAATAGGCGCCCATTGAATTAAATAGTCTCCGGCTACAGCTGTACGCAGCAATGCAGTGCACCGAAAAGCAGGGATCCAATAGCAGCGCTAGAATGTAGGCCTCCGGCACGTTCGCACACTTAGGTAGGTGCATCATGTCTTCCTTCGATCCTTCCATCGTGTGGGATAAGAAGGCTTGGGCAAAGGAATTTCAGGCGTCGTCCATGGGGCTCTGTTCAAATTCGCTACTTTATGATAGTGTAAATCTTGTAAGAGTCAACGCTAAGACAAACGGGATGAGATACCAGTCTCATTCCTTACAAAAAGTCATAGTCGGATCAAAGTCGGATCCAGACTGAGCATTTCACAATGTCGTGAATTGGCCAAAGGATGTCGATGATGTACGAGAAATTCTTGATTCTGTCAGCACAGGGTCGTCTGAAATAAGATGAATGCCATTTCACGGGAGATGAGGAGAGCGGAATTCGATGATTGCAAAAGGAAGAGCCGTAGCGGACCCTGCAACTGACCGGAGCCGGTAACTTAATGAGCCGGCAACCGCCCGGACCGATAGATATCGTTAAGTCCAACCTGCGGCCGCTGCTCAATGAATGACAATACAATGAAAGCTTGTCCTTCTCAAAAATTACAAAGGTATCGGCTCGTTTACAAGGTAGTGTCAAGAGTAAGCACCACCACCGGCAGCTGCACACAACATGCTGCCAAATTTTTACTCGCCGGCCAGCACCAATTTTAACTTTGATGAACCAAGGAACCGGTAGCACTCGCGTCTTCCGGGATAGACTTCGAACCACGGCTGATGAGGAAAGTCTTTACAGTGTAAGATGAAGGTACGTTTAATAATGTAACGATCATCACCTAAAAAGGTATTGAAGAGAGCCTCCGCAAGGCAGCCCACCCGTGAAATACGCCCCAGCAAAGTTTCAAAGAAACCATCGTCAGAGCACCAGTCAACACCATGGAGGTCTTCCAACGAAGCACGCCACAGTGTGAGAATCGTAAACAGTCTCTCAAGTGGAAAGCCTCAGAGGTCACATCGTTTGCACGGGAGACTTGGGTAAAGATGGGCACAATCTGGCGGTCGAAATATCAGAGATCATCCAACCATTCGTTTATCGAGCTTGGCCAGATGAGTGAGACGGAGCATGAATGTATTGTGGTGTGCGTACCGGCGCAATGCCCCAATCAGTGGTATAGTGGTAGAAAACGAAGGATCGGCGTCGAAATTGAAAGTGATAAAGAAGATCGGAGTAATCATGTGAACGTTCAGGGGACCGTGACCGTGAAAAGTGGACTTAATGGTGTACGGTGACCCAACGACGATGGTACGCCAACAACAATGTCAAGGTACTCTAAGCCCGTGATCGGTGACCTACGAAAATGTTCCTTGCCCCTGGAACACACAGGTACGTGACACTTTATACAGCGCTAAAAACATCATTCAAATCCTATGTGCCACGTAATGCATGCAACAAGGGCGCTGCGAGTTCGGTTCCAACGTGATCTCAAGGTCTACACGAGGCCACTCGTGTTCCCGCGGCAGTATCGCACGAAACTGAATGAATGCCTGACGTATCTGCCCTCAGGAGTCAGATGTTCAGTAAATGGGTGGGTACCGTTATGGTCTAGATACATCCAAAAGGAATCGCAGGTCTCTCGGCGTTTAATTCGCTGTCTTCTGACATCCCTCAATAGATAAGTATCTGTGGCGAGACGCGCTTCAATTGAATGGGCGCTTGCGAGACTCCCCGGAAATATCTCCCAGCCGGTGCCTTCCCACTAACGGAATCATCCACCGTCTGTTTCCTATGAAGTTGAGTACTGATGGCGCTTTTCAGGTCTGGACCCGCGTACTCAGCGCCCCGTGTGATGAAAATTGTTTACTAGCAGACATGATATAATTGCGCATTTTGACCTAACAGTAAGACACATTTCTTCTCCATTGGGGTGAGATGAGTTATAGCTTTTTACAGACTTCGATAGGAATTCATGATGATGCTTTTTGGCAATCTTTGACTCCCTTACCGAACTCCTACATGTGTCGATCGCTCTTTAAAAAGTACAATTCTGCTTGCATGGCGCGAAAACTGAATGTCATCTTAATGTGAACAGGATCTGTCGCCTTCGCACGTCCCTGGCGCGATATGGATCGCGTAGTTCAATCATTGTTAACGTGTTTTTGGAATATTCTTCTACTGATGGGGGAATGAAAGGTGTTATGGGGTCAATGCGGTGTGGTTAAACCTAACTCACCTTCAAACTTATGACAGCTGATGCAGGAAAGTATTTTTCATGCGGTAAAAGGGATAGATTTGGTTAATCCAAACGAAGGGAACCTCAGGGAAAGAACATAAGCAACGATGGCAACGGAACTCGATGCTATTCAAAAGATAAAAATGCCAGAGGCGCCTGAGAATGTTGGTGGATATCCTTCACTCGTAACCATATACTGATTCAGACGATCCTAAGGGAATTTCGAACTGTAAGCCTGGTTTCTTTCCGCATTCAGAGCTGGATAAGACCATATTTCCCATCAAGCGCTAGACTATCAATAGAGGTGATGTACTCGTGATCCTTTCTAGGTTATAAATTACTGATTCGACACAAAACACCATGTATCCCCGTTCCAGCTCAACATCGAATTGGTATCAAGTCCTTTCGCATAGCAAAGGATCAACCGCTCTGAGATGTCTCACCTCCTACGCCCCACATATCACGACCGGCGTAAAGCGAGTAAATAACTCACTTGGTATCACCCTGTACTGATGAAAATTATCTCAATGTTAGGCCGCACACCGCGTTGATGCAGATCGCTTCTGGGTGGTTCTCATAGGAATCGATGGATATAGCTCCTCCCCATTACGCGGTTGCGTAGCTGACGTTGAGAAAATGAAGGATTTCTTAACAGTCGATCTAGGGGTACAAGAAGATCATATCCGGTGCCTTGTCAGTACGCAACCATCGGCAAGGTCCATTGGCACCTGCCAGCCATCTAGCAGGGAGATTGGCGGACACCTACAGTCGCTACATTGGACGTTGGTCCAATGAAACTTCACTCTCCCAGGAACAACACGCTGATGATGCCGCGAACAGTCCTACGCGCACGAACATCATCGAAGCACTTCTCAGTCTATCGGTCGATCCCCGCATACTGCATGGCGACAATATTATTATCTATTTCTCGGGACACGGTTCAAGCTACTTCTGCGCCGACTATTACACCAATGAGATTGAAAGTACCGGATGCATTGAGGCGATATGTCCCGTGGACCGTGCCCCCCGTAATTCCTTCCGTGGCTCCATCCCCGACATCAGTGATCGAGAGCTCAATACTATTCTCGCCGAAATCTTCCGCACAAAGGGACATCATATCACCTGCATTTTAGATTGCTGTTACTCTTCAAGCGTCACCAGATATCCGGATGGCCAGTCGTACAGAGTGCGAAGTGCTAGGCCGCTGCCGCCTGTCTCAGTTGAAGACATGTTCGACACTGCACATAGGAGATTGAAGGGTTTGAAGAACTATCGTCGCATACATGATGGGGATTGGAGTCCTGACTATGACTTCCCATGTCGTTCTGGCAGCATGTCAAGAGACTGAACATGCCAAGGAGCACGAGCGAGAGAACGGTTGTAACGGGATCTTCACGCAGGCGCTCATCGAGGCTCTCAAATCGGACTAGGCTGAAAGCAGGATCGACGTACCGTGACCTCATCGACACTTTGCGGATTCCTCCAAGCACGGCACAGGTGCCGGTGGTTGCGGGGAGACATATGAATGAGAGACTTTGGTATAAGGTATGACAGTTACCTTGCTATTGTATCGTACATCTCTCATAGTCATTCCAATATTCAGAATTAGGACTGTTCTGACAGTAATTATCTTGTACGGCTCCGGAGGAGTCTATGCATTTAGATTCATTTTTAATGGCTAATGACGCTGAAGTCTGGTGAGACCAGTAGTTACAGAGACACCGTGTAGTATATGGGATCTTCGAGTGGACTTAAAACTTTAACATTTGTGATTTTTATTATGCGCAGAGACAGAATTTTGCTGCAAGAGCAAAAAGCACCCGTCTCGTTCCAACGTAATGGGGTAGTGATGCCAGGAGATTTTGTTCGAAATCGACTCCTGCTACTTTTTATATATTTTACTGGCTATGGTGGTACGTATGTCGATAATTACGCTTCATCCGCAGATGCATAAGCTTGTCCAATTTGTATATGTCCGACTTCGAGTCTGAGTCTCCCTTTAAAAATGCAATCCTTTTCGCTTCTTGGAAAACTGCTACTGAATCGACGTAACCGCCCATCCCGTATCGCTCTGCCAGTTCCGTCTCAATTATTTCCAGAGCACGTATTTTGTCAGACTCCTCTTCTCCCGTGGTTCCCTGGAGGAAATCTTGAGAGGGGGCCTTAAGAAACGCAATATTAAAGCAAAGATACCTCGGATGCATCCCTCGAAATACAACGACGTAGCCTGTTGCTGTATGCGGCATGGGACAACATGGTGTAGAGGGAGGTACACAGCGCAGAAAGTACGATTTGGCACCCTTTAATGAACAAGGAGGGTAACTTGACTAGGCCAGACAGGATCTTGACAGACGGTCGAATAAGATTGGTTCCTCACTGTTAGTAGAAGACATGTTAAACATCGAGTGAGTCGTACCTTGCGAGATAATGGAAGGTACATGAGTCTAGAATAGGTTGGAGACTGGTAGTTGCATTGACCCTGATACGGATACATGTACCGACACACGGCATGAACGTTTCTTCTGCGGGATCTAGAACTTTGATTGGCCGATCTAATTTTGGATGATGCTGTAATACCATCAAACCTAGGGCTTGCCAGCGCGATTACTGCTACCACTTTCGGCATGGCTACCATGAGTGTCCAACGCGTCTGAACTGTAATTTATCGGCTGCTGACTATCCCCAGAATACTGGAACTGATGGTGGAGCTATTTGTTTCTCACCGGCGATTCCGAGTCAGCGACACGGAACAAAGTTCGTGCATTCCTGTCTCGATTTACTGCTCCCCCCGGTAAACATTGAGTCGACATACTGTCACATACATCACAATTAAGGCTTGGTACGACAGGTACGTTTCACCTGTTTTGATACTTTGTGTTTTAGATGCTTTTAGTGCATCTGCCACGTCAAGACCCACAGATAACGTCCATTTCATCCACTCCCCTTGCGCGAATCAGCACTGTGTGCTACCCACAAGAACCTCTGCGCTGCTTGTCCATAACTGCCTGTTATTTGCCCGTGACTGGTGCCGTCCTCATCCAAAAGAATCTATCCCACTCAACACCCTTCACATCCACATCCGAGCCAATCTCCCGCCTACGCTGAATTTTGTGAATCACTACGAACTTGATGGGGGTTCGAACATCGGTTACCATCTGTCAGCGCGGCCGGCATGGCGAGTGAATAACAAGCACGGCAACAACAACAACGACGGAGAGAACAGTTGCGGCGAGGCAAAGCGGGAGGTGGGAGATCTACAACGAATGAACTTCGGGTATCGTAGCGGGTAGGTTGAGGTTGTGTCGTAGAATGGAGCCTGCCGCAGAAGATTACCAACAGGATGTCGACGAGGATCTGACCCCTAACGTACAATGGTGGAAGTGATAACGACAAGGGTACCGTTCGCCATGGTCTTCATTACGTCCCCATTTTTTGGGTCGCTGTAGATGACATTGGTTTCATCTCACGAACTTGCTATCTCGTGTCTCGGCGACTAACCTATTCACAGCCCCACCCAAATACAATATCAGCACCTACCGCCTGCTCCTAGCTCCGAGTCCCAGTATCCCCCACCTCTGTGCATCCTCTCATTGTCATCATGCGGAGATACATACCTAGCGATAGGTTCAGCCTACGCCGTCGTCACCACTCCTAGTCATAGTCTGCCCATCACAACCCGACCTCACACTGCGCCTTCTACCATGTGCCGTGCGACAATCATCGAACCCCTGCCCTGTTGTCGACACCGGGGATTCTGATGTTGGCATCTGTTCTCTATCACAAGTCCATCCCGGTGCGGCTCGCCATCACTAGCCCTGACTACAGCCCATGCTCACCTCCACGCGCATGCGAATGGCGCGGCTGGTGTATCAGCACCTATTTCTGTGTTGTAGGACTCGTCGCTGTATACAATGTCGTGCTCTGTGCTTGCCGTCGACGCGTACAAGCCTCAGCACCCCTACTATGGTGTATTTATATTTGTATCATTTCATGTTGTATTACCTATACTACTGGTGAATGCGAGGCTAACTATTTCAACTGGGACAAACACATGGGATGGATAACTAGTGACTGGGCTTTTGTTTATTGGTTCGTTTTTGTCACTACACTTCAGGCTCGCACCTGCTGTGCTTGCGTCGGCACACTTGTCTTTAAATCTGCTTTGTTAACAAAATTATTTACAATGATATTCAATTCTGTATAAGTACGAGTCATTGATGAGTCACTGTGACTGGATAAAGCGCGCAATACACGCGACGGAACCTTTGCGGTATCTGCCGGATCTGCTTATTGTGGTAATCACAGCGACGTCATATTGTAGCTAACCGTCTTCACCGTGCTCTGCATTCATCGGCGCGTCTCCTGAGGCTCGCTTGAACACTTCGCGAACACATTGTCATCTTATAAGTCACGCGAAAGGATGCACCTATTCCAAACCTATTCTCCATTCTCATTTGACTCATCCAAGGGCGGTGCCACTGCAGCTAAATCTTTCGATAAAAAACAAGACAAGAAACCTCGCGAGTATGTCATGTTATTTGTAACGGATATTTGTATCCCTTATCTGTCCTTCAGAAATATGACCTCTCGGTCTATATTTTTCACCAAATTAAAGTGGCTCCCTGGCGCGTACAGTCAGATCTGCGGCGCGGTGCAGGTGTTTAATGTCTTCCGTGACGAACGCACACCATATCGCGCGCTCGTTTTGACTAAGGCTTTCGCCCCACCAACCGAGGCTGTGTCAATGGTATGTATTCTGTACTTCATGTCAGATTATGAATCTCATCTTCTACTAGAGTGATCATAGACATGTCGAGCTCGTCCGTCTGCAAAAGGTTGAGGAAGACATTGCAAGGCGGTATGGGAGACTATCTGGCTCCTACGTAGACCCTGTAGATCTTTTCCAGGCGGTAAAGGATAGGGCGTTCAAAATAAAGGACGAAAAGTCTCTGTCAGATCTACGAGAACTTGACAGACTCTTAAAGCTACGTCTAGAATTAAAAACGGGTGCTCCTCCCAGTGTCGTAAGTGTGCATTTCCTTCGGTCTTCGATCGTTCTTTTCACCAAAAGCCACAGCCATCATATCGCTTTCACCCCTGGCGGGTTTGGTCGTTTCTTTGCAATCTCAGTACGCGCTGCGGCGTCCAATACCTCTTCCGTAACGCGACCAAGTTGCCCGGGTAGATATTTCACTTCTAGACAACGGTTAATAATGTAATATTATGCATATGGAATATCCATCACTCGACTCACCAGTGTAACAATGACTAGGGATAACAAATTCGAAAACACTTTCCGTCGACGAGCATCAGGCGCGATACGCACGTAGTTGTAGATATTGAATGCGGAGAAAGTAAAGACCATTAGTGCGATTGAGTTTGATAACATGCTAGGATAGTTTCAGACATTCGGAATATACGAAGATTTAGACAAGAGAAGCCTTGCCACAAAGATCCCACATATTCATGAACGGGTGATAGCATACCATAGCGTGAAAATCCACCACGTTTTCGTGATAAAGACTCCCGTTGTTTTCCCGTTTTCGATTATTGTTGTAACTTGTAATGTTGTTGGATCGTTGGACCTAATAGCGTGAGCATCAAGTTTTCAACTTTGTCTGCAAAGCTCCAGCATGGAACTCACTTCAGCTGCTGCGTACTTATTCAATATGCTGATGTCCACTGTCATGTCTTCAGCCTATAGTATGTGTCTCGCAAAACGCACCCTGCATGCGTATTAATCTGAATGAACAGCGTACGAGGTCTTGGTACTGTGCCACTTTTGTCGATCACTGAACTGCAGTACACTTCGCAGGTACTTAGATCATTTAGAGAAGGGAGAAAATAAGCAGCGGAATTCAATGATAGAAGTAAAAGCAAGGGCGGCGAAGGAACCAGCACTTCGAACTAGAACCCAAGGACCATCGGTCGTGTCAGGCCACTTGACCTGTAGTCGGGGACAAGCAAAGTGGTTGTAGATGTCGCGCCAAGCAGGGAGATTCGCAGAGTAGCCATGAAGGGAATGGCGAGGAATGCAGTAGAGAAAGAGAGCGTCGTTCTCAGTAGGTTGTGCTGAGATGAAGATAATATCCTTTAGATTGTATACTAGCGCTCTATGGAGGGGGGAATAGGCTGAAATAATCTTCGTTCCCATACACAGAGACTTGCGAGTGGCGTTGGAGAACTATGATGAAGAATATAAACACGTTGGTGCCTCCTCGGGTCCAGGAATTTTGACGAACGTCGTCAAAGAGGAACCAGAGAGTCCTTTGGTAAGACCCGATCACCCCGCAGTTCTAGATATTACTATTGCCACAACTTTCCCCGACTTCACAATGATACATCCGAAATTTGAATGTGATACGACATTTGGTAAGGATTCAGATAAGCACCTTAATGCTCTGCCGAAGATTTCAACGGACAAATATAAAGATATCTTGTCTTCACGAGCGCCTGAAATGTATCGGAGTCCCATGTGGACCGCACATATAGTCCAGAAGCTGTGATAATGATCACTTTTCGCACCGGAAATATGCTCTCTCCGGTTTACCTCTTTGCAAAGCTCGGCCTAGATATAACGAAGGCGTCACGAAGAATACTGCCTTTGCCACAGATGCAGAAAGTCTCACTGAAAGCATCGCAGCTACTGCCTGGCACGAGGAATAATCCATCTGTAAATCGTTTGTCGAACAAACGAGCGGGTGCTACGATATAGGCGCCATACGTGCTTCTAGCGCTCTTGATGGAATTTCCTTGATTACGCATGACAACCCGTATCAAACACTGCCTCCATTCAAGCTGTCGCTCCCACGTATTGAAATATTGACGTGCAATGACTTCATCATAGAAGTGGGGAAATACATAGGGCATACAAGCAGAAAGCCGACAGCACCATCTGTGATACAGTTAATATATAAAGTCCAAAACTACGGGAGAAACGTACGGACTATAAAGCAAGCGAGTTGCCCTTCTACTTGAGCTATGGAACGAAGTATTTTTGAAGCTCCCACTGTGTGCATACCACCGTGGGCTGAAGATGATCTACAACACGGCGAAAAGACGGCAACCTGACTATATGCGCATCGAAATCCATATGAAGATCGATGAGCGACGAAAAGATAGCGCAGTCGCCGCCGTCCCATGAGTTAGTGTCCACTGGGAGCGTCGTGGTAATAAGACCTGCAGCATGCTTCGTTCATCAGGATAGCTCGGTGCTTGGTTGTTGCTCGGGCTGGTGCACCCATCCAATGACGTCCGTATCGTCGGTCCTCCTTTCATGATAACTTATCACGGAGCTGAACAACGAGGAACGAGTAGTCCATCAGCGAGCCAAGCCAGAAGATATAGAGCGGTACGCGCTGCAGCACGACGATGGTGTGGAGGCAGAGTGAGTCGGACCTTGAAAAGGTAACGGCAAAGCGGTCCGGGCCGAGAGTTTGGATTAGGCTTGGGTCTGTCTTCTCCTGCTGATGCAATCACCTACATTTCTAGTCGATACACCAGTCACGCCGCCGACAGAGATCTACATATATGGCCCTGATCGAAGAGAGTATTGCGTCTGTACCTTTCGCCACCGTCAAGCCACCGTTGACAAGATTGATTTAACTGAACGATTTGAATTAATGCAAAAATAACGTTTCCAACGGTACCCCGAGCTCTACTCCTGCGCCCCACATCTTCTGTGCCGAGAAGAACAACTAGCCCGAATGCTGAAGTACCTCAAGCAATCGTTGATTCTCACTGAAAGTTCCGTCAAACTGAGTTGCACCAAATGGTGTTTGCAATTGCGCCTATGGCTGTATGTTAACTTCCAGGCTGTAGAGGGTGTGCGGTATCCTGTTTGAGACACCGTCAATAGGTGGATAGAAGCTGTAGGTATAAGTGATGCTCTACTCCGTCTTAGTTAATCAAAACATTTCAAGTGTCCTCATATGTAGTAATACTACAGCATCAAGGAGCGGTTCACATGACCTCAACAGTGAGCCATACTCATCTGAGATGATGTCCCTGCGTCTTATATGCTCACCGTGCTGTTACGTTCTGTAGGGCATGCTGTTTACAAGCTGTGCTCATGTGTAACTTATAAGTAACGAAAGCACGCCATACTGGAGCTAAGGCTCCTCAGTCTGTACTCGTCATCGTTTACTCAAGCATGACGATCTCCACCACTGGAGCTAGGACTGTGGTTCCGTCAATTGAAAATCTTGAGGGTCAAGGAAGAGCAGCCCTCCCGAAACATTCGTCAATGCTACAGCCTTGGGTTCTGCTAAAAACTATTTGTTTTGCCCTCAAAAATGCATTCACTGGAATTATTTACAGCGTATGTTCCTTTCTCAGGTTTCCATTGCCTCTCCTATTGGTACACCACTAAACTATTTTCTAGTGTCGTAAAAACCGCCTAATCGTAGTATCTGATTCGTCAAACGAAAGAAGAATCTCGGTCCGTACTATTGCTACATTTCTGTCTCTTAGTTGTGCTCAAATTTCCATCTAGCTAGCTGCCCGAGAGGAAATTGAAGGACTCAGAAGACAAATTCTCCCGCTCGCCGAGCTGGAGGCAAAGCTGGCAAATGAGTACGGAATGACCGGAGAGATTGACTCCGTAGAAGTTTTCGATGAGACAAAGGCCAGGGCTTTCTCCGAAAAAGATGAGAAAAACATATCAGCAGTGAAAGACCTTTATACGCTGTACCAGCTGCGTGTCCGTGTATCGTCCTTCCAGCTGCCTCGCTACCTTAATTTCGAAGAGGTGCGTCTTCCGGTTGAATGATCGATACTGAAACTGATCTCCCAGGTTTCAGCCCGTACGCGCACACCCCGTTGACACCTCCCGATTCTGGGCTGTTCTTATTGGCATCGATGCATATGAATGCAATCCTCTACACGGTTGCGTTAGAGACGCATTAATGATCGAGAGATATCTCACCGAAGACCTATGCGTGCCGAAACACCGAATCCAGCGCCTGTTGGGTTCCAAGGAACACGCATCATCAGACAACTACCATAATCCTACCCGCGTCAATATCATCCAGACCCTCGTAGGTCTGATGAACAATGCAGAAATCCAGAAGGGAGATAATATCATCATATATTTCTCTGGACACGGATCAGGATACTCTACCGCAGGATACTGTGCCAATGCGATGGATAGCATTGAGGCACTCTGCCCCATTGACCGCACGGAATCCAACGGCTCTCATATCCCAGACATCAGTGACCGAGAAATTAACATGATTTTCCAAAACATCTCCCGTGCGAAAGGTCATCATATCACCTTCATATTGGACTGCTCTCACGTTGGGACCACCACCAGGACTTCAGAGCAAGGGATCCGTACCCTCCCTCCCCTATCAAACGGATCACCGAAACAGATGTTCGACATCGCAGATGAGAATTCAAGACAACTTCCCAACTATCGGTCGGTGTGTACAGAGAAATGGTGCCCGGATATGTCCTCTCACGTAGTTTTGACGGCGTGTCAGGAGCGTCAAGTCGTAACGGAAACGAGGAAGGAGGGAGGGTTTCAAGGCGCCTTCACGGAATCGCTAGTATGCGTCCTCAGGTCTGGCAACTTCAATGAGAGGTCGACGTACATTGATCTTCTATTCGCGTTGCCTACGGTGCACGGTCAGACGCCGGTGGTTGCAGGGAAACACAAGAATGCACAGATCTGGTATCAGGATCAATGATCGCATTCCTTTGTTCCCAGTGAATGCTGTCAGAATCTACATAGATTGTAAATGAGATATGAGTTGAATTTTGAAGAAATAAATAACTTACGCCCGTATTCGCGAGCTTTCGTCTCTGACATAAACTCAAGGGTAGCAAAGCTTTGTTCCGAGCGAAAGAGTAAGTCCTCATGCTGCGGCCTTGCGGGGTATTCGTCGTCGCTTCCATCGGCTACTAATGCGCCATGTAGAGCCTCGTCCACTGATGGTCTTAAAGATTTGCCATGTTCCGCAGCTTTGTTAACAAGAAATCTCGAAAACAATGGCACTTATTCCGCGTCACTGAACAGCGTATTCGATCCGTTTAGCATAGATCACGCTAGTAAACGAGGGGACGTGGATGAACAAGAAAGTATGATTTAGGGCATAGGTGGCTCTGCAGGAATGAACGTCAGAAAGACGAAGGAAGTGAAACATAAAAGGTACTGACTATTCTTGAAAGACGTCGCCAACGCCCCCACAGCATGCGTTCAAAGTGGCGGCGGTTAGTCTTCAGATGACCGGATCACGTCGTGATACCAGCATTCTCGAGTTTCTTGATGGCAATGAACAGGACGGTGACGATAACATGGGATGAATAGTCGGCAGGAGTTCATAGGATCGCCTTAGTCGAACAACAGGCGTGGGTTGAATACTTCGTGACCAAATCCCTACCACAGTCGCAGCATAACAAGCAATGAGGAGACTGGAAATGGGAACCGCTTACCGTCGAGCGCTATCGCCACGACCCCTCCGTGAGCACCTTCCTTCACTCTTGAAAACATTCTTATTCTTCGATGTCTTATATGAAGAGCTCGATACAAACCGACTCGTCGGCGTGGGCTTTTCAAGAGACGAGCTCTTCGGAAGCTACAGTAGTTGTTGAGGAGGTCGCAAGTTGGCAGAAATGCCTAACACAAGGGTCAGCTATCCGTCGAAGGTGACAGAGTGATGCGAGACTTCTGATAAGCGAATATGCAGTGGCATCCTTCTCGAGGCTGAGAGCGTCACCACAACTTTATTGTATACGCTTCCACTGCCAAGGCGTGACCTACTTCTCGTTAAGAGATAAGTGGGCACGAAAATATAAACTCGTATTGTATTTGAACAGTGCTCCGAAGGTCGACCGGTGGCCGCTGGCCTATGAAGAACGCTTAGAAGATTCGACATCCAGAAGCCTTCCCTTGACGTACCAAATCAAGCGAAGTGCATTTGCCAAGTGACCATAATACAGAACGACTAGGCTGGGAAAGTATCGCAAGGCCAGAAGCACTTCTGAAGACGGACAGACTAAGCAGGGAGCGGCAATGCCGGACCGAAGTTTGATGATTTCCGGTTTATTTTTTATTGGAAAAAAATCCCCAGTTCACAGTCTTTCGTACAGTTACTGCAGGCGACGCAGAGATAAGTCCTTTGAAAGCGGTGGTAGGAAACTGTCTGCGAACGATAAGGCGCAAAGGAGGGGTGGACCGTGGTGCCACGGTGGTGGTGGCGGATCAGTCTTTTTCAAGGTCCGACGCGACTCTGTCACTTACCACTATCATCCCGTTACTCTCAACACTGCCTGGTTCACTGGCGGACTTCTCGTTTCTCAGAGCTCGGTGCAGTCGTCAATTATCGAGCAGGAAGACTGACGATAATGGATGCCATTGGACGGGTGTGCCAGCCAGAGGACCGAGCTCTCCCGAGATACTGAACGAAACATTCTGCAGGTCTAGATCCCATTCCATATAGCAAGATATCAACTCTGCCTGGACAGCTGTGAATATACAGTCTCTGCCTCCCTCATTTATCGTTATGCGTCATTTCAACGCGCATATAGTCAGGTTGCCGCCTCGTAGAGCGTCACAGATCCTCTCCAGTCCACGGTCGCCTGTGCACAGTTAGGGCTCCAGGATTATTTCCTTCAGTATTGCAGGTATAAGCGTGACTCGATTGCTTTATGGTCTGTGCGTGTTTTGCCCCGTTTTTTTTTGGCTGCCTTCATTGATCGTATTGCAAGTGGTGCCTTCGGTTTATGCATGTACGTCCTGTGTATTTCCCCGCTTTTGGCCCACTCATATGACATTCAACAGTCGGTATCCAACATTTGTGACCGTGCCTGCTCACGACTACTGGGGACATATGTTATGCAGTCGCAGAAGGAGACGCATGCATACCAAGTGTACCTGTACGTTTTTCGATGTCGTCTTTTGAGATATTCGTTAATCTCTTTGGTGTAACTGTCTGCAGTGATACCACCGCCTCTCAATACTCATCCCAGTGCCCGGCTCCGACTGATTTATGCCCTTGCCGACATATGGAATGATAATTCCAAGGACCTCATGGGA
The DNA here is from genome assembly GCA_030435635.1 of Armillaria borealis. NCBI lineage: Eukaryota > Fungi > Basidiomycota > Agaricomycetes > Agaricales > Physalacriaceae > Armillaria > Armillaria borealis. Next base: position 457,856 of record JAUEPT010000023.1, on the reverse strand, counting down.
TTTAGTCATTGACCTTTACTATACCGATTCGTACGGACTCGCTGTGTCAATTATACTCGAGCCGCACGAATGGGTTCAAGTCGAATATTTCTGCGGTGGCAGAGTATGGTTATCATCGACCTCGCCGATTCAGCAACGTCGTCGCCTTCGCTCATCGTGTTGAACGTGAACTAGAGCGATTGGATATCCTCATAGAGAACGATTGCATTGCGACTTGAAAGTATGAGAAAGTGGAAGGTTGGGAGAGAACGTACGTGGCATTTTCTATCAATGGACGAGGACTAACTGTTTTTCCAGCCTGCATACGAACAAACTAGGATCTAGTTTACTTGCCATCCGTATGATCCGGAAGCTGCTCGAGACAGCTCGCAAGCACTCAGTCGTCCCGAGACTGGTGACCGTTGCGAGCGACATGCACTACTGGATGACCATCAAAAAGGACGTTATCGCTGGCGGAGCAGCCTCGCCAAGTTGTCAGACAAAGGCTATTGCACAAAGGAGTGCGTTTCGATTTCTTTCTACATTGCAGCATCTGTGTTGATCCGAAAGGCAGGGTCATGAATCACGGATACTTTGACTCCAAATGTTTGTAATACGCTAATTGATCTCGATACCGACTAACCCTCACATCTTCATAGTGCTCAGGGTTCTCTTTGCCCGATCCCTGTAACTTCACGTCCCGTCTTCGCCAGCGATCACTGTAAACTCTGTCAATCCTGGGTTCTATCACTCGGGCCTCTGAACTAGTATTCTCGTGGAGGAACAAGAACTCTGCTTTACGACTGAAAAAAAGAGCCAGCAATTCGTTTAGGGTGCCGTTGGCTGGCTGGATGACGAGGAGAAGCTTTGTGGCAAGTATATACAAATGCCCGAGGTAGCGATTTCGTTATCAGTGAAGACGGGAAAATCGTGCAAGATAACGTCTGGGTCAGTAATTATGCCTTTCAGATGGTATGGATTATTGATTCCCTGGGATTAGGATCTGAACAGGCGCAATATTCTGCTTCTCGACTCAGTGCTATTCGGCAAAATCTCCGCAAGCCCCGCATATCGCGACGAATCGTGTTGGTAGATGTCATAACAGTGCTTTCGTTCGTCTTATGTCACACAAACATTGCCATCAGGCGGTGAACCGTGACAGTTTGTGCTCTAAAAATCGCCGCTGATGACTGCCTCGGCATCAATATTTCTTTGTCAATGATTTTTTTGTGAAAATGGTTAGCAAATTGTCTCTCGCTGGTCTCCTTCAACGTCCAATGTATGTTCAAGTCCCTGACGTTATATCTTCCAGAATCCGTTGGCGTATCGCCTACTCGATGTTTCCTTTGCATATTGTGACTTCACATTGTTACTGCATCGTTACCCTAGTCTCTTCCTTTTGCCATCGGCGACCATCAATGACTACGCCTTCGGCCATGGCACACATTGCTCAACATATTCGTGTCACCCCGACGACTTTACCTCATCCGACTACGTTAATACTGCCTTTCCGAGGACCTCTTCGGCCCAAAATCCCACTCGGTGTCGTCACTGATGTAGCGGTTACAATGATCAGTGCAACTACGTACAGCACAACCCTTCAAATGTCGGACCTGCACCCCGGGATCGAGCCTTCAATCTCAAGGATGATGCCGGTGGCAAGCATCGGTATTATTGCTTGTGATGTTGGCTTAGCATCATCGTCCATCCCATCCATGAGTCGTCGTCGTTCAACCAACGTTCAACTTGAACAGTGTATATCTGTTATTGAACGGTCGTTACTTGGAGTATTTTGGTTGGAGTTCTGTTTCTGGTGGGATTACGTGGGAGTATGGTTGCGGAATTGGGGTTTTATGGACATCGCAGAATAACGCAGGTACTTCGCAAAGGCTGAAACATGCGCTATTGCGCGAGGAGCGAAGTCCAGCCAGCCACGCGTTTAGGCCCGGAGACCAAAACTCTGGGGTGACGCCGTTCGTTAGTGATGACGTTGATGGCCCACATTCGCCTGGGACGGCCTTCCCAGCCTCCAGAGCGGCAGTTAGCAGCAAAATTTCCACCTTTTACGATTGAACAATGCCGTGTCATGTCGTCTACGAGGACGACGTATTCCGGTAAACCTGTTCCAGACGTCAAATCTAGGGAGATTTGAACGAGAATACCATCTTCACCTTTGGTCCTCTTGGTGCGCCAACAGCATACCAGGGGTACTTCCCCCGACCACATTCCACTGTAAATTTTCAACTGATAAATTTAGATACATCGTGATTGTAGGCGTAATGTCTCTATTTGATCATGAAGTGTTATGTCTATTCAACGTGCGTAGATTCTGTTCTCTTAACTACAGAGTCTACAGTGTTTATTCCGTTACCTGTGGTGTCCTCCGGTCCCCGTCTTGCATCGCCTGAGAACAGAGCAATACGATCACTGGTCTTGATACCAGATGTGTGCATTCTTGTGTTTCCCTGCAACCACCGGCGTCTGACCTTGCATCGCAGGCAACGCAAAGAGAAGATCAATGTACGACGATCTCTTATTGAAGGTGCCAGACGTGAGGACACGTATCAGCGATGCCGTGAAGGCACTTTGCACCCCGTCCTCCTTCCTCGTCTCCGTTACGACTTCATTCTCCTGACACGCTGCCAAAACTACGTGAGAGGACATATCTGGGCACCATTTCTCTGAACACACAGACTGATAGCCGTGAAATTGTCTTGAGTTCTCATCTGCGACATTGAACATATGTTTCGGTGATCCGTTTGATAGGGGAGGGAGGGTACGGATCCCTTGCTCTGAAGTCCTGGTGGTGGTCCCGACGTGAGAGCAGTCCAGTATGAAGGTAATATGATGACCCTTCGCACGGGAGATGTTTTGAAGAATCGTGTTAATTTCTCGGTCACTGATGTCTGGGATATGAGAGCCGTTGGATTCCGTGCGGTCAATGGGGCAGACAGCCTCAATGCTATCAATCGGGTTGGCACAATATCCCGCGGTAGAGTATCCTGATCCATGTCCAGCAGAAATAAATGATGATGTTATCTCCATTCTGGATTTCTGCATTGTTCATCAGACCTACGAGGGTCTGGATGATATTGACGCGTGTGGGAATATGGTAGTTGTCTGATGATGCGTGTTCCTTGGAACCCAACAGGCGCTGAATTCGATGTTTTGGCACGCATAGGTCTTCGGTGAGATATCTCTCGATCATTAATGCGTCTCTAACGCAACCGCGTAGAGGATTGCATTCATATGCATCGATGCCAATAAGAACAGCCCAGAATCGGGAGGTGTCAACGTGGTGTACGCGTGGGGACTAAACCATGGAAAATGAGTTTCAGTATCGATCATTCAACATGAAGACGGACCTCGTCGAAATTGAGGTAGCGAGGCAACTGGAAGGATGATATACGGACGCGTAGCTGGTACAGCGTGTAAAGGTCTTTCAGCGCCGATATGGTGCTTTCATCTTTTTCGGAGAAAGCCCTGGCCTTTGTCTGATCGAAAACTTCTACGGAGTCAATGTCTCCGGTCATTCCATACTCATTTGCCAGCTGCACCTCGAGCTCTTCAAGCAAGAGAATTTCTCTTGCGAGTTCTTCAATTTCCTTTTGGGCAGATAGCTAGATGAGCATTTAAGAACATTTGAATAACGGAGACAAACAAATCGTACGAACAGAAGTTCTGCACTCACTTGATGAATACGACGTTGCTATCTGGTGGTGTTGACGACTCTACAGAATAGTTTAGTGATGTACGTAGGAAAATGTCAGAACACCGATAAAGGCACATACGGGGTAAAGGACTCCACTCAACGCATTCTTGAAAGCGAAACAGAGTGCTTTGAGCAGAGGCAAAGGCTGCAGAGTTGGTGATTGTCCCGGGATTACTGAGCTTGCCTTACCATGAGGCGGTTCAATAGACGGAGCCGAGGTCCTAGTGCCAGTGGTGATCATGTTCGAGTTGCTCATTTTACGGAGTTATAAATCTTCCTCGAAACTGTCACCTATGAGTGAATGTTGGACAGTAAAAGCTGAGTGGTCTTTGGTCTATTGTGCGTTTTCGATACTTATACACTGCACAGCGCGTAAGTAGCACCATCTAAACTCCAAACAGTGTCCGGCGCCATAAAATTCTGGACCCATTACGTAGACCCGCTGCAAATGCCTTGCGAACCGTTCCTGGATGCTGTAGATTCGAAGCTTGAAGTACTTCGACTCGCCAAGAGCCGTCAGAGATCATTTCTACACACAGCTTGTGGTCACCTGTTGATGGCCATTGGTGTCGCAATTGGACCGTAAGAAGCTTTACAGCGTTCTACAGCCTAGGCATAAATAGGTGTTAGCTGTGTCTCTCTATATCCATAGGCGTATGTATTATCGACGCACGCTGGGTTCTGATTGCTGAGTCCAGGGACCAGCACTTCTTCGGCCTGTACCGCCGCCCGCATTGAATCAACAATCGTTCGGGGGTATTTCAGTGTTTGAGCTGTTTTTATGTGATTGTATTGAATTTTGATCAGGTAGTTCCCGAGCGCAGGAGACGCCGGGCGTAGGAGTAGACTGTACGGCACAATAGCCTATAGGGCAGTATGGTGACATTATTGCAAAATTGTTCGAAGCTGCGCAGCGGCCCGAGTGGTTGCCGGATCTGAGGATGATGTCACCGCTTATCTCTTTCCCTCCTCGCTGGAACAAAACTGGGTGCATCTGCACACAAGACGTTACCGTGCATAACTGCGATTTGCAAATCCACGGAAGGTTGGACCGTAAGTTCTTGTTCATTGATTCTTTGTGGGCCATCTCAGTAAAGAGCGGCGACGTGCCGCATATCCCTTTTCTCATGCTAGTCGTCTAGTCAATGCCTCATTTTTTGGCGGGGATTGAGGCAAACAATTGGCTTGTTTCTCCCTTCGTGTTCTTGTGCCAAGAGAGCGTGGACAGTCCTTAGCTATGTGTAATGCGCAGCAGGCGGCCTAAGGTTGACGGCGAGATATTCATATGCTACATGCGTCAGACTACCAGCAAGACTCATCGTGAGATTGTTTAGGTCAACCTCACGCCGTCTAAATGAAGTTTCTGCTACAACTTCCGCGTGGAATGTCATGATGATGCACTCCAATGGCGCAATCGGTTTGTGTACTTTGCCGCAGTCTTTCCTCTGATCTTCAGAGGCCGAACAACAGTTTGCTTTCATTGACGTTCTGTGCACAGAAACGATGCTGAATCCCTTGCTTATATACAGGATGAAACCAACCAAATTCGATATCCCAATGCTATAGACGTCAATATCCCCTCCATGGTCTCTGTCATTCAAACAAAACTTTTCGCGGGTACTCAAATTATTCTTATTGATGGCTGCACAGTATTATCAATCCTGATCCCAAAGCCTGGTATTCTTGCGTTTCCCGGCGACGACGGGTGACTGGAAAGTAAACCGAGGCAGAGCATCAATGAGGTCCAAATATGTCGATCCTTCTCCCAATGTATCAGACTTAAGAAGTCCAATAAGCGATTCTGTGAAGATCCCATTGAATCCCACCGTACCGTCCTCCCTCGTAACCCGCCTTGCCTTTGCAAATTCGTATTCTCTACACGCAGCCAGAACTACGTGAGAATCCATATCGGGGCACCAGTCTTCCGCCAATACTGATCTATACCCTGGGAAATCTTTCATCGTTCTGTCAGCGGATACAAGCATCTCTTCGAGGGAAGCTCGTGAGAGGGGCGGCACTCGACGCACTCCCTGCTCGTCGATGCCTCGAGTGATGCTGCCAGCATGACAGCAGTCCAGAATGACCGTTATTCGATGTCCTTTGGAGCGAGAGATTTGGGTGAGGATGGAATTGAACTCTCGATCGCTAATGTCCGGAATGGTGACACCATTTTCATCCAGCATATCACGGTCCATTGGACACAGCGCCTCAGTGGATCCTGCGCCTGCAATCGATACAGTTGTGCTTGGTGAATCTTTGTCGAAATAATACTCGGAACATTGGTAGCAGGACCCATGTCCAGAATAATAAATGATAATATTGTCGCCGGTCTCGATATCAGGATTTCCTGCCAGACTTAGAAGCATACGAATGATGTTGGCACGGTTCGGCAAAGTAGAAACGTCGGGTGTATGTATTTGGGGACCATGAAGCGTCTGAATATGATTCTTAGGCACCCCGAGGACCTCGATGAGAAATTTCTCCATCGATATTGCGTCTGAAACGCAGCCGCGTAATGGGGAAGATTGATACCAATCAATCCCAATGAGAATAGCCCAAAAGCGAGAGGCGCTAGTGCGAGGAGGGCAGTGCGGAATCTGGAATCTTTGTGAATATGTATTAGTTCCGATGAGAAATTCAACCTCACGATGGGGCCGCAGTTTGGCACCAAAAAAGGGATTTCAAGTTTCGTGCGAATCATTTTTTGGACGCGAGTGAATTCTACACGAAGGTCATATAGCCTAGCAAGGCATGTCAATGATAGTATGGATTGCGAACTGCCATCCGAGAGGGCCAATGCTTTGGTTTTCATGAGAACCTCTACGGAGTCAATGACCCCGCTCATCCCATACTGTCTCGCTAGCTGCGCTTCAGATTTCTGTAGCTGTGCGATTTCTTCGGTAATTTCATTCAGATATGATACCTCAGAAACTTTGGTGTCCTAATCAATCGTTAAAATGCTGCCCGAACGATTCAACAGTAAAGATCTTTGTACACCTTCGATGTACCACTTTCTGAGGAAAAGCCACGCGCTGAACTGAGGAAGGTTTGGTTTAGACATTCGGAGGTATAAAAAAAGTTTCATGCGTACGGAGGACTGATATGTGGCTCGCTGTGGTTTCTTTGCATTCCAGTACTGAAGCGAAGCTGACTCAAAGTGGTAACGAGTCAAGGTGACGCGGGCAGACAAGTCATATCTAATTGGGTTTAATCTTTGTCAAGGACCTCGGAGTCTAGACTCTTATCTAACCTTTTGCAAATACACCTGAACCGAAATGTATTCAGGATTTCACGATACTTGTATATCATCATCGGACAGCTTCAATGTGGGTTCACAGTCCAGTGAAAACGCGTTCGGTATAGGTAATATTCAAGATGGGTCGGGCAAGCGAAAGAAATATTCCATATTCGCGGCTCATCCTCCTTGAAGTTTGTTTCAAAACCTGCCCCAGGCCCAAACGCACTCTACCGAGAGCTTACGCTCATATTGAGTTGCGGAGTGTAGCACGTACAGTCCCGCCCATTTCTTGACACAAAGGGTTTCCGGTATCCTGGTGCACACTGTAGGCTATTCCCGGAAGTTCATGCGACATCTACGTGAGTTCGAGAGGATACCACAAAGGAAAGTCCAAGGAACAGTCAGCGTCGCCATATGCCTGGAAAAATAAAATATAATAAAAATGAAACTAACAAACAGGTTAATACATACAGAGTTACTGTTGTCAGACCTAATTTGCGATCCCACTTGCCAAAACCCGGTCGTCATTCTTCCTCCTTGAATATTAGACATGACTTCTGAAGATCAGCCACTCCGAGCCTGCTTGACGCAATCATAGAATCAGGTAGCGCACCTTTCAATGCCTGGTGGATGATAGTACCTCTTCGCCACGGGGGCGCCCTAATCTGGTTATTATATGTTGTTACAGTTCCTAAGACCCATCACCAGGATGGCGTTCATTTCAGCCGCGGATATCAGGAATTGCATGCCCGTCCGCTGCTACTGCGGAGACGGGCCACGGCCAATGGAATAAAGAGTCTCGAAGACTCCTTGAAGGTTGTCGAAAGTACTAGTAGGATCCAGAAGTCCCAGTAAAGCCGAAAACTATAATCATTGCGCTTGATCTTGGCATTGATTGCAGGAATCAAACAGCGTCTCGGTATTGTTGTTGTCGTGCGTTGGAATGAACAACAAGCGCTATACACCCACCAATTGGACCAATCGTAAACTAGTCTTGGGATTCGCAATGACAAAATAAGGTTAGCCAGCACTACGTCAGGTCCAAGGTATACCTGTCGTCGACTAGGCAGAGGCCTGGAAGACACTGAAACATCTGATCTTTATTCAGTTCTAGGGAAGCTGAGCATTAAATAACAGGCGTCAATGGAAAATGGACGCAAAACGCCGCACCGCATCCGATCTGAGGCCCGAATTCCAGGGCCGAACTTTGTCGCGAAGCGCCCTGATTGTACCGATGTTGTCTTGACACGCGGTGATAACTTTGGGTTACAGAGACAAAAAAGAAAGAAAAAACGACACCTCTTCAGCTGAGTTTCCGAAGAAAGCGAGCCTAAGCGTGCTCTAAGGAAAAACCTGTGGTTCCGTTGACGGGGATGATGGAAGGGCAACAAGCGCCCAGTGATCTCCGACAATCACGAGAGGAAGGTGCGTATATATGCGTCCAGAATGTACCTTGACCTTAAGAAATGGACCGATGACGGTTAACCACTCTCCCTTGATCAATGGGGTATGAGCATGTGTTTCACTTACAGCGTGAATGTAATAGCGAATCGACGGTTTTCGTCCAGGGCCACACAACCCATGGAGAGAAACGAACACGAGCCAATGGAGCGAGGTAGGTATGCAATGACAGGGTAGATCATCGCTAAGATTCATCGTACCGAGCTGGAAGTCGTGAAGATAAATTCGTAGTAACGAGCTGTATATAACCATTACTTGAATGGACTACCGCAGAATTAGAGGTGTATGAATAAGCGGCGAGGAAGACATCTCGTGTTAAAATGTATCACATAAGGATATCTACGCAATAGGTGAGCAAAGAAAGTCGAAGGAAGCTTCAGTAATGTACCTCAAGACAGACCGATCAGGCGCATCCCCGTTTTCACGACGTTTGAAAATGTCATGTACAAGGAAACGAAGATAGAGTCATTGGGATGACGATCTCAGCAAACTGGTCACCGTGCCGCTGTGTGCACCTTTTAGTATTACAGCTCATGCATGGAAATATATACGCGTACCCTAGCAAACGCTTACGTCTCAAATCCGAAGTTGAGCAGACGAACATACTCCACTTCTTCTCGTTATTGGTAACCTTCGCAGTGTAAGTGCTCGACCCTGGTGCGAGTGTCAGATACTCGTGAAGAAATTAGGTGAATAAACACGCTATGCGATCCCCAGGGTGGACTACCACAAGTATTGGACAGTGTAGAGCAATTGAAGACACCCGTCGCTGTCATATGGGTTGGGCAGGATAGTACACGACCACTTGTTCTTCCTGATAAGGTTGAGTCACCACAAACCGTGATGATTGACAATGAGAGTATGGTAATCGGCATTGCCACTGCTGTGCTGTGCGGAAATTCAACGAGATAGTGTTGGGAGTGTAGAGAATAGTCAGCGTGGACGACATACAACTTGAAATCTATGAAGATGACTGTCCTCGGAGCTAGAATAATAGAATATGTGAAATACTGAGTAAAATTGGATAGGGAACGCACCTGCATTTGAAGAGACTGCTTCTCAACATGTGATCGCCACACGCTCGGTTCGTGCACACAACGCTAAGATGTGTTGGTCTTGGTAGATGACTAAGTATATGCCGTTCCAGACCGTATTATGTGTACTTCATCAGGCAAGTTCATCTCGTCGCACTGGATTCTGATGTCAGAATCGGCAAAGTGGCCGCAGATAGAACTTGGAAAATACTTACACCTTTGACAGTATAGCTTCTCCGTTATCCATCTCGTCATATCCAACGAAGTGGTCTTTAAATCGTCCCCAAGCGCACGAGATTTTGACAAAGGGATATTTTCAATTGATGATTTTAATGAGTTCGGGGTATGGACAACGAGCTTATAATAAAGCCTGCGGTCGTATCAAGGAGAAAATGCAAGAGCGATAAAATGCGCTGGTGCTGGTAAAGGAAAGAGTCGTGTTAGACTGGGCTCGGTCTGGATCCCGACTGACACGTGCACATCAGGGGTGCCATATTCCGATTCGTATCTTGACCTTCGACAGCCGGCAGCATCATCCCTATATCCTTGAACATATAGTGATACGCTGCCAGAATATTCGTAGAATTTCCAACCACAGATAGTTATGTCCATCAGCTTGGTCATGACCCGCTATTACCACTGTCTGCGATACATTATGAATCCAGGACCAATGTTTGAGGGCGTAACTTTTTATACTGCCTAAGATAAATCAGTACGATCACTTTCTCGTTGGCTGCATGTTATTTGACATTTGCAGGTCTTAAATGAAACTCTCTTGCTGATTCCTTCTTTAAAAGGTTAAAATCCGCTTGAAATCAAATTCGGACTTCATTTGCACCCGAAACGGGTTCGAATCTAAGAACGATGCTGTTCCAATGATTCTGGAGCAGACCTACCATTCAAGAACAGTGTTATTAATACCACACTCACATCGTCGAGCGTTTAAGGCTTTACATCTTTCCAGGTTAATGCAAGATATTTTAGAGACAGAAGCCGGGAAATATGTGTCCAAATGGACGTCAAAAAGGTCCGGCGGAAAAGAGATTTAACTGTGAGCCAATGGACTATCCCCGGCAAGAAATAAAATCAGTCCCTCACAGCATTCGGGCGTCTTTGCTTATCCACGTGAGTGAATAAATACCAGTGACATAACAATTCGTCCCACAGTCCCTTGGTACTCGACCAACATCATCTACTATTTCAGAACCCCCGTTTACCTCTATGGAGGCCAAAGACGTAGTCGGAGGATTAGCCAGATCAACAGAGGTCAATACGGATATAGCCATCGAAGGTTATGATGAGCCGTCCTCTGCCACCTCTTCCGATCCAGTGCTATTGCCATGCAAGCAGTTAGGACCTGGCCATGATGTTCCCGCCTCCAATGTCTGGCAGGCAGTCACTCTTATCATGGCAAAGCTATGGGGTGCCATCACGGTTACCATCTGCGAAATCCTTCGGATTGTAGGTCCTTTTTCATTTTCTAGAACCTGACTGAGACTAGTCCGTTCTAGGATCCGTATTCTCGGTATCATATATTAGATTCGAATGGTGATACCTCGGCAAAGGGATTCGCACCAGATGCATACTCAGTGCGTACCCAAGATTCATAACAATGTTTTGAGCTCACCGAAAACATTTTACAGGCCGGGAGTGGAAAGACACCGGTTCAGAACACCAAACACGACCCACCGACCCATCTCACGACAGAAGAAATCCACACTGACTACGGAGACGCTCTTCAACAAGCAAGAATACAGGCATTGTCTCTGCGTAATTCCTGGGCCTCGAGATACTACAAGGCCTGTCACCAAAAATTTGCTAGCCTCTCTCAGTACGCCTACGAAACTCGACTTCATCCTCCGAAAGTCGTAACAAAGTTTAAGAAACAATTGTTTTCATTCTCTGGCCCGAGAGTAAGCAAAGGCTCTCATACCGATAGACTCTGACACTCATCGATGCTGTTATAGTCGTCACATGGCAGTAAACCCAACGGTCATCAATTTTGGGCTGTACTCATTGGCATTGATGGCTATACAAATCCACTGCGTGGTTGCGTTGCAGATGCGTACATAATTGAGGAGTACTTGACCAATGTCCTCCACATCCCAACGGAACGAATCCAGTATTTGCTTGGCAAAAGACCTGATGATTCCTCCGTGCCTATATCCCATAAAAATTCCCTTCCCACCCGCGCGAATATCATAGATACCCTTCTTGGATTGTCGACAAACTCCAAGATCAACAAGGGTGACAGCATCATTATCTTCTTTTCAGGACACGGCTCGAGCTATCACTGTCCGGAATGTTATCGCACAATCTTTGGAAGCCACCCCCCAGATCCGTCTGCTGAGGCTGCATCAGCGAATGATAACCATCGACACCGCTGTCCAATAGAGGCGCTCTGTCCTATTGACCGTGGCACCCCTGATGGTCAAGGTGCTTGTATTCCGGACATCAGTGACCGAGAGATAAACAACATCCTCACGTACATCTATCGTGCCAAAGACGCCCGTATTACCGTCATACTTGATTGCTGCCATGCAGGCGGCAGCACGAGAGCACCACTAAATGGAGATGTGCGTACCGCCCATTCTTTGCCGCATGAGGAGTCCTTTGTCCGAATGCTCAACTCTGCGAAAGAGCGAATGGGAGACTGGCATGGATATCGCGATGTATGGGAGGACAAATGGATCCCTGACATGGACTCTCACATCGTTCTAGCCGCTTGTAAGGACTATCAATTTGCGAAGGAGTGGCCAGACATGAATGGTTATAGCGGGGTCTTCACTCGGGCGCTGGTGAAGGTGTTAAGATCAGATTCCTTGACAGAGGAAGCGACATATGTCGACCTTATCGAATCGCTACCTATTTTCAGCGGCCAGACTCCGGTTCTCGCGGGCAAGCGGCTCCAAGAGCGTCTTTGGCTGTAATTATTCAGTTCATTAGACATAAGGACCAGAACAGATCGTCAAGATTTCTTCTCTTTCCATCATAATGCAATTACGACTACACTAAGTGTATCACGAGTTCAAATACACCTCTGTTCATTTGAGTTAGTACACAAGCCGTTGAGGTGATACACGAAATCCCTCAATGCTATATTCCCATGTTCAAGATTCATGCTCGATCGGTAATAATGCAATGCCGTCAGGCTGTGTGATGAGCGACAGGTAGTTTTAAGGTGATACAGGAGGGGACGACAATGATGGATATGGAATCTAAGCGATACAAGTGTCAAATAAAAGATCCTTCACTTGTCCTTGATATGATTTAGATCAGGGTCGGAGCTTAGGTGCTCGATCCCAGCATCATCAGTCCATGATTCCTGACTACGACGAAAGTAGACAAGTAACCAATATAGGAAAAAATCAACGGTTCTACTCCGCTCATCTTAGTTCAGTCCGATGATTAGTCCAAATAAGCTGGGAACGAGACTGTTAGTTTAAGGAACATTGCTAAGTATAGCCTTCATGTTGATTCTTCTAACACTCCACAGCTCGAGCGTGAGGCAGTGCCGAATATCGCTACAGCCTTTACGCAAAGGGATATCTATGATTCTACGAACCGCATTCCTAGTCTCATTTTGTTCCCCGCTTGCAGTCTTGTGTCATGCCCATTGAATCGCAAAAACCAGTGGTTTGTTAGCAAAGCTTGGCATTTCTCAATGCTGTGTATTTGATTGCAGATCAGACTTCAGGGGCGCATATAGCAGACGTCGACGGCGAGAGGATTATGTACGTCAGGCTACTTTGGGACCATACATTATTGTTGACATCATCCAGTGTTACAACAGCGGTCGTAAACTGTTACTACCGTGGTTCCACACAACAGTTTAAAAGGCCCCTCCCCGACCCCGAAGAATGCTAAGTTTCCAGATATCCTGTCCCCACCACGACCTCACAGACGGAATGGTAAACACTGAACACAATTCATTCAAGAGGTTGGTCTCAGAGCATTGCGATGGCAGCTCTCTCTTTATCAATGCCTTGTGGCGATCGCCAGCGTTGAAAGAGATATCGTCTCCCTCGGTGGCCTTATACAAATTACAGCTTCTTATTGTGCGCATTGTCATTGTCTTCGTTTTACCTATTATCATGCTCACGCCCTGTTTCAGTCTCAGTGTATGTATGTCGAACATCCGGTGAAGTCATCGCGGGCCATAGCAAGCAATGAAATACTGGTATGCTTTGTTTTATACTTTGCAGGGCTTGTCATTGAAGTCTAGCACAAGGTTAACAATGCAACTGAGAAACTGGAAGGCATCGTGCAGAATGACACAGCGCACAATAATAATAAACGGCATAGGGATGGGCAGCTATATAAAGTCAATGGGCTCGATTCCTCGCGCGTCCAGATCGTGCTGCTCGAGAGAGACACTCTTTCATTACTGGCATTGAAGGCCAGACTAGTTCTCGCTTTCACATGGAAGCTCGGCTTCATGTTGAAAGCCTCACCTCCCAACCAAATTACTCCATATCGATCAGTCGTCGTAAGCACTAGTCTATATCTGTCGGCACTGGCTCAGTTCTAGAAACAGCCCGGCATCAATGGATCTCGACTATACGCCGTTTTGATAGGAATCGATGCTTATGAATCCTATCCATTACGTGGATGTGTATCAGACGCATTAGCACTACGGAAATACTTGACAGAAGACCTCCATGTGCCGAAGGAGCGCATTCAATGTCTTCTCGGTCCGGGAAGTAACCGCCAGGTCGACTCTTCAATTCCTTCCCGGAAAAACATCATCTCTACCCTTCTCGGTCTCGTACACAATCGTCAAATCCAACCCGGCGACGGCATAATTATTTATTTCTCTGGCCATGGCACTAGCTACCAATGTACGCAGTGTCATGAGTCCATCTTTACTGGTGAAGCACCTGAAAGGGCTTGCCTCAAGTCTCTCTGTCCAATCGAGGCCCTATGTCCTATCGATCGCGACACTCGCGATAACGACAACACGCCTCTTCCAGACATCAGCGACAGGGAATTCAACGCCATTCTCACACATATATACCGGGCCAAAGGGAATCGAATTACCGTCATTCTAGATTGCTGTCACACAGCCAATCTTAACAGATCCATGCTAGATGAAGGAGCTCGCTCAATGCCTCCGCTACCCCGCGCATCCTTTCATAAAATGCTCCATGCCGCAGACCAGAATATGCAACGATTTCCTGATTATCATTCAATATTGGATGACGATTGGCTTCCTAATATGGATTCTCATGTTATTTTGGCTCCGTGTAGAGAGTACCAGCTTACGACGGAGAGAAGGGAAGAGTCAGGATTCCATGGCCTTTTCACGCAGTCGCTTCTGCGTACCCTCAGATCTGGTCGCCTGACGAAAGATGCGACATATACTGATCTCATCGATGTTTTACCGTGGTCAGATTGTCAGACGCCAGTCGTTGCCGGGAAGCGCAAAGGTACACGCCTTTGGTATCAGGACTGATGTAGCTGCCCTTGGATAATGACTGGATTGACAGATAGACCGCAGCCTGGTCTCGTTTGTCTCTTAACAACATACCCCATTTGTAGTTGTCTTGTAGTCTGCATTATTACACCTTCGACTTTTGGTTTGCGAGTCATAGCAGGATCGAAACACGACATGGTAATGGTGGTCCATAGAATACAGAATAAATGCACAGCGATTACTACATGCATCCTTAGCATCGATTGACTGGTGATTGCAAGGTGAAGGTACGAGATTCAAAGATTTGAGGGGGAAATACGTTTGTACAGGCACATAGTTGCCTGAATTTCAGAGTACGTATTCTCCAGGTAAAAAAGATTTTACGGATAATATAAGTCAGTAGAAGCATAAATTGTGTGTGACTTCGACTGAGAAATAGAAGAGATATCTGATAATGAGCCAAAGAAATTGTTGTGGAAACAAGATATGACTGGGGAGGCGGGGAAAAAGGAAATCGGTGCGATCAAGAACTCAAGGAGATCTCTCTCTATTTCCGACATGTAAACGTGTAAAATTGTAAATGTAGGTCGTAAGTACTAAACCAGAAGTACAATGTGCATGGGAGCTGAGGTCATCCCACCCCAGTTCAGAAATGTCGCTACTTGGAGAAAATGGATCCATCTAGGTCACCAGGTGTCGTCAAATAGGGCGAGAGCATGTTATGGGTGTAACCAACATCAAACCCGCCATATACCCGCGGAACGTACGTCAGCCCAACCATTAAACCTGAACCCGATACCACAGAAGCGCGCGCTTGTGATCCCCCGCTACAACCGGATTCTGTAAAGGCGACCAGGGCAAAGCTCGAATGAGATCGGCATAAGTTGTTTCTTTTTTGCAGTGGCCTGACGTGAGAGCATGAACAAGCGACCGCGTGAAGACGCCGTTGTACACCCCCTTCACTAGCGTCTCTTTCGCAAATTGGTATTCCCTACAAGCTGCCAATGTCACATGAGATGACTTGTCGGGTCGCCAATCTTCTGAAAGAACGCTCTGATAATCTGGGTATCCCGACAAACTCTCATTTGCGGCATTGAGCATTGCTTCTGGCGAGTCAAGAGGGGCTACCCTTCGCACTCCTTGGTCCTGGATGTCTCTCGTCGCACCACCGGAATGGCAGCAATCCAGTATCACAGTGATTCGATGCCCTTTGGTTCGAGAAATCTGATGGAGAATAGCATTCATCTCTCGGTCACTGATATCTGGAATTGGGATACGTCGGTCGTCGAGTTCTCCGCGATCAGCAGGGCAGAGTGCCTCTATGGGCAATGGGAAATGTCTCGATCCCTTTGCGTTGGGTATCCCATGGACATTATACTGAGGATCCTCTGGGAAAGAGTAACTCGTGCCATGGCCGGAGAAAAAGATAATGATGTTGTCGCCGTAGTTAATCTCTGTGTTGGTAGCGAGACTAAGAAGTTTTCGAATAATGTTTCTGCGAGAGGGGAAGATAGCATTTCGTAACTTTGCTTCTGGTCCAGATGAAAGAAGACATTCAATGTGGGTATCTTGCATGTGAAATTCTTTCGTCAAGTAGTCCTTCATCAGTAGTGCATCCGACACTGCACCGCGTAATGGGGAGGACTGGTAGTCATCGATTCCAATAAGAACAGCCCAAAAACGGGAGGTGTCTGGGTGACGATACGGTGGCTACAAAACACCAATTGGTAGTAAGTACCAATGCTTAGACAGACAAAGTGTAGCTTACCCCAGAGATCCATTTGGGTTTGATCATCTTGAAACGAGGGATCTGCGGAAGGGACCAGAATTTTGTACGAAGATGGTGTAGTTCATGAAGAGTGTCCAGCGCATGCTTAGATTCAGTGTCCAGACGCAAGCGAGCTCTGGCGCGCACGCGTTCCAAAAGCTCTGCAGAGTCAATCATTGGGATGGAAACCTTGATTCGGCATATCGACTCCAGCTCCTTCTCGGCCTCCTCTGCTCCTGCAAAGGCTGTTGTCTCCACCCCATGGTGCTCTGCCAATTGCATCTCGATTCTTTGCAGTGAAGCTAGTCTTTCCGCGGTGACTAACATGTCGTCGTTCCCAGACGGACTCTAGGAAATGAAATCGGGATCATAGGCTCAACACCTACCGAGCTAGAACGTACCCGCGACATGGCGTATGGCACGAACGGCCTCATTGAGTAAGTCTCTTGGTGGGAAGGGTGTACCAAATTACATGGAGCAGTCGGGTCCTTTGGAGAGAGTGGAATAAGTTTCATAAACTGGTTTGAAATAAGAACGAAACCTACGATGGGGAAAGAGGTCGCACCGTCCACAAACCACGCCTGATTCACTGCATGAGGCTTGGGCTCAGGTATGCGAGAGTCGTATGGAGAAAATGAGGCGCCGTTCGACTCAATATAGTTGCTGACGCGTAGCTGCGGTATAGGCATATGAGAGGACATCGTAGCTGAGGAGACTAAAGCAAATCAAACAAAGCAGTCAGAAAATCGTTTAAGCGCTGGGATTCAAGCTCCGATGAATGAACTACGACCTTTGAGCAGCATTTAGCACCAATGTTCCTCATGCATCACATCGACATATGATCTGCTTGCGAGTAAACTGAAATATAGTATTATATTTGTCAATCCATTCAAAAGAAATTTTAGAAGAGCAGCCGACAGACCAACAATGGGTAGGAAAGCTATTCAGTATCAAGTTCCAACATGACATCGAAACCGTGCAAGCAACTCCATCCGGGGCTAAGAAAGCGCCGATGAGAATGACAGACGCCATATTTAAAACGCAGTGCGCATGGCTACCTTTGATTCAAACGAAGAAAAAGGACATCAGTCTGGTTACTCGTAAAAGATCGACTCAATTGAAATAGCGGCCGCACGGTATTGCAGATCTCTCTAGGCACAGATGGCAGGACTATTGCCACGCTAAACGCTCATATGCTGTCCCAAGGACGCTACCAGAATCATTTTTCTCCATCTGGCCTTTACGAACGCCTAGACGCATAGGCCGCCGAGCAATTATTAGCTGTATGCCAGGTTGGCGACCTATGCAGTTGAGTCCAACTTGTATGCCTCACAGTGCGGAACGTCGAAAAGAATGTAAAACCCTGACTGTCGGTGACCGAACTGGATTACAAAGCCCAACAGATGTTATGGCCGTGAACAACGTTGCGGACGTATAAGGTCAACCGCTACAAAAGTATTCACAGGGTCCCGGCTCGTGTCCGCCAAAGAAGACTGGATTGGGTATCATTATTGATCTAAAAATTGCAGATCAGTACACGGAGTATGCCAATGATGTTGACGAACAAATTTCATGAGAATTCTCTTCAGGAATTATGTCTGGGCGTTAGGACTGAGAGGTAGCTATGCTATGCATTGCCTTCGAGAACGCTTGCCGGATGATATCAATCGAGTACCTTTCCATCAACGATGTATCCGTCTTTGGTATTCGTCGATGGTTATAATCAAAACCCAAAATTTCGACTGCTTCAACCTACATATTTCTCAATCAGTACGGGATTTGGAAAATATCCAGTCATGAAAACTACCCATGCCATTAATGTTTCGGTATCTGGAGTCCAATCTGAATGCATCAAGCGGCGTAATGTATACTTGCCTTCAAAAGACAGGCTAACACTCGGTGGCGCCAATCGCCTACAGCATCAGCCGTCCAGCTGAAGAACAGGGTCAGGTGCTATCACTACAGCGAACCTAACTCGCATAGATAAAGTAACATCAGGGACTTCGAGAGAAAGAGGAAAGCGCGTAACGTTCCAGGCTGATAGTCATCGTGGGCGATGGCAGAAGTGTGTTCGGCTTGATCGGAAAGTTCTTTCCGGCAAAGTCCGAGACTTGACGATGGCCCTATGTATTTCTCTGCTGCACCGATCTTTGGCGCCCTGGGGGCGGTACGAGCTGAGTACCTCATCTATCGAAATGATTTCTATGCATCTGCGCCTCTAAGCGGCGACTTACACTACTAATGAACTGCGAACGCTGAAGTCAACACTCCATCCGCCGAAGCAGAGAGTGGTTGCGTGGTACTGAATCTTTGCAAGAAATAATTATCAAGAAGATGGCATGGGTCTCTGAGTTTCTTCTCTTACGGTACATATACTTACAGGATGCCTGTAAAATTACCGATTGGGTTTGGGCTGTCTTGAACTTCTCCCCTTGCTATAAGCGACATACTATCGTTACCTGCTGTAGATTTCTGTGCGGGATCTACAATTGTACTGACCTCAGGTAACAATGGTCGCTTTGCTGTTTAGACTGCACAGCAACTCTGCAGGCGTCTATATGGATTGCTTGATGCGTTCTCAACAAGACTTCGTAGGTCTGGTACCACAACGTTTAATCCTTCTCCCAGTCCGGCTAGGCCGTAATGATCCAGGTACTTAGAACAACAGCGCCCATCCCGATCCTTGTCTTAAATTTGGAAGACTTTTATACCCACGATCAGTCGATAAGCGCTGATGATTCTTTTCCGCGGGAAGGATAGGTTATATGAAACACAAGGAAATTATCTTCTCGTATTGATGAGACTACGAACAAGGAATTGAATGTATTCCCATAGATACAGCCAGGAAATCTGAAATCTGTCCATACTAGTATCACAATCTAAAATTTTCTTGTGATCGCGCTGCTAGAATAATTTGTGCCGCAAATCCATGTGTAACCGCGATATAGCCCGAGCGTCTATCGAGCCATGAATGATGAGTAGGCAAGGTAAGAAGTCGCTTACTGATATTGCCGTTCGCCCTTCATGAACGTTTTCCTTCGCTCCCGGATTATCAGAATAAATGCTGCTTGGATGAAGGACGCTGGATGAAAGGCGATGTGGTGGCGAGCGTTCAGACACCGTTGTACTGTCCTTCGTAGTAGAAGTTTTTATGAGTAGTCGAGATAAAGGACTTACTCACATATATGGCTAGCATCGGTGAGGTCATATAGATCGGAATTCGACGGAAATAGCTGACAAAGGATCACGATTGGTCTGATGTGACAGAGAGCAAAGGGATACCAGCTGGTCATTTGGAAAATTGGGGCCTAAGCAGCAAGCTGTGCCGTTTCCTCATGGCGGCCTATACCTATACCTTTTATGTGAATCGCCGACGTGATCTTTTTCTCGTTAAGCAAAATATGGACACAACAGTAGGGACACGTACCCTATATCAACGAGCGCTCCAAAGGCTCGATTTTCCTTCAGCTTCGTCGACAGTCGTGATCGGAGTCAATGTTATATCGTGGCGTAGGATCAGTCGGGCCATTGTAGATCACGACGGCCTGATTTTTTCCACAAGGGTAAAGCTGAGCTGTCAAAGAAAGAGCATAGCATTGGCATACCTTGACGGTGCAAAGTGTCTACTCTCTTAGGATTCTCACCACGTCTCCAGGGAGTGCAGGCCATCTCGAAGTCACGCTTACAGCAGAGAGAAGCGATCTTCTTTATCGTCTTCTGTATAGCTAATAGTAAGACCAGAGTGCGATAATTTGAACTGCAATCTTTCATAATCAGTACCACAATCAACCTCGTCAATCGTGGCAAAGCGTACCGATGCAATACTTACTTTACTTCGATGGTATTCATATATGTAAATCTGTGAGTATCTGGTATAGATAGAACCTCGGCGGCGTGACTGGTGCGTTGAATCGAAATGTAGGTGATTGCATGAACGGGAGAAGACAAGAAGATCGAATTATCGGAGTCTCGGCCCGGACCGCTGTGTGCCATTACCTTTCAAGGTCCGACGCGCTCTGCCTCCTACCGCCATCATCGCACTGCAGTGTGCACCGCTCCATATCCCCTGGCTAGCTGGTGGACTACTCGTTGCTCGGCGCAGCGCTCAACTATAGAGAAAGGAAGACTGACAATACGAACCTCATTGGACGGGTGCGCCAGCCTGAGCACCGAATTATGCCCAGATACTGAACGAAACACTACAGATCTCGTTCCCAATCAAACTTCCACTGGACTTTGGGCAACTTTGGCACTCGAAGCGGATATATGGCGTGGTGGCGCCTCGATATCGGACGGCGAATCTTCTTAAGCCCGGTTTCACGCCCATATAGCAAGACGTCAACACTGTCAGAGGACGCTATTTTATGGACGGCTGCGAATATGCTATCTTTCAGTCTCTCGACGATCTTTATCTGAACTTCCGCGCGCATATAATCAGGTTACCGTCTTTTAGCGCGTCGTGGATTCTCTTCAGCCCGCAGCCGCATGCACGCAGTTAGGGCTCAAACAATACTTTGTTCAACGGCTCGGGTAGAAGGGCAACTCGCTTGCTTTATGGTCCGTACGTATTTTCCTCACTTTTTTGTATATATTAATTGTATTACAGGTGGTGCTGTTGACTTTACACCTGTGCGTCCTGTGTATTTCCTCAATTTTGTGCCAATCATATGGTATTCAACAGTTGGTACCAACATTTTCAACGGCGCCGCTTACAACTATTGCGAATGAATGTTATGCGGTAACAGAAGGAAACACTTGCCTACCAAGGGTACTGGTACGTGCGCGATGCCGCTTTGAGATATTCGTTAATCTCTGTGTTGTAATTGTCTGCAGTGATACCAACACCTCTCAATGTTCATCCTAGCGCCCGACTCCGACTAGTCTAGTCCCCTTGCATAACTCCAAGGACCTGGTGGGATTTTTGGCCTTTACTACGTCGATTCATACGGACTCACTGTGTCGATCATTTGAATGCTGCTCGAGCTGTACTCAAGTCGTGTGTTTCCGCTGTGACCAGGGTATAGTTTCAGTCGCTCTAGTTGTATACGCAAGTACTCACACTGAACTAGATCCACTTCATGAAGCGGTGAGACGACGGCTGTCACCCAAGCTGTCGCGGAGATGACGGGGAGAGCGTTTTTTTTTCTGGGATACGAAGCGAGGACATGAGCTCGCGGAGCCTAGCATGTTCATACCCGTCGAGCGGGTCTCCCGCCGCAGCATTGAATGCTACTATTTCCGGAGTCTCGTCGCCTCACATGCTGAGCTTTCCTCTCCCTCTTTCCATCGCTGCTTTCGCACGATCACCATACCACTACCTAGTATGGAGGGTAGGCCTTCTCTGTGGCAATATAGGCCTTCGCCCTGGAGCGGTACGTGTTTTGGTTCCTTCCTCTTCGCCGTTCACTGAACCTCATCAGGACTGTCTCTCTCTGTCGCGCAGCATCAATCGAGTGAGTTTAGGGCAGCCTATTCATAAAATTGCGTGTATCGCTCTTCCTTGCTATCGCTTCGGTTCGTGAGAGCC
The DNA here is from genome assembly GCA_030435635.1 of Armillaria borealis. NCBI lineage: Eukaryota > Fungi > Basidiomycota > Agaricomycetes > Agaricales > Physalacriaceae > Armillaria > Armillaria borealis. The sequence continues at coordinate 435,721 of JAUEPT010000023.1, read as the reverse complement.
TGAGAGCCTTCAACCTGTCGATCAAGTGTTCATATCCGTAACTTGCACGAGCTCTTCTTTGTATACATAGAGTACTATAGGAACTTTTCAAATGCAAATACCATCTTGTATTGACCGGAGACCAGATGTGAGAACGATGGTCACCGTTAGTCCAGACATCCATTAACGCGCGCATAATGCTCCCTGCGATCATGCGTGTTTTTCCTTCATCATTGACCGGCTGACCATTTTAATGAGAAGATGCTTTTGTTTGTAATGGCCATCGATTGAAAGTGAATCTTCTTATAGCACGCAACAAATGGCGGCAGATCCATCCATCACTGGCCTAACCGTTGATAGACATTAAAAGGTGCGAAATATATTATATCATTGGTCGAAACAAGATATTACTACCAGTAATTGTTACTACGAGGGAAGGTATGCAGACGTCAAAAGTATTTAATCACTATCTGTGTCTGCATCGTCGAACATTGAAATAACACGAAAACCATGATTCCCATCCAGTGCCTTCAGTAGTTGGTAATCCGCTTCACCTAAATCGCAATCCCATCCTCTTCCTGTGATTGTAAGGGCGAGTAGCTTGAGTGTCGAAGAATTGTGCGAATCGCTTCTGACTCGCGAGGCAATCATGTCCACAAACTGTGTGTCGATGAAAGAGATGTGATGATACTCAACAGCAATGAGCTTGATATCCAGATATGTTAAGTCGGGAACCAATATATGTCGGTGCAGCCCCTCCACAACTTGCGTCTCCGACATCCTACGAACGAGAGATGTCATGAGAGGATCTGGTTCCCCTGTCCAACTGTTGAATTCGACGGATAAGTCCTTGAGATGAGGACACAACGCGATGATGACAAGCAGATGCTCGTTCATTACAGCGTCAACTAGAGAGAGTATTGTCAAGGAGCACTGGGAGCGCACGAGCAAGTCACGAAGCTCTGAGAGAGCATCAGGGGGACACTTTACAGGTACGTAGTCGAAATCCTCATGCCCAGACCTGAGAGCCATCTGTGTCAAGGCTGGTAGCCTGAGACTGTGAAGGAGTTTTCCTGATGATGCGGAGAGCTCTTTGAGTGTGGGGTGGGTAATGAGAGGATGATACGGAGGGGAGGATACAGGGATGTGACTGTGATGATGCCACGAGAAAGAGACGAGATTCGGTGACGATGCGATGTCTTGTAGATACTTCTGTGTTACGTCGTGTCCAGAAAATCGTCTTCCGTCAAACAGTGAGACGAGATTGGCAGCGGGAAAGCGGACTTCGGCACTTTGGTGCATGTTTTCCAGGTGAAGGATTTTCAATCTGGGGGCAACTTCAAAAGCGTTGATGTTTGTTGGAATTGGGACACCCTCACAGGTAAGGTATAGCTCTTCGAGCCAGTCAATTTTTCCGTGAATGAGCGAGATACCGGAAAGGAGAGGAGGAGTTATAACCAGCTCGGTTCTCCTCCACCGGCAGGAATGTGTCAACATCAGGCTGAAGCACTGAGCCATCACTTGGTCCTCCTGGGATGACCCTGAACTGTAGTGTTTGAAAGAGAAGTTGAGTGGATGGCCACGAGTGCGCTCGAGCACACGCTCGAGCAGCGCTACCATATTTCGCTTCATGGATCGCTGGTAAAGGGCTGCTGTTCTCAGTGGAACCTCAATCGTCATGTTCGACCAAAGGTCGGGACAGAGGTTTTCGACGGTATCTCTCCACGAGCGACAAACATGGCCAAGATACCATGGTCCACGTTCAATGATGAAAACGTTGAAACCAGATCTATGCATATCACATCTTGCGTGTGAGCAACGCTCATACGATGTCCAGCTACGACGTAGAATCTCCATGAGCATCTCCGGGGGTAAACGGCGAAATGGAGACAAAATTGCCTCGCATTCATGCTTCAGAGACAGAAGGCGCGACATCTGTGCCTCCAGGGATGCTACCGCCTTTCGGAGCGTGTCAAGCTCGGCCTGCAGGTCTGGGAGAGCGGCACTGAATCTTTCGATAGAATTGTTCAGCTGGGCAGAGTGTAGACATGATGGTGGATCGTTCGTGGATAGCAACGGAGTAACGGTGGGGGAATGAGCAAAAGTCAATAGCCAGTCGTATCTGGCCACTATACTATCGAGAAAGACGCGGGAAGATTGCATAGATGATACAAATTGAACTATAAAGGAGATCATTGAGATCATTAAACTACCAGACATCGAGTGGACTAAATCCATACCTAATATCGTTCTACTCGTGTCGATTTATCTGATTCCTGGAACTTTGTGTACGCGGGGATGTCCACACTGACCTATAGCGATTTCATCAATAACACAAAGCGGGCGAGTTAGGCTGAACGTACTACGTCCAGATACACTGGAATGTTCAATTTGAAGTTGAAGTAAAAGAGGACTCCGACCTTTCAAACTCCGCAATGCGCCTTGCAGCTTTCGGCCCGCTCTGAAGGACGAAGCAGAAAGGAGGCTTGGTTGCGGCGGATCAGACCTTTTCAAGGTCCGACGCAACTCTGTCACTCACCACCATCATCCCATTACTCTCAACCCCGCTGACTCACCGATTGACTTCTCGTTGCTCAAGCGCTAGCGCTCAGGCCCAGGGCGCGGTGCAGTCGTCAATTATTCAGAAGGAAGACCGACGGTATGGATCTCATTGGACGGGTGCGCCAGCCTGAGTACCGAGCTCTCCCGAGATACTGAACGAAACATTCCGCAGGTCTCACTCCCAATCAAGCTTTCAAGGGATTTCGGGGAACTTCGGTGCTCGAGGAGGGTGCGCAGTGCGGTGGCGTCACTATATCTGATACGGCCGACGAAGGAATTCGCCTCGAGCCCTGTTTTACGCGCATATAGCAAGATATCAACACCGCCAGAGGATACTATTTCATGGACGACAGCGAATATACGATCTCTTCATCCTTCAGTACTGGTCATTATGTGTCGTTTCGACGCGCATGTAGTCCGCTTGTCACCTTGTAGAGTGTCGTAGATCCTCTCCAGTCTGCAGTCGCATGCGCACAGTTAGGCCTCCAGGATCATCTCGTTCAGTGTCGAAGATATAAGCGTATCTCGCTTGCTTCACGGTCCGTACATGTTTACCCCGTTTTTCTTTTCATTGCATTCATTGATCGTATTACAGGTGGTGCTGTCGGTTTTATACCTGTGCGTCCTGTGTATTTCCCTACTTTTGAATCCGCCCATAGAACCTTCAATAGTTGGTACAACATCTGTGCCGGTGCCGCTCAAACCTACTGGGAATGGATTCTATGGGGTAGCAGAAGGAGACGCCTGCTTACCAAGGGTACTCGTATGTACTGCGATGCCGTTTTAGAGATATTCGTTAATCTCTGTGTTGTAACTTCCTGCAGTGCTACCACCGCCTCTCAATACTCATCCCAGCGCCCCACTCCGACTGGTCTAGACACCTTGCCGATACGTGGAACGATAACTCAAAGGACATCGTATGTTGATTCGTACGGACACCGCACTGAAGAGTATGATTTTGGTCGCTCTGGTTATATACGCGAGTGCTCACACTGAACTAGATCCACTTCAGCAAGTGGTGGGATGACGGCTGCCGCCCAGGTCGTCGTGCAGACGATGGAGAGACAATCTTCTTCTGCGAGACGAAGCGAGGACATATAACCGCGTGGAGCCAGCATTTTCATACCCATCGGGTGGGTCTCCAGCCTTCGCAGCATCGAATGCTTCTATTACCAGAGTCACGGAATCCCCATGCGTCGATCCAGCTGATAGGTTCTGTCAACAAAAGGTGCATGTCAACTCCCGAGGACCACGGTATGATGATTTGATCTTCGGTAATCATAAAAGAGTAATGACGCTGTATCAGATCCACCTTGCACGACCCACTTTGAGCTACTCGAACTCTCGGTCATGAATGCTGCTTACTCACTGGAATTGCCAAAGCTTCATTTATCCGACTGCGAAAACTTTCTAGCTGCGCATTGCTCCTCAGTCGGGCGTCCCGAGATATGGGCGGGCGCTCAGTTTCTATTGGCACCCTGGTGCTTATGCATCGATGTGTATTTGAAGCTCACAATCATCCTGCAAGTCTGTTCGCAGTGCTAACGTATTGTGTGATTGCTTGCGCAGACTGTTCGTAACGTTTTATATATATAGGCTACCGTGTCACTGACTTTTTGGGCTGTTTTAGGGATTATTAATGTTTACCTCCCCAACTTTGCACTCCTTCCAGGGCATCTTCCGTACTTCTCTTCCGTCACAGTTGCTATAAATACGGTCCTGCGCTTGCGTGGGGTGACTGCACTTCAGGGCATGACATTCGCTATAAACTCCGACCTTGCAAAATACGCGGTTCAGAAGCGCCACAATGACTCCGATCTGATGGTGCTCCTCAGATATATTTGACCGCGTATAAAGCAAACAATTATAGATCACTCTCTTCATCGTCCATCATCATGGCTCCCAGAACTCGCGAACAATGGGTCGCAGACCAAACCAGACCAATGCCCGCCGTCGTCACTGCCGATCTGAGCGGAAAAACGCTCGTTCTCATCGGTGCAAACGCCGGACTAGGTTTCGAAGCCGCGAAGCACTTTGCTAAAATGAATCCTTCCCGATTGGTGTTGACGGCAAGGGATGAAGCGAAGGGGAAGGACGCTCTCACCCGTACGTCTTTACACTTATCAGATCTACGGCGGCGTCTAACGATCTTTATTGTCGCAGGTATTCAGAAAGAGACTGGCTATACAAAGGCGGAGCTATGGATCATCGACCTCGCCAACTTCAGCAGCATCGTCGCCTTTGCTGACCGGGCTGAACGTGAACTAGAACGACTGGATATCTTCGTAGAGAACGCTGGCATGGCGACCTGGGAGTACGAGCAAGTGGAAGGGTGGGAGAGAACGTATGTGGCGTCTTCTATCAACGGACGAGGACTAACTGGTTTTCTTAGCTTGCATACGAACAACCTCGGTCCTGGTCTACTCGCCATCCGTATGATCCCAAAGTTGCTCGAGACAGCTCGCAAGCACTCAGTTGTCCCGAGACTGGTCATTGTTGCGAGCGACGTGCACTACCGGACGACGATCGAAAAGGATGTTATCGCTGGCCCGAGCATCCTCGCGAAGTTGTCAGACAAAGACTATTGTACAAAGGAGTGCGTTTCGATTTCTTCCAACTCTATAGCATCTGTGTTGACCGAAAGGCAGGGTCATGGACCACCGATACTTTGACTCCAAACGTTCGTAACACTCTAAATTGATCTCTATACCGACTAACCCTCACGTCTTCGTAGTGCTCAATGTTCTCTTTGCAAGATCCCTGCAACTGCACGTCCCATCTTCGCCAGCGATTACCGTGAACTCCGTCAATCCTGGGTTCTGTCACTCTGGCCTCCGAACTACTATCCCCGCTGAGGAGGCGGAAACCATGCGGAAGGAAGAGGAAGAACTCTGTTTCACGACCGAAGAAGGGAGCCGGCAGCTGGTTTACGGTGCTGTTGGCTCGCAGGATGACGAGGAGAAGCTTCGCGGCAAGTATATACAAATGTCTGAGGTCGTGGAGGAGAGCGATTTCGTGATCAGTGAAGACGGGAAGATCGTGCAAGATAAAGTCTGGGTGAGTGATTTCGCTGTGCAGACGATGGGGTGGATTATTGATTCCTTGGGCTTAGGGAGAGATGTTGGATATTTTGGGTAAAATCGATCCCAAGGTTTCGGACGTGGCGAAAACGTATCTCAATTAATGGTCGTGTTGAACGTTGAACGTCCGATGCCAACCTTGAATGTACACTACATTTTCCAGTCTAGAAGAAGGTTCGAACGTTGAAATTTGAAAGTCATCACTCAGACTATTCAGTCTACGGAGCGATCAATGGTTGAGTCACCTTAAGAGATCATTCACATTCCAAAGTAGGACTGCTTGGGGCGTTGCCTAGTACCACCATCACGACCACGACCTCCTCCTGCAATGCCCTTGCTATCTCTCTGCCGTAGCTGTTAATGCTGATTTGGGTCCGGGCATGCTCAAAGCCACTGAGTATACAGACAGCTTCAAGGACCTGCTCGCGACCGACATCCCATGGGATGAAAAGCTTCGCAACGGTTACTGCAGAAAAGGAGGCGCTGAGAAGGAAAGTCAGATGTCAAATTACGCGTCATAGAGACTCTGCAAGGGAATGGAAATGGCGAACTACAACGCTCCTCGTCGGTATCTTCCCAGCGACTTGCTCTCTGAGATATTCTTCCAGGATCACAATCATCATCGGTCACCGTGGGCCTGACTAGGGTTTGCAAACGTTAGCGCACTATTGCGTTATCCCTTCGTCGTGTCTCTGGTCTATGATGAGCGTCAACATCCTCCAGGATGGATACTCGAGCATATCGACAGCAGCTCCGATGATCCGGTTCATGCCAATCATTCATGACAGTAATGGCCATCACCACCATCGCGTGCTCCTCATACTATCTCATTGCGGTGCTTACAGAGTATGCTCTGTTTAAAAGCTCTCGTCATTTCAAGGTGCTCCGGAGGCTGACATTGAAGGGAGTAGGAGGCGTTGATCCTGCCAGTCTCGTCCGCGTCAGAGACGCGTACCCTGGCGTTATTATAATGGGATAGAGATCACTCGTCTGGATTAGACAAATGCCATCCCGGTAGCTTTGCCGTCCAAAGGAAGCCTCCATCGTTACGTATCTACCAGGACCCCAATTGTTGAAGTCGTTTTTGCATTTTCGAATCAGGAACTACGTGGGCGCCCAAATGTTACCGATGTATTTTCTCGGGAGCCACTTTCTGACTATGGGCATTGGCCGTAGTATACCTCAGACCTTGCGTAGTCAAGAAGTATAGTAGAGCTCTTATCAAATTCAATATCCCATATATACTTTGATACGCTAGAGAGGGAGCGAATTAAGGTTCAAAATAGTGGCGGCAATGGTACATACCAAGCACCTCAAGATTCTTGCGAGTACCTCCCACCAAAAAAAGAGAAACACCATGGTTAATGCCGCGTTCACAACTTGTTCCCTTCAAAGATGTACCCTTTTTGTACACAGATCATAAAACTGGCGACGTGAACTGCGAAGATGTCTACGGAGCGGATAGTTCAAGGTTCGAGGTCCCATTAGTATAGCTATTATAATTTGCATCAGGACTTACGAAGTTCGAAGTTTGACTTCTTGGGAACAGTTCATCTCTGAAGGCAGTATTGAACTATGATTCTATCCTCTCGGAGGTGCAACTTGGAAGTAAGAGGAGATCAAGGCGAGATCGAGGACTCAAGGGATGTGTAACTGAGTAATTGTACCCGAATGAGCGGGCCGGAAAGCCAACATAGACGCGTCGCGGAGTTTGAAAGGTCCCTTTTACTGGCACCACTTATCCCGACCTACCATCTGGACGCGTACGTATGTACAACATAACTCGCCAGCTTTGCACTAATTGATACAGCAGACAAGTGTTATCCTTGAGTACGAACATTCAAAAGCTTCAGTTACGACCAGTGGTACGCAGGTATGGATTTAGTCCACTTGATTTCCGGGAGTTTGATGATCTTAATTATCTGCCTATGATAATACAGTTCAATTCGGGACATCTATGCAATCCTCCGGCGTATTTCTCGATAGCCTGGTGGCTAGATACGAATGGCTGTTGACTTTTGCTCATCCCCCTTTGCTATCCACAAACCATCCGCCATCATTTACACAATCGGCCCAGCTAAAAGCTTCGATGGAAAGATTCAACGCCACTCTACCGGAACTGCAGGGTGAGCTTGATACGCTCCGAAAAGCGGTCACATCCCTAGAGGCACAAATGTCACACCTTCTGTCTTTGAAGCGCGAATGCGAGACGATTTTGTCTCCAATTCGCCGCCTACCCCCAGAGACGCTCATGGAGATTCTACGTTGTACCAGGACTATGGATGTGCGGTATTCAGATACAAGGCGCCATATCCATGGATTTGGCTTCAATGTTTTCGTCGCTGAACGCGGACCGTGGTACCTCGGCCATGTGTGCAGCTCGTGGAGGGATACCGTTGAAAATCTCTGTCCTGAACTGTGGTCGACTATGACGGTTGAGTTGCCATTGAGAAAAGGAACTTACAGTCGAGTCATGAAGCGAAACATGGTAGCGCTGCTCGAGCGTGTACTTAAGCGTACCTGTGGGCACCAACTCGACTTCTTTTTCAAATACCGTAGCTTCGGGTCATCCCAGGACGACAAAGTGATGGACCGGTGCTTCGACCTGATGTTGGCACATTCTCGCAGGTGGAGGAGAGCCGAGCTGGTCCTATCACCTCCTCTCCTCTCCCGTATGTCGGTCATCTACGGAAAGGTCGACTGCTTAGAAGAGATATACCTTTGTTGCAGCGGTGATCCGAATCAGGAAAATGTCAACGCCTTTGCAATCGCACCCAGGTTGAAATTCCTTCACTTGGAGGGCATGCATCAAAAGGTCGAGATCAGCTTTTCCACCACCAATCTCGTCTCGTTTTTCGATGGAAGTCCATTTTTTGGACACGACCTAACGCCGAGGTATCTCCATGACATCGCATCCGCTCCAAATCTTCTCTTTCTCGTGGCATCATCATAGTCGTATCCCTGTATCCTCCCCTCCGTATTATCCTCTCGTTACCCACCCCTCACTCAAAGAGCTCTCCGCATCATCAGGAAAACTCCTTCGCAGTCTCAGGCTACCAGCCTTGACACAGATGGCTCTCACGTCTGGGCATCAGGTTTTCGACCGGGTACCTGTAAAGTGTCCTCCTGATGCTCTCTTAGAGCTTCATGATCTGCTTGTGCGCTCCCAGTGCTCCTTGACAATACTCTCCCTAGTCGATGCTGGAATTAAAGAGCATCTGCTTGCCATTATAGCGCTATGCCCTCATCTCCGGAACCTATCCATCGAATTCAACGAATGGACAGGAGAAGCAGACCCCATCATGACAATGTTTGTTCATCAGATGTCAGAGATTCGAGCCGCGGAGGGAATGTACTGGCATGTGTTAGTTCCATGCTTAAAACGGCTGAAGATCAAGTTGACTTCGGTCGACGAAGTGCACTTCTCTTTCATTGACAGACAATTTGTGGAGATGATAGCTTTGCGAGTCGGAAGCGACTCTCACAATTCTTCACCGCTCCAGTGGCTCACTCTGTCAATCATGGGCGGCCAGTGGGATTGGGATTTAGATGCGGCCGATCTCAAAGAGCTGAACGCATTGGACGGCGATCGTGGTTTTCATTTTACTATCCTGTTCGACGGTGCCGCTGATGATGAGGACACGGACGCGGACACCACTGAATCCTCTGACTCCGATTGAATGCCACCCCCTAGTTTATCCATTTTCGATAGTGATATACTGTTTCAACAGCAGAAGGCCGGGCCTATGCGACCCGGCTGAGATGTATTATGTTTCACGTATTATCAATGATTAGTTTACTGAGGTAATCTGCATCTATTAGCTCCCGTCGATGAACATTGCAAAGGCAAGCACCATCTCAAGACATCAGGCGCGACAAGTCGATCCCGGCCACACGCTAGAGCAGTGTAAGATATACGTTCAAATGGAACAAAAAACAGTGTCATAATCACGACCGGAAAAAGTTACAAATCCAAGGACTTCGCCTTCTGTCAGCAGAGAAACCGAGGATCCAATACGTTGAAGGAAGGTATTTCTATTTCGCTCCGTTGCCAATCCGTTGCCCAAGACACTATATCTTGATCAAAGGCGACCATCATGTCTACAATGACCTGGCCCTCGGTTAGCGTATTTTTAAACGAAAGGTCATCATGAACTGAGGTATTTCAACCAACCGGACCCACATATAAATCAGACATGTAGTCTGGATACGGGATCCGTATGAGGCTTACGTTGCATACTAAACCTATATATCATCATAACGGTGAACTTATGGTTCGTCGGCCTTTCGTCTCTCACAGCCATCATATACGACTTACCGTTTTATAAGTGTTCCCATGACGTTATCCTTGCGTTGCCCAGGCTTCCAGGGATCCAGATGCCGGATGAGTTCAGGCACTGTGAGAAGACGCTCGATGTCATGTGGGGCTAGGGTAGAAGTTCCACGGGGGTCGCTTGTAAAGAGATACAACTTTACTGAGCTTAACCCTTGGAATAAAGGGCATGTGCTGGTTGAGTCATCGCACGCAGTCCAGTACAATATACCATCTGAAAACAAGGTAGCCTCGGTTAAAAGTATACTGACAGCGGGCTCTTCATGGTTATACTTCTGGTCCATTGCATTTGTGCATGCCTCTGTTTCTTCCAGCAGGCCGCTCTCCTTCAAGTACTTCTTTCATCTTAGGTTCCCAGAGGCGAGATATACTCGATAACGGAGCAGGATGGTGACGGTCCAACAGATTGACCATTGAAACGTACTTAATTCGGTGAGCATTACACGCATGTCGATGGAGCAATGACCGTGTCTGAAATAACAGAGACCATCACCGGCTCGGGTCAATTCAAGATGGCTTCTGTATTTGAAACATTCTTATAAAAATCTATTTACAAAGAAAACCAAGTGCGACAGTTTTGTTATTTAAAATTAATGTGGTATCCAGCGATCTATAGTGAAGTCAAGCACAAAACCGCTTAGCTGAAGCGACTCCAAATCCGTTTTGTCTTGAGGAGACATGTTATAAGTCCATTCATCTCCCTGTAAGTGCAGGACGAGTTTCATGAGAGCGCCTGATAAGTGTCGTGACATAATCATAGCAACAAATTTGGCATCAACGAAGGAGATACGCGTACGTTCAATTCCTTCCAACACGATGCGAAGACTAGTCAGGGAAGGGATTATGGAGTGCTGGGCTCGATCATTCCCCGGTATGGTCTCTGCCAGTGATTCCACAAGCACCTTCATCCCCGGCCGATTATCCCGCGCCCATCGACGGAATTGAACAAAAAGTTCCTCAAGGCACGGCGTCAGTCGCAAAACTGCTGGAAGTTTGTCACCATCAATGGTTACATTGACAACAGAGAGTCGAGTGAGCGAACAGTGTGAATGATGTATCAATTCCGACAGCGCTGTTATGATATCACTGGGAAGGCACGCAACGAAATAGCCTTCATAGGCAGCTGTGAGAATGACCTCGCGAAGGACTGGAACATAAATTGTGCGCAAGAAGTTCGCCGAAGACACAGAAAGTGTCTGTATAGACAGGCTGGTAACACGGGGATGAGATGGGGGCAGTGTAATGCGCCGGTGTGTGTTGGCGTGGTCGTGGTACGACAACGAGAGGAGTTTCGGAGAATATTTGACAATTCTGGTGTATACCGGATTGAACTGGTCGCCCGCAAATGGTCGTTCATCAGAAAGCGAAACGAGATTGGCAGTGGGAAATGGGACCTTAACAGCGGGATCGAAGCCTTTCAATCGGAGAAATTTCAGTCTGGGAGCTATTTCGAAGGCGGTGATAGGGTCTGAATGGTGTCCCGCTTCCGGTAGACATTGCAGATATGCATCCGTAAGCAAGTCAATCTTCCCGCGAAGAGGAGAGAGACGTGGCAGAAAAAAGGGAGGAATTTTAAATTCGGCTCTTCTCCAACGCGTTGAATGACCCATCATGAGATTGAAACAAGTATCCATGATGTCATATACCTCTGTTGTAGACCCGTTGTGATGTTCAAACAGAAAACCAAGGAGATGTCCGCGAGTGCGCTCGAGCGCGTGCTCGAGCATCTCCACGGCGAATTTTGGATTCCACCCTCTCCCCCTGCGGCTCGCTGGGTTTGAGATGGTCATCGTTGCCCATAAACTGGGGCAGAGGGTACTGACGACGCCCCTCCAACGCCTGCAGACTTGACCAAGAGGCCATGGGCCCTTTCCACCGATGAAAACATTAAATCCATCAACACGACCGTTCTCGGGATCATCGACTGCCGTCCGCGTGCAAGATAGGATCTCCATTAATATCTCCGCTGGTACTCGACGGATTGGAGAAAGCATGACTTCGTAATCACGCTGGAGGGACTGGACCCGAGACATATGTGCTTCAAGGGACGCGACCGCATTCCCCAGTAGGTCAAGGGCTGCCTGGATCTTTCCGCTAATATACTCCATGTTGTCTATTGATATCTTCAGGTTGACAGATTGTAGAGGTGACGGCGGGTCGTTGGAATGGAGAAGGGTATTGAAATCGTATGAATGGCTGACGTTCGATATCCATTGGAAGTTAGCCACGAGCTGGTCAAGGGAAGCCCGTGCAGATTCCATGATAGAAGTAAGAGTAGCACACGGTTGACGCGTCTGAAAGGAGGGCTCTGTCAGAACACGTAAGTTCGGAATAAGATGTACGCGCGGAATAAGAGGCGCAAATAGCAACTTACACTTTTCGCCACGAAGATCGTGCTTTTCAGTTTTAAACAATAGATTTACTAGCCACACCGTGTTGACGAGCACCAGAAGACCACAAAGATGAAAGACAACAGGAAAAATTATTCGAATTCCGCTGATGTATCTTGACGTAATCTGGAGTCCGATGTCCGGGTCATCGAGCGACAGCAGCGTTGAACGCTACTCTTCCGTGCGCCCGTTAGCCTAGATTTCCGTCCGCTAAAATGTGCAGAGAACCCTTTCAATGATTGCGGAGGGCACGAGCGTGCACTCCAGAGCTGTTAAGCGAAGAGATAGACTCCAAACGAGCAACTTTCGTAAGCGCTCATTACAGCATACAAATCTCGGATAATCATCGTGCGAGGATATAGGTGCCTCAGGGTGCTCCCTGGCGCTTGCGCTCATATCAGAGGTGAAGGTGAGATGAGGGATGCCCTACTCAAATATTAATAACGAGAATTTCTAAGGGACGGCACGCTTACACCATCGAAACGGTCCTGGACCAGAAACATGCGGTAAGCAGCTGCTTTTTCAATGCGAAGGATAGAGAAAGTTTGGTTCGGCCCTGATATATGATATCTTGCAACATGGTTGTTGCCGAGGCGCGTGTTTCCTGCTGATAAAAACCCTTTCCTTCCTTCCTATCGTGGGACCGATTGGGACGTCTGATGTCCCGCTAAAACCTCAACCGTCGTCATAGACCGGGACTGAGCCGAACTTCACGAGATCCTTGGGGGTCCCTCTAACGGCCTTGTTGATATTACTCCTCAGAAAGGGCAAGTATGAGCTCACCACACTTGTATTTCCCTCCGCGGCAGACACTGTACCCTTCAATAGACAATGCAGATGACAACGCGATCCCCGTTCGGTACCGTGATGAGCTTTCTCCTTGATACACGAATATGCCGCAAGCCAACGGTGAGGCGATCCGAGATAATTTTGCAATACCAAAATGCTAGTGCCGCATATGAGCCTGAGGGTAAGCAGAAATATACACGGGGAACATACCAGGTCTGTATTTCGGTGTTGTTCGTAACAATATCAAAAGAGAACTCAGTAGCTGGAGAAGAATAAGCGGAATTCTGGGTGATAGTCGGGTAAAATGCACAAAAATCGCTCCCTCATCGTAGTGTGCCACATGTCCTCCGTACCCTCTCGTAATCATCGATAGCTCACTCTTTACTGCGTCACGAATTTTCTCATAGTTCGCAAATGGGCAGAATACCTACTCCAGTAAAGTTATCGCATCCCGTTGAGAAAGCACATATCGCCTGCCGGCTCCCAGTCCCTGATAATATCCCTCAATGCTCGTATACAATTTCGGCCATAGGGACGCTGCACAAAGCTTCGAAGCTCTTGGGGATAGTGTGCTGATAGAAATGGGCGTGCTGGGAGAGGGCAAAGGCGATTCAGAATCAGAATTTGATGGTGGTGGTTGGTGGAGAAGCCTTAATTAATTAATTAATTATCCATCCCTCTTTCCGCTCCGATGTCCGCCATGCGTGATCCGCCGCCACGTTCCAAATCTCGACTGTCTTCGAGTTCAGAGTTGCTTTAGAGCCTGCATAGCACAGAGAGTTTGGATCTACTTTAGCCAAGCATTTATCATTTTGAAACTGGTACAGTGGTGGCTCACTTTCATCCGTGTCAGAAATTCATCCATTGTTACGAGGCATCTAGAGTGTATTAACGAAATAATGCAGGCCTTTTAGCTGAACATATCAAGAAGACTATTGACTACATTATTCCTTTCTGATTTCCGGATGCCCTTCAAGAAGATTCCTCGAAACCTCCGGCGGTATAATCTCAATAGAGTCCTTACTATTGGGAGGGTAGATGAACTCCCTCTGCCGGGGGAGCAAAGCCTTCAGAATGGACACCTTGATCTGATGCTTGATATCAGAGCAATAGTCCCGATGATCCTGCCACCGCCTCATGTCGTACTCCGGCCGATTACGGTAAGCAGGAACCTCTTTTTTACACGCGAAGCACTGTACGCTCCAGGGTCGAACAGACTTGGGTTGTATCCACGCTTCGTTCTCGAGACGGGCTTTCGCACGATCCTCATTCCAGTCCATCAATTCGAGAACCTCGAGTTCAAAGCACGCGCCAGGGATGGTGACTTCGATGAGGCGCCCGGGGTCGGCAGGCGAAGGCTTGAAGTCGAACGACAGTCGCTGTCGGTTTGTCAGAACCCTCACGTCAGCTAGTAACGACGCCCATCTAAAGTGGAAAAATGTGCATGAAGACTTGCTTCGAAAAAATGTGCCACGTACTGCTTGGGGCAGTTTCGAATCAACATGTCTCGGAAAGCAACGACATCAAAGACGAAGTCCCTCAATCTGGGGGGTTCTTCTGGTGGTGGTGGAGCTATGCCACAAGCACCGAAGATAGCAGCCAACATGATGTGATGTGAGTACTGAGGAAGAATTGAAAGAGGTGGGAATGGGAGCTTGAGAATCCCTTGATGTTCACTTTCTTTATATAGCTGGTCTTCGAGTGCCACCTAGTCATTCATTGTCTTGAAAGTCGCCACCTTTGTTACTTCAAAGATGGAAAAGACAATGAGTGGAAGTAATGGAAGACGAGTTGACTGAAAGACAGTGGGGGATCAAAACAGACTCCCCGGGCCTTTGTCTTTAGCTCTACTAGTCCATCAATAACCGTCCAGGATCAACGTTCGGATCATAGAAATTCTACAATGAAGTACAATCCACGTCGGTTGAAGGACCCGTAGGACAAAGACAAAGAGAACTGAGTGGCACAGTGCCACACCGTCGGGCCCGGTAGTGTCTATCGAGGTGCGAGGATGGCTGTTAATCTTAATCTATGTGTGGAACCGTAACCATTAGTAATGACAGCACGAGACAATTTGTCAAATTGCTAAGAGACCGAGGACGACGTTTGGTTTGCCATCGATGATATCCAGCAAGTGCCTTCAAAGGGATACTTCGTTATGTCGTTTATATTCCCGCTTGCTGGAGTAGTTCCGTACGAATGACCACGGCGAGAAAAAATGAATTGTGAATAAATGCGTTCCGGAAATATGTCACTCTTCGAGACCGTTCTCGTGATTGATTGAGATATGATATGCCGTCATTGGGTCTCGTTTCAATAGGGTTCCTTGGCTTCTACATCTGTGCGAAAGACCGGGATCTCTGGTGATAGACTTTATGCTCAAAATTAGTATGCATTTGTCGTGGAAAAGATACAACCGGGGTTACAAATCCTCCTTTTTTCAAACTCCATCAGAAGCATTCCATGCTTGCGGAAATTGTATGCGTCTAGAAAGGTGCTCAGGCTATGAAGGGTAAGACGATACGAGTGTACTTACGCCAATGACATTGAAGGATCAGCCTTCGCATGATTACAACATATAAAGAACACCCCCACCGAAGTCTCCACCACTGAGGATCGTGAATCTGAATCTATCACTGAACTTGATACAGACATTTGGCACAGCATTGAGAGCGTCCAATCTCGGCTGCGATACACTCCCTCTTTCGATAGATATAGGTCCGATATCGACGGACTGCAGCATCCCGTCTGCGATTCTTGACTCCACCATGTCGAGAACAATATTGCTGTCCCACGTAGCATCGCGACAATGACCACCGAGTTTTAGTTTCCGTAGCTGGGGTAGGAAAGACGATGGGGACTTCATCGTAATGAAGAAGCTCTCCTTGAAGTTGAAGTTGATCGAGAGAGATCGGAGGGTTGGTATGTGAGACAGCATGTCGACAGCATTTTCAAGGTTGCCCCACCAGAGCAATTCGACATTAGTAAGCTCGGAGCATTGAGAGCGTATGAGAAAGGAGAGGATGAAGGCTTCGGACAATGCTTCTGGTTCTTGTACTAGGCGACTGCGACGCAATGATAGGTAGTTAAGAGCCGGTGCGGTAATAACCTTGAGTATACGAGAACAGTTGGATTCGAGACGCCTCAATGATAACATGAGGATGGGATCCTCGGGAGCATCGACCACGCCGCTGACAACGTGATGAAACGCCAGAGTCGCTACATTGGGGCAAGCGCCGGCAATGCGAGTGATTATAGAGGATGATTCAAGGACTGTAGCGCGCAGATTCCACAACAATGGATAGCTCGCAGGAGCAGAAGTGGTCCCGACAAAGTGTTCCCACAAGACATTGGGAGCCTTCAAGTCAAGTGTTGTCCAGCGAAAGGAGGATGTGGATAGAAGGGAGAAAAACCGTGTCCATGTGGTGGGAACATGGCGGACGATCGGGAAGGATATAGTGATGTCCAAGGAGAGATTTCCGGATCGATGGAGTATTTCGGCGAGAATTTGGTTAGCTGTGTCACCGGGAACGATACATATAGTTTTCTCATCGTCCACATTGGAAGGGGAGGAGGCATCACTGATTAGAAGGGAGATATCCCCATCATCCTGAAACACATCGCTCCCGAGTTGGGTGGATTCCAAGCCAGCACTGTGCAAGCGACGTTCTATCACTATGATGTTTATGCTCGACCATAGCGGCTTTGATGTCAAAGAAACGCTCCTCCAGGCACTGTTGACTCTCGCTAAAACCCACGGCCCATCAGAGAAATCGAACGATTGCACGGGAACTTCGCGATCTTTCAGATAATGACGGAAGATCTTATGAACGATCTCGAGCGGAAGGACAGAAGTTGGGTCCATTTTGTATCTGCTATTCACATGAATTTTCGGTCAAAAGACAACGGTACGAGCTTACATGTCCTGAAGAAAGTACAGAACAGCGGATGGAAGGAGGTTCGGTAGTGGCTGTGATGGAGGTTCGACTTCAACGTTGGCCGGGATTGCGGCCCGGAAACTGAGTTACTTCAGATGATTCCTTTCTCCCCATCAAACCTTTTCGCCAACTTTATTTCATGTCATATACGAAGGCGGTAAGGTCACATAAGTAGACCGTTAAATTCTGGCTAGTATTTAGGTGTGTTTCTTTAAGAAGGCCGAATTGTTGGCAAGACTTGGTTGAGACTCAAGTGTTCCCTGGGCTTCGGTGGTATGCTCAAAATTCATTGACTGGACCTTCATGGTCTCGTCTGGCAACATCAATGCAGGTTCAGACAACTTAATGGTAATTCATGGAAATAGCCCGACAGTACAAGGAGTTCCCGATGTGTTTTCCTGTTGTTCTGAGTAGTGCTAGTGAGAACTTGCATTACGCGAAGAAAAATAGGCGGTCTGACGGTATTTGGCAAAGGTGGAAGGGTGTTACACCAGAGTCTTCTGCAAGTCGGGCTGCAACCGTAGTACCAGTAAGACCGGTGCCAATGACGATGTAGTTGAAAGATTGGCCGTTAGCTTGTGATGGGTCACTAGTGACTCCGGAGGCGAGTTTGGTTAAAGGAAAGGCAAGAACACAGGATACTAAAGTGAAGAGTATGAGTGAAATATTTAGAGAAAGAACGCTAGATGCGATGCCGAAAAGAAGAAAAATGCCCACCTTATATAGGTCAGGGATGGGGAAACATCATACAAGTAACTCATGACTACATTCCATCGGTCAAACTGCGTTGTCGTAACAAGGAAATTCGATGGTGCACCAGTCAGATGAAGTATCCACTATTGTTCCGAGTTCCATGTACATAGGACTCAATTATGATGCTCCGTCTGTCCTGTGAGTCAATGAATATGAAGAATCATTGAGGATGCTGCCGCAGATTCATTAACGCCGGTCTGGATACACTAGAAGAGTAGATGTGAGAAATACGTACCAGGACAAACATTGACCAAGGGCCCATAGTACGAAAGTCTGATTTGGGGTACGAACAAGAGAATTAATGTCTTGGAACACCTGTGTTCGTGCGGGTTCGTGCGGAAGGAACAGGGACAAGGACTGAAGAACCCGGCGGGTGGAGCTTCAATTTTACTTTTACTTTTCTCAACGGCGAATAAAATGAATGTAGGTTTGATTGCGACAATCTCCGTACTAGTTAACCAAGACAGGAAATGTAGTCCAAACGAATTCATTTTTGATTGATGAGGATAAAGAATAAGTGGTACGTTGTCCAAGCTCGTGCAATATTATATTTCACAAATAAAAATCGCTGTCCTCATGAACGATCCGGTGGCTGCCTGTTTTAAGAGTGCTGAGCTCTGAAATGAGAAAATTCGTACTCAGTCAAATCACATGCCTATAATAGTCACAGAAAAACTCACTGGATAAACCACCTTCCGTCACCAGCAACACAGGATCCACCATGCGCATTCTGAGTAGATTGGCAGTTCGGAGCTACCCAGTCCAGGACGGAGGCCTACAGAAAGCACTGAGTTAATAAATCACAGCGAAACAAAACTCGTCCTCGTACCCAGTCAAGACGACAGTACTCCATGAGCCCGTTAATTTGATTGACGAAGAACGACTCGCAAGTGTTGTAGGTCATGACGACGATATTTCCGGTAGTCTGAAAATATGGTGTTAGGGATCCGTAGTCTAGAATTGAATGCGAGCGTACGCCGTTATTGATAGTGAACGTGCTCCCTATTCGACCGCAGTGAACTCAGGGAGAGATTCCTAAAACCCAAACAGACACCTACCGATGCTTCCACTGTCGTAGCGAAGCGCGTCAGCAATTACATGACACTCGTTTGGATCCGGGCCACCCCCAGCGGGATTGAAGCAGAACGTATTGCCTGGTCATAATCAAAACTGCCCCCCACACAGAAGTTGTGAAAATAGCTTACACTGCGTTCCACAGACGTTTGTGACATTCGAAGCTTGGCGGGAAACCAGGTCACCACGTCTAGTGAGAGCACCCTCGGGGCACGACACGGTCTCGACCTTGACGTTCTTGTCCGCACCGATGTAGGTCTCGCTGAGGGTGACTTGTCCTGGGCAGACCTCTACAATAAGCGTCAGTCGACATAACGGTGGTCATGACCGTGTAGAAACATACCCGACAAGACAGGGCTGATGAGCGCGAAGCCAGAAAGGAGAAAAGCGAGAGAGAAGTACATGGTAGTATCAAAGGAGAGGGGGGATTCGTTCGATGAAGAGACTTCAATGAATCTGCTGTGGTTTATATAGCCGCATCTAGCGTTCCTGGAGCCCCCAATGGAGGAGACGCTTCCCACTACGGAAATACGAGACCGACGTGGTTGAGAACAGAGAGCTGATATTAACTCTGCGCCACTTCATCTATGCCGAACAACCACATGCGTGATGAAGTCCTCAAGCAACCCTATTGAGCGCATGGTGGGGTTGTCTGGAAAATAGTATATCCCAAACACTTCGAGTTTGAGGGTCATACGAGCCCGACAGCTCCAAGGAACATCCAACATGCGATTTTATTGTACGGCTTGCCTGTGGTGTAACCAATTTCCACTGGTACGTTGATTTTCCTTTCTTAATATTAGCGGTTCAGACTCGTCCCGGAACAAAAGAGTGCTCACAAATCAGTGGTTAGTAGTATTGTTACAATAGTACTGTAGAGTAGTATCAGTTTGCGAAGAACGTCAATGAGGGACCCGTAAAACAATTGCCCAATTGTAAGCATAGTCAATATAAGAGGCCTTGATTGAATCAGCCGTCTTGTCGGCAACGCCATACAGCCCTGCGGCAAGAGATAAAAAGCAAGATGAGTGCTAATTTGATCCGCACAACCGAAGCGCTGAGGACGTGAACGTTAGAGGTATCGGAGATCTTGAGCTGAAAGTCAACGATACCTGCACGATGATCAGATAGGGCAAGGCAAGTTGAAAATAAAATAAAACGTACCAGTAGTCCTCGAAGCTATTAATCTATGACCTCCAATCCGCTTCGGTCGCCATTGTCGAGCGGGATAGACTCGCCGGTCGAGAAGTCAACCCCAGCCTCAAAACACCGTTATACAGGTGGAGGGCAGGTAAGAATAGTACGAGACAGCCTGGACATTGAGGTCCCAATCAACGGAGAAATAGTTTAC
Organism: Armillaria borealis; assembly: GCA_030435635.1. Lineage (NCBI taxonomy): Eukaryota > Fungi > Basidiomycota > Agaricomycetes > Agaricales > Physalacriaceae > Armillaria > Armillaria borealis. Next base: position 415,472 of record JAUEPT010000023.1, on the reverse strand, counting down.
GTTAATTTCCGGTTGGACAGTTTGGCGTACTAAGATGTGGACGGTTCCTCTGTTGGGTGGGAGTAGCTGCCTGATCAATACGGAGAAGACGTTAGAACATATAGCATAAACTAAACAACCAGACCCACGCTCGGAAACCACTATCGAAGAAAGCTCAACGACGAGTGCTGATGTGCAATGTTAATTAGCGTGCGAATCTCGTATGATAGTCTAATTCACCGGTCATAATGAGAAGTAAATCAGCTTAAATATTGAATATCTGCTCCAAAGCAATCTGACTCGCCTGGCTGCTGGCCCAGGATGACAGACTGGGTTTTTCAAGATAACACATGCTGCTGTTTCGTCACAAAATGCCTGGTGGATGTTCGGGTACGTAATGGCATCCGAAGCTCCGTAGTCAAAGTTACCATCGGCACCAAAGGAGTTCATGGTCTAGGAATAATAAACGAGTCGTGCCTAGGAAATACGAGCACGACAATAGCAAGTACCTGCTGCTGGAGACTTTTGCCGACAGTCTTGAGATCAAAGCGTGTATCGATTACCAGGACATCAGAGTCACGGACTTCGGAAAGTTGAAGTAACGCAGCCTTGCAGGAGACTGAAATGGCGAGCCAGTACGGAGATTATCGAATATCAAAGAGCAGAGCAAACATGGATGGAACCAGATGATACAATTACCTCTCTGTTCGCAGTGGCAGTATATCTGTTGGACTATCCATTTGTGGGAGCAAATTCGACGTTCGTGCGGAAGGAAGGAACACGGACCGAGAATCCGGGCGGAGCTTCAATATTATGTTGACTCCGATCGACGGTCCATCTTTGTTTATTACGCCTACATGTTCCCCCGGGCCTCGAGATCCCCCAGATAATAGGAAGGACCGTTGCGGACGTCCAGATCAATCCATGCTCCGACATTTCTCTCTTCCTTCCACCACCACTGCTGAATCCCGTTAACTTGATTGGCGCAGTGCTGTGAGCAAGAGTATCACATCGACGGTCGCATGTTAATTTCGAACTGTTGTCCAGAAAATGTTACGACTCCTCGCGCCATCACATTAATGAGCAGAAGCATTGTTCATCACGGCGGTCAGCTCATATGGGACCATTCAACCATCCATATCGACTCTGCGATGACCGCCGCACATCAAAATGACACGCCAGCTTTAAATAAAACGAGACGAGGACTCGATTATCGACAACGGGAAGGCTTTGCTGTCAGGACAGTAGCACCAAGGAACATTGGCGCGTTGGTCACCATCTGGTACGTCTTGCTCATGTCCCTATAAAGCGCATACAGCGAGGCTTATATCTTGCCTAAATAGATTTTGCGCAGTGTTTTGGCGGAAAATGGGAGGGTACACTTGGCGCAGTTCATAGTGCTGAGCAAGAGCGGGGCAACGTGGTGTATGTCGACCGTCAAACGTATCTAAATGTTAGTTTCAACCATTTTGCAGGAAATGCCTCCCGACATCTCATTAATGGTCAACACGGTCGTCCATCACGGCAATGAACTCACACGGGGCCGTTCAATTATCCGTATTGACTCTGTGAAGACCGACCTTCAAATACCATAACTGCAACTGCACAAGGGAAAGCTGGAATGATAGTAGGTTGAGGAATATTGGCACCTTGGTCCCCGTCTGGTATGTCCTTCTTTACGAGACTCTTACTCCTACTCTCATGAAGTACGCGCAGTGAAAAGCATGTTGTTCACATACACTTTGAGCGGTATTTATCGGAAACGACGTAGGAAGGTATGCAGGAGAAGCGAAGTGTAACGGTCTATGCAGTACGTGGCAGCTGTTTGTTCTATTCGGACGCAAAACTGATATTTTCATTTGCTCTAGTATCCATGGAGACCCTTTTTGTAAACACATCTCACCTTGTGCCCTCGTGTTATTATACCGCGCCAAATGTTCAGAGAACCCCGCTTCAAGTATTTTTTTCATTTCGTTCCTACCTGTCATTGTGAGGCAAGGGAATCACCAGATCACCAGACAAGATCCTCCAGCCAAGTGCTTATATGCAGCATCACAACGTCTGGAGCAGGTCTGAAGAATGGAGGACCCATTGCTACGCGTCGAACGCACTCGATGTATTGGCCTTTATTCAAACTCCGTCTCCAGTAAGCGCTCATCTGCATTTCCTTCATGAATACAATTACCCTGTCGTTCCAGTCTCCCGACGACAAAGGAACCACTGTCAGTGTTGGCCCATACGACTTTGGCGTCGCAAACTTTCCCTTCAATGACACTAGGCTGGGCATCAACATCGAAATGGGGTCCAAAGATGAATAATCATGGTCATAGAATGGATGGGGACGAGACTAGCTCGCAAGGTATATATGCGTTTTTTTCTCTTTGTCTAGGCATACTGGTGCTGATGCTTTACTAAAGTTAGCGCTGCCAAGATGATGTCGACTGCATTACGGCTGGCAATCCTCGACCTACAGTGAGACGCCGAACTTACGCCGCGTGTCCTCGGCAAGCTTTACTACAGTTCTGCTATAAACGCCATCATCGAAACAGGATTATCGTCTACCTTCACCGTGCTCCTAAAACACACGAACAACTTGTTGCCGACTAACTCAAGGTTATGTCCCCGCCGTTACCGTCGACCTGACAGGAAAAACCGTCGTGGTCATCAGGGAAAACATCGGATTAGGGCCCGAAGCATCGAAGCATATCACCGGGATGAATCCTGAACGGATGATTCTGGTCTGCTGAAACGAGGAGAAGGGAAAAGAGGCAGTTCTTCGTGAGTCTCTGTTCTCAGAGCGGTACACGAGACTGAAACGATTCCAGAAAGATAGAAAGGCAGAGCTCTAGATTATGGACCTCGCGAATTTTGGAAGTGTGACGGCGTTCACTGACAAGTGCGCGCGTGAGCTCGACAGGCTTGATATATTGGTTGAGAATGCAGGGATGTCACCTTTCGGCAGGTACGACGACGTCGAGGATTGGGAGACTTGTCTGCGTACCAACAACTTCGACCCTGGATTGTTGGCCATTCGCCTGCTCCCAGAGATGGTCGGGGCTGCTCGGAGGTTTGGAATCCATCCGAGGATTGTCGTCGCCGTCAACGATGTACATTATTGGACGACGTTCGAGGATGAGCTGGTTGAATTGCCCAACATCCATGCGAAACTGTTGAGTAAAGAGTACTGCGCACCAGAGTGAGCTCTATTCATCCATTACCTCATTGTTCCGTTCTGAGCCTGCTTCCAGAACCATGAAACGGCGATGTTTTGACTCAAAATGTACGTGCTTCCGTATCTACCATGCGGCATGATCTGACTTTCATTTAGTGCTTAATGTGCTTTTCGCGTGGGCCTTCCAACAACGCCTCCCTCCCTCGACTATCGCTGTCAACTCCGTGAACCCTGGGTTCTGCATCTCAAACCTTCGCTCGTCGTTATACGAGGTGTACCAAGAAGCCGACGCCAAGCAGGAGGCTGAGCTGGCTTTTACGACAGAGGACTCGGAGGGAAGTCGACAGCTTGTGTTTAGGGCCGTCGGAGGGCCGAATGGCGAGGGCAAGCTTCGAGGAGTATGCATCTCGCTCTCGGAGGTCGTTGAGGAATGCGATTTTGTGATTGGTAAGGATGTACAGGACAAGGTTTCGGTGAGTAGGCTTATTCCGTTGTTGACAACCAGAACTGATCCTGTGGCTTTCTAGTAGGATGGGCATTTTGGAAGGTGTCAACCCTACAGTTGCGGATGTGGCTCGCTAGTATTTGAAGAACTGAATACACGAAGTACTGCTACGATCGAAGGGCGAAAGCAACAAATGGAAGTTGGAACTCCTTGCTGTAGTTCAGGTTGAACACCGCGCTTCGTTTTCCCTATCTTCGGCAGCCACTTTTCCCCCGGAAACGCAACGAACTAGACTTTCCATAATACCCATGATATGGTGAGGGCCTGCTCTTCGCTTAGTGCTCCGTGTTGATTTACGAGCATCAGCAGACTGGTCTTCAGAAGCTTCAACATTCACTTCTTGGGCAGCATCAGAAGGATTTCGGCGCGCCGTTTCCTCACCAGATCGCGGCAAGTTACCATCTTCCTCTATTTCTGCCTCGCTTATATCTGTAACATATGGACGAACGATCGGTTTGGATCCAGTATTCGGAGGTGGAGAGTCTGAGGGCCAGAAAATCTGCTGGGCACGTAAATGTTGGATTTCGAGATTGGACTGGGTTCATCCGGTGTGTTTACCGTGTCTTGTATGCTTTGTGATCTGATATCTTCTTCGCAGTGCACATTGTTGCTGTCGCTCGCTGGTGTATCGCCGTCTCCCTGATCATCGGATTCCTCTTCGCTAACCCATTCCTCATCTTGACCCCCATATGTGTCAGAGGGCTCTATATCATACATACTGTCGTCGACGGGGTTCCTCAAATGCGTACTACTATCAATGTTTTCGGTATCAAATAAAATTTATTCCTTATCACTCACCGGTGTGACAGTCGTGTACTGTGCGCTTCAGACATAGCCAACTGTCTTTTCTCTTTATCCTTCTGTTTTCTGCGAGCCTTTGGAACAATGTGCCGTTCATCATAGACCTGCTTCAACACCACCTTCTCGCTCCGAGATAGAAGCCACGTATCTTCGTACAATGAAGCGCCCAACCTACCTACCACCGGTCCGCAATCCCGGTACTTACGTAGTCCTGACCATGACTTTGACTACGACATCGAGCTCAAGCTCTATGGCAGCACTGCACCGTCCACATCCCAAAATCTGGATGGGGGATTATCCGGGGTGCTAGCTTCGGATAATTCTGCATTGAAGTTCCCCAAAAGCCTCCATTATTGTCGTACTACACGGTCTACTCATAATGGCGGGTCTTTCATCCTGGCTCAGCTTGGACATGGCAGTGCCTGCGGCGCCTTGTGTGTTGAGCGTAAGAGCGGCATGCACTACGCATGCTGCATTGTGTTTGGTCTCAACTCGGAGGTGCGTGAGGCCTCCTCGCTGAATCCGGGTCATCTGAAGCATATGCTCATTCATTTACCACCTAGTACGACTCCATCAGACTGCAATGAGCGAGAACTCTGGTCAGGATGTTTTACTTTTCCATATCATTTTGTCCATACACAGGTGACTAGAATATTCTTTCCAGCAAGAAGCAACGAAGTATACTTGTCGATGCCGAGGAAAGATGAGCGTTGATGGAATATACAGTATACCTTTGGTTTCTCTGACTTATCTATGAATCACAATGTTGAAGTCGACCCGCACGCTTCACCATCGCAAATGTCTCAACTCTCGGTGTTGGGCCATAGCCATGCCCTTTTAATGCACCAGAAACGAATGGCTCGCCTTGTGTACTTCATAGGATGTGTCTAGGGTGTGGTGTCCACGAAGATGTGTGTTGGCTCCCGTAGGAAGATAAAAGGACGCCTACGAGATGAACCGTGCACTATCTTGCTTTTCACATCATTATACTTATCTATCCTCAAGTACGGCCCTCCCGCTCTGTAGACGAGGAACCATAATATTTCTTGGGAATCACCTCGTTCGATATATTTTGGTTGCTCAACATTTTTTTGAAATGTTCATCGACGATACAATCTGGTTGCTAATGAGCATGCTGGCGTCCGGTGTTGCAAGTGTAACCCACGGGATCGTGCAGTCGTTTGCTTCCCATGACATCGATGATTTCCACATTACCCATTCGCTGGTCGAAATCTTATCACGAGAGTCTGTTGCCGTACTTCCGGTATGTTAAATCTTGAATATCTGGGCTAGACATTCATATTCGAACCCAGGGCAAAGCTAAAATTGAAAACAAGATAGATGAGCTGGAAGAGCTAGAAGCAGAGCTTGCGTCACGGTATAATATGGCACATGCCTGGGGGATAGACTCCGTCGAGGTTTTCAACGAGGCCAAAGCCAGAGCATTTTCCGAGAGAACTCCACAGTCTGAACGGGAACTCCGCCAAATGAGTGAATTACACAGGCTTCGTCGACTGTGTGTGGGCTTCTCGAGAAATCGAATAGTGCCACCGGCAAGTTTTTATAGAAAATTTCTGAAAATGAAGACTAAAATCGACCAATAGCCGCTTGTTGTGGAGGAGAATCACGAGGGCATCCTCAAGACATGGGTCTTGGGAAGGATGTCATTGAGAGCTAGACTCGCATTCGCATTGAGCACCTAGCGTGAGTTAATCTGGTCTGGAAACCGGAGACATTTACCTGGCCTATAACTATTTGACGGCGTATATATACTGTATGCGGCATGGGAGCCCTAGTAATCAAAGAAATTTGTCTAATAAGCGACACGGCTCAGCACAATTTCACCTTGGGGTACAGTTGGACAGTTCGCGTACTGAGATCTGCTAAACGAGAGCAACTGCCATTGATAAATACCAAGAGCACTTTGGAAGAACGTTAGAAAATATATAACAAACCAAACAACCAAACTCACTCTGGGAAACCACTATCGAAGGAAGATCAATGATGTGCAAAGTTAATTAACATATGAATCTTACATGACAGTCTAACTCACCTTTCTGATTGAAGATTAAATCAGCTTGGATATTGTATATATGCTCCAAAGCAACTGGGCTCGCCTGGCTGCTGGTCCAGGATGACAGACTGGATCTCGATAACAGATGCTGCGGCTTCGTCACTGGCAAGTACGTGGAAGATGTTCGGGTACGCAATGGCATCCGAAGGTCCGAGACCTCGTAGTAAAAGTTACCTTCAGCACCAAGGAAGTTCATGGTCTAGGAATAAAAAATGAGTCGTACCTAGGTAATATGAACATGATGATGGCAAGCACCTGGTGCTGGAGATTTTTGCAGACAGTCAAGTTGAGATCAAGGCGTGTATCGATTACTAGGAAATCAGAGTCGCTGACTTCAGAGAGTTGAAGTAACTCAGGAGACTGAAATGGCGAGTCAGTACGGCAGGGATCATTGAATAACCAAGAGGAGAGCAAACCTAGATAGAACCACATGCAATAATGGCCTCTCTGTTCGCAGTGGAAGTGTATCGAGCTGAGCGCCAGCGGAAGCAAACTCGACGCCAGAAGTAGTCACAGGAATTGCTCATGTACTAGTAGGACCAGTCACCTCCAGTCATAGATCTAGTGTTCATGCAGAGTTCGTGCGCAAGGAACACGGACCGAGAATCCGGGCGGAGCTTCAATTACGCCGACTTCGCTCCTCTCAAATCAACCATACATTCCGTCGTCTTTGCTTATGCCTCGTGGCCTCGACGTCCCAGTCGATAATACTACTGGGACGTCGGATCTTGAGCTGATCTGGACGACCTCAACGTTCTCTATTTAATAATAGGAAGGAACGTCGAGGCCGTACAGATCAGCTCATGCTCCGACATCTCTCTCCTTACAACACCGTCTGGCGACATTCCAGTACACCTAGGACGACCCTCTTATCCATCTCCCGTTGGTCGCCTTCGCAGTCGACAGACGCCGATACGTCAAGCCCGTCACTCCTGGCAGTCGAAGAACAAATACCCGACAATGGCAGGTCTATCTGCCAATCTTCTAGACCTCCGGTATCACAAAGTACTGCAACGTGCGCGCTCGTCTCTTCTCCAATGCAAGTACAGATCGCGCTGCCATGAGATGACAGCCCGTGTGGTGTGATCTCCACGATGCTTGAGACCGCTCGGGCAATGAGTCGGCAGCTACTGTATATGGACGACTTTCAATGCAGCTTGACAATCCTTCCTGATGCTACCGGGGCCACGAACGACACCTCCATGTTGGGCCAAAGCCACCCAATTGTCCCTGTCGCTTTGATACGGCGGACTTTTTTGATCCCCGCTTCTTGTCTCGTCACCATAGAGGTAAGATACTGTCTGTACTTTATTTTTCATTAGGCTCACATTCACTGCTGGGGCCGATACATTTTCCGATACGAAAAACGAGGCCTCAAAATGTTGCGACATTTCATTTGATCTTCCAATGGTAAAAACAAGTTCAGAAAAACAGGTTGAAAGGCAGGATCATTTACGTACTCTTTTAAGCTAAGGAAAAGAGCCCGAAAAACAGAATGGAAAATGTGTTTCCCGCGGTCAGAACAAAGGAAACCGCTTTTCATTCATAGAAAAGCAGCTATTTTTGGCACATGCAAGGAGGCCTAAATAGGACAAGTTTTACATTGCGTTTTCCGTGTCCCGTTTTTGCGGCATACAAAGGTAGCGAAAAGTCACAACATTTTCAGAATACCTTTTACCGTGCTAAAAAGGAACCGGCCCCAGCGGTGATTCCTTTATTAGCCTACAAGGTATCCCTCCAGACGTCGCTTGAGGCAGACCCGTACATCGAAAACGAAAACCTTCGACGCCACAGTCGATGGAGCAAAGTCAGTCACAAACTGATTTTGTTGATATCACGTCGGGACTACGAGGTCGACGCCATTCCCACCCGAACTTCCCACTGTCATCGTGTTCGTTCGATGGAACTCGAACCGAGAAAGTGTTTATCTAAGTCTTGCGAGTTGTTTTCCACTCCGCAAAACGTGCGGACAAAATGCGCTAGAACGGATGAGGACGAGCTCACAAAGTATATATGCGTCTTCTTCTCTTCGTCGAGGCATACTGATGCTGATGCTTAGTGCTGCCAAAATGATATCGGCTGCATTACGGCAGGCAATGGTTCTTCAACCTGAGTCATCCTACAGACTCAACGAGACGCCGAACCTACGCGTGTGCTCGGCAACCATTGCTACAGTTCTGCTATTAATGCCATCGTCGACACAGGATTATCGTCTCCCTTCACCATGGCTCCTAAAACACACGAACATATTGTTGCTGACCAACCCAGGGCCCCGTCGTTACCGGGAAAAATCGTCGTGGTCGTTGGGGCAGGCATCGGATCAGGGTTAGAAACGTTGAAGCATTTCGCCAGGACGAATCCTGAACGGTTGGTTTTGGTCTGCAGAAACGGGGAGAAGGGAAGAGAGGTGGTTCTTCATGAGTCTTTTCTCAGAGCTGTAAACGAGACTGAAACGACTCCAGAAGGATATGGATTATTGACCTCGCGAATTTTGGAAGTGTGACAGCGTTTACTGACAAGTGCACGCGCGAGCTGTACCAAGTTCGTATATTGGTCGAGAATGCAGGGCTGTCGCCTTTCGGTGGGCACGACGTCATTGAGGGTTGGGAGACTTGTGATGATTGACAATGCTCGGAGGTTTAGGATTGTCGTTGTCGCCAGCGATGTACATTACTGGACGACGTCCGAGAAGGAGCTGTTTGAATCACCCAATATTCTTGCGAAACTGTCGAGTAAAGAGTCTTGCACACCAGAGTGAGTTCCATTCATCCTTTACCTCATTGCTCTGTTCTGAGCCCTTCCAGAATCATGAAACGGCGATCAAATGTATGCGCTTCCGCGCGGCGTGATCTAAATTATGTTCAGCGCTTAATGTGCCTTTCATGCGGGCCTTCTAACAACGTCTCCCTCCCTCGACTATCACTGTCAACTTCGTAAACCCTGGGTTCTGCATCTCAAACCTTCGCTCGATGTTATCCGAGGGGTACCAAGAAGCCGACGCCAAGCAAAAAACTGAGCTGGCTTTTACGACGGTGGACTCGGAGGGAAGTCGACAGCTTATGTTTAGCGCTGTCGGAGGGACGAACGGCGAGGACAAGCTTCGAGGAGCGTGCATATCGCTCTCGAAGGTTGTTGAGGAATGCGACTTTGTGATTAGTGAGGATGTACAGGACAAGGTTTGGGTGAGCAGGCTTATTCCGTTGATGACAACCGGAACTGATCCTGTGGCTTTCTAGTAGGACGGGCATTTTGGAAGGTGTCAACCCTACAGTTGCGGATGTGGCTCGCCAGTATTTGAAGAACTGGATCCATGGTGTGCCGCTACGATCGAAGGGCAAAAGCAACAAATGAAAGTTCGGACTGCTTGCTGTAGTTCAGGTCGTACTCTTGGTCCTTGAATAAATGGTGTTGCTGTCTCTCCTGCTCCAGGAAAAAAACCTGTTTTGTGGGACCCACGCGGTTGAACGTGCAGACTCCTTGGGCGGAGCTCAATTGTCCGGTTAACCCAGAGAGCTTCAGAAAAGGATGACGACGCTGGACCAGCTCGGGCCAAAGAGAGAGACTGCGAATCAGTATGAACATTGTCGAGGTTACCTGTTGGACGCTGCTCTGCATAACGCATTAGCGGTTGATGGTGACGACGACGAGTAGCTTGCACAACTGCAGGACGAGGACTTGCTCCTTCACACAGAACAAAATCCGGCTTGCTTACAGTAGATATACACCATCTGATAATTATAGACCAGCTAAATGTCTCCGATTTCCAGCCCAGATTAATACGCGCTAGGCGCTCAAAGCAAACGCGAGTCTAGCTTTTATAGACACCTTTCCCAAGACAGACGCCTTGCCGATGCCCTTGTAATTCTCATTCGCAACAAGCACCCATTGGTCGACGTTAGTCTTAGTTATATAAGAAAAATCCAATACAAACCTACCAGTGCCGCTGGAAAAATCATCTTCGATTTCTCGGGGAGCCCACATGCTGTCAACGAAGCTCGTATAATTTACTCATTTGGCGGAGTTCCTGTTCAGACTGTGGGCTTCTCTCGGAAAATGCTCTGGCTTTGGCCTCACTAAAAACCTCTACAGAGTCTATCCCCCAGGCATGTGCCATATTATACCGTGCCGCAAGCTACTTTTCTAGCCTTTCCAACTCGTCTAGCTCGTTATCCGTTTGATCTTTGCTCTGCTTTCGAGTATGAGGATGTCCAGCCCAGATATTTGAGATTTAACATACCGGGTCAAAGCCGCCAGTGATAAAAGACCTTCGTGATAAAACCTTTGGCAGTGAATGTGTAATGTGGAAATCATCAAGTTCTTGGGAAGTAAACCACTGCGTGATCCCGTGGGTCACACTTGCGACACCGGACGTCAGCGTGCTCATTGGCAACCAGATCGTATCGCCAGTGAACATTTCAATCAAAGAAATGTTGAGCAACCAACATATATCGAACGAGACAATTCGCAAGAGATTTATTGACTCCTAGTTCACAGAGCGTGAGGGCCGTACCTGAGGATGACGGGAGAAGCGAGGGATAGCAAGGTTCACATCATAGGTGTTCTTTTATCTTCCTACGAATACCAACATACCTCCTGGAGGACACCACACCTTCAACACAGCCTATGAAGCATGCAAGATGAGCGTCTTGTTTCTGGTGCATTAATACAGCATGTCCACAGCCCAACACTGAGACATTTACAATGATGAAGGGCGTGGGTCGACTCCAACATTGTGATTCGTAGCTAAACCAGAGAAAAAAAAACTATACTGCATATTCCGTCAACGTTCAACGTCCTCGGCATCAGCAGATATACTTTGTCCCTTCTTACTGAAGCGGAGATTATATTCACCTGTGTATGGACAAAATAGCGTGGAAAACTTACCGATCGGAGCTCTCATTCATTGCTCTCGTTCATTGCACTCTGATGTAGTCGTAGGTGCTAGAGGAATGAACACATGCTTCGGATGACCCGAATTCAGTGAGGACGCCTCATGTGCCTGTTGAAATCGGACACGATGCTGCATGTGCAACGCACGCTGTTCTTATGCTCGACACACAAGACACAGCAGGTACTGCCAGAGCCAATGTGAGACCCGCCATCATGAGTGGATCATGCAGCGTGACAATAATGGAGGCTTTGGGGTAACTTCAATGCAGAAGTATCCGAGGCTAGTACTCCGGATAATCCCTAATCCTTGATTTTGGATCAAGCTAAAGGTCGGGGAGCATCGCGCCGCACATGATCTACTCCAAAAAACCTGAATGACGAAATTTTAGGTGAAAGTATCGGTAGCTTTCGGTCCTTTGGGAATTCTGGACAGGAATGCATACCTAATTGCGTCGGACAGTTCAAAAAAAACACGCAAAATCGACTGCTGTTTTGTAGTTTCATTCTCGTCTGCTCAGTCGGAGTCACAACATCAAGACGTAATGCAATTATATTGATGCCCGAATTAAGTGCCGTAGTGTAAGGTCATAGGGATACGATTGACAGATCAGTCCTGATACAAAATTTGGGCATCGCAAAGCCCAGAATCCAGTGGACCGACACAGGCAGCGCACACAGGGAGGTCAAAATATATTGACCTCTATCAACGCTGCAGATCGAAGCACACGAAGAAGAGTCAAATGTGAGGGTCACTTTGAGCGAGGAATTTGAATAAAGATGGCGACGATCTTCGGGTCTTGAATATCAAGAATTATGTACCTATTCGCTCCGATAGTGTCCCAATCAATAGGCGCGTGTATCCTTTCGAGATCCTCGTGAGAGGGTGCTCCATATTTGATGTCGAGGTTGTTGATATGGCTACGGAGTGTCATCATGATCGTGGCATGAGTCAGCACTAGCGAGCTGTCGCAAAAAAAAACAGATCTCTCACTTGATGAGGTATTGGTCATGCTGAAGCCCCCGATGAGGTACTACCGCACGTCCAATGTATCAGATACAAGCGTGTAGTGAATAGTTTTGGTCCACGCGCTCGAGTCCGTTGGTACGCCAACCAGAACAGAAAATCGAGAACTGTCAATGTAGTGTGATGGCTATAAACCTATAGATCAGCACAATCATCAGTAATAAGGAATATACACACCGTTGGGACCAGTACCCAGTGTCCCGGCTAAGGCCTAAAACTTAAATAAATTTAAGGCCTAAAACGGTCTTAAATTAAGGCTTAGAAGGACACCAGCGGGTTATTAAGTCTTAATTAATAGTAATGCGATCATGTGATGTAATTTTGATGGGCGAAATTTATTTTGAAAGCTACAATCTCTTGAAAACCCCGTCATGCCTCCTCCACCAAATGTGCTATGGAAATTCTTCTATAAAGGGGAGATGCAGAATAAATCTCACCACAAAGCATACTGTCAGGGCATGCATTCAATTTCACCGCCCATCACATGTCCCCATTCCAATCGACATTGATATTGAAGTGTTATCAAAAGAAAACTGGTTTAGTACAGGTAAAATTGCTAATGTTCCACACATAAAAAGAAGGCTCATACGTGTTCTAGCTTGCCAGGCCGCTGGTAGTGTTCTTGGCATCAAGCCTTCGATGATCCATCACATTCTCCACAAGTGTCCCTGTCCCACACACGAGGCCTGCAGCGCAGCCAAGAAGGAACGTGCAAAGACATCCGGCAGTGCCCATGCGACCGAATCTGATACGGAATCTGATGACGACTCCAGACTGAGAAAGAAAGCCAAGATATTCAAGTTGGTTCAAAAATCGATGAGCCAGTCGGAACTGAAGGTATACCGAGGACCAGACATACCGTTCAATGAGGAGGGGGAATCTGCTGTCAAGAAACAGTTTCTGCGGGCGACCATATCTGCAAATCTTCCTTTCGACTGGACAAAGGATCCTGAGGTTATCAAGCTGTTCCTGATGATGCGGTCAGCGGCTTGGAAAGTTATGCCTACCCCAGAGGTTCTCGCAGGGCGGCTGTTGAATGAAGAAGGGAAAAAAGCGGAAAAGGAACTAGTGAGTGCACTGAAGGGGAAATATGTGACCATCTCGTGAGCATACACCATCATCGTTGAGAAATTGTTAAGCTTACATTTCACATTAGGTCTGATGGATGGGAGGACAACTCTCGCAATGCTGTCACCGGTGTAAATGCCGCGGTTTCTGGAAAGGTACGTTGTAAGCTTCTAGATGGTCATCAAAAGCTTCATCCGGATTTTATGCACCATATAATGCGCACAACAACCATGCAATGATTTGGTCCCTGGACAATCCATCAAGTTGAACCCACTCTGGCGATTTCACACCTAGGTGATTATATAAATACCGTGCGCTTTTGTTCCCAAGTACTCAGTCAACGAGTGGATACTATTGTCATCTTAATAGAGTCGAAAGGAACGGGAGGACACCCTGCACTGACTCAGAATTTTGCGACTGGATAGATCTAAGATAGCTCTGGAGCGCGTAAACTGAACGGGTGTGTGCCACTTGCGATACTCTCTTGAAATTTCTATTAGCCGGTACCTTGTCTCTGTGTCTCAGCCAAGCGTTACAAGGATTGTCAGATCTGTGAAATCCATTTCCATGATGCTAAATACTGATGACGCCTTTCAGGTCTGAATCTGAGTACTCGGCACACAATACATTGTGCAGACTTTACAGATCTACAGGTTACGAATATTTCTGTGCCATTGAGGAGAGATGATTTGATTTGAAGCCTCTCAATAGAATTCGATGCCATATACGAGTTCACGATGTTCATGCCTTTTGGTGACCAGTCAATCCCTTACTGGAGTCCTACATATTTCGGTCACTTGGGACAAGGTCCGATTTTGCTAGCATGGGCAGAATGTTTGGATCTCAATTCATCGTTTACAGGATACATGACGCGTCCCTTTGTAAAGTCCATCACCTCGAAACGGGACACATTCGGAATGCGAATGAAAGGAACGTAAATGGAGATGGCATAGGAATGACATGGTATTTGAAAAACAGAAATACCCGAAGCGCCCGAGATTGGTAATAATCTGTAGATGCTATTGGCTCTGAGCCATCAATTATACAATGATTCGACTGATTCCAAGTAGTCACGAACTGTAAGCCTTGTTTTCTAGGCATTCAATCCGTAACCGATTCTTCCCACAGCTTCTAAATGGGTACAGAAAAGGCCACTGTCATAATTCTAAAGCTTCTCGTTGTCGCCTACGTCACTCCAGTATATCCGGGAAAGCGTCAAATGCTTATGGCAAATATCATCCTAAAATGGCGCACCACTTATCGGTACATTTGATCTGGAAGATCATGAAATGATCTTCATGTTAATCATAGGAGACAAACTATTCACGGATAAAATGAAAGTGATCGGAAGTGGTCCTCTCATGCCCAAGAATTCTCGAACTATAGCCACCGGTTGGATGGTTTCCGACGTACTGTGGAAGCCTCAGGCTTTCTATCGCTGTACGATGTCGCTTATCTTAGGCAGGACAACATTCAATAGAAAAACAGCCTGAACTATACTCATACACTGGGAAAAGACAGATTCCCCTTCTACAACCGGTCGAGTGCTGAAGTCCAAATGGACTTAATGTATTCATGCTTATTTCTTCAGTGAGAAGTTCCAGGTTCGCCACAAAATCGAGATATAATGGTGCCAGCTCATCAACGCCGAGATTGATTGGTATAAAAACCTTACACATTGGTACAGTAAGTGATACACCTACTTGAGATGGCAGCCATCCACCCAGCACATGAAGACCGTCGAAAGGCAAGCCTATAACCCTCTGAATACCGCTCTATACTGACAAAGAAAATTCCCAATGTTAGGCCGTACACCGTGTTGATGCCTCTCGGGTCTGGGCGGTTCTCATTGGAATCAATGTGTATCCCTCCTCCGACTGCATTACGTTACGCGGTTGCGTGAACGACGTCAAGACAATGGTGAAATTCTTAACCGAGGACCTAGGGGTACCAAACGATCACATCCAGTGCCTTCTCGGTGCCAGCTCGCAGTCATGGCCGACACTAGTCAATATCATCCTCTCCGTCTATCATTATTTTGTGCCAACAAAGCCCACTCCCACCCGTATTAACATCATCGACACACTTTTGAATTTATCTATGAAGCCGGAGATACAGTACGACGACAATATTATCATCTACTTCGCCGGACACGCGTCAAGCTATAAATGTTCGGACTATCACATAGAAGGGGGTGCTTCAGCTGAAGGATACATCGAAAGCCCTATGCCCCATGGATTGTACCGCCTCCAGTGGTGCCGGCGACAATATCCCCTGACATTAGCGACCGAGAGATCAATATCATTCTCACAGAAATCTCTCGCACAAAGGGACATCACATCACCTTTATCCTCGACTGCTGTTACTCCGCAGGTAACACTAGAGGTCCAATGAATGTGCAACGTGGTGCTGTTCCACTGCCGCCTAGCGCAACCAAAAATATGCTGGAGCACGCACATACAAGACTCAGAGATCTACCAAAGTATCATTCTGTATTTGACGGAGATTGGAAACCAGATATGTCTTCCCACGTCCTTCTGGCAGCGTGTAAAGATTATGAGACTGCAAAAGAGGGGTGGGGAACTGGCAGTCACTGGAATGGGATTTTTACGCGGGCACTCATTGAGGTGCTCAAATCAGATAAACTGATGGAAGGGTCGACATATGCTGACCTCATTCATGCTGTGAAGGAAAACATGTCTCAGAATACGACGCAGACGCCGGTAGTCGCAGGGAATGCCGATGCACGGCTTTGGTATCAGCCTCAGGTATGACAGTATTGTTCAGGATCCAGTGGCACGCATTCTTACTCTGACATTCATTCAGATGAGCAAGCAATTTTCATCGTGGTCTGCCATGCAAGTCTGGTTGCTCAGTGTTGTTGGCATTGGGTTGATTGTCTGGCTGCATGATTACTTAGTCACACAAGGTCATACGAGATCAAGCTTTTGCTAACGGCACCAGGGTTGTATTTCTTGTACAATTCCTGCAAATTCTTAATTCAACAAACTTACTACGATACTACACCCTTCTGCGAGACGTATGATGCGAATTCCATAGGCCCTGACCGGGTCTGTACAGAGAATATCTCTGCCCTGATGATGTTGTTGAGATACCCAATGAAGGTTCTTCAATTACCAGGCCAGCATAACACTGTTACACCAGGTCCGGTCCGTATATCACGCGCAAAGAAATAGAGTTCACATTCAACACGTGTTTTAGATGCCAATATATTACCTGCTGACTTCTGCTCCCGGACATCACTGGTGACTGGGTGCCTGTTATGGATTTCATGTATCCGTTGGCTTGGTGCATGAGTCAACACATGCCCAAACTCGGCCTTCTCGGTCTTAACAGTGACTCGCTTGTATTTTCTATTACTTTCTATTACTTTCTTGATTCTTCGTACCAATACTAGAATATAATAGAACATTGTAGAATAATAATGACTTGAACCTTCCCTTAGTATATAAACTCATAGATAAATTGTAGTAGAATCTCTTAATCTAATTTTACACATCTTCGAACGTCCACTTAACTGTGTGATTTAAGCATTCCTGATCGGTTACGCCTAGCGCTTGCCAATCAACTGCTTCCCAACTACGCCTAGCGCTTGTTGGAAACCCTGTTAGTTATGCCTAGCGCTTGCTGACACCCTCGTTAACTACGCCTAGCGCTTGTTAGCACCCTTATTGGATCCCTCTTGGTGGTTAGAACTCGGCTCTCGGACATCCTCGCTCATGACTTGGGTTTTACTCGGGTTTTCACTACCTCGTGTATTACTCAAATACCCTGATTCTTAACAGTGCCTAAATATTTAGTAACCAGCCGTTTTCGAATCTGGTTTACTTTGAAGATCTTAATGATCTTCCTTTCGCTTTCCATGCATCAGAATTCTCGATGACTACTATGTTTCCGGCATGTGGCTGAAGAAGTGTTCTTGATGTATTCTCCTACGATGATAAGTACAGACTACTCATGGATCCAATACGAACAGGTGCTTAATACTGAGAGGCCCTCCTCCGGTCTTCAACTATCACTGAAGACATATTCTAATGCTAATTATAAGTACGGGTACCAGGAGAGCATTCTGAGTCCTATGAATATAGGTAACTCGGTTATTATGCAGGTTGAGCTTCCCGTGGGAAAATTCTATTCAATGCATCAAACTTTAACGGACTTTGCCGACCTCAGCTTATCGTGGTGCCGTCTTCATTGACCCAACTTCACTGCTTACCATTGCCTCTGACTGCCGCCTCTATGACTGTCCCAGATGTTGGCAGCTTCTTTCCCTCTCTTCTTCCGTTGAGGACAGGGTAACCAAGTCTCTGTGGAGTTCAACCTACTCTACCATGTAGGAACACTTCTGTTTTGAAACACATCGGAGCTCACAGATATTGTGTAGTGGCACGCAACGACTGTGAAAGAGGACATCAAATGGATGGAGGACGAGTTCACATTCCCTTTTCAGTGCAGTGGGGAAATCGACAGATCAGGTCACCCTCGATGATTTCAAGGTCACTGTAATCACTGCATTCCGCAAGGTCGATCCGGAGCCCAGAAATTGGGTGTTTGGCGGGTATGTCACGGCGGTTTCTGTTCATCGTCTGTCACTGATTCACTTGTTAGTATGGCCTGTCAGGCAGACGGTACGTTTAACAACGACAATCTCGCACGGATCCTGCAGGACACAACCGACAAAGCAGCCGGCGCGTACCATGCTTGGGGGACGCCAGCAGCGCTGCGCACGATCGAGATCGTGGGCATGGAGCAGGGTCGTCGGTGGGGGTGCTGCACCATGAACGAGTTCCGTGAGTTCCTCGGTCTGGCTCCCTTCAAGTCGTTCCCAGAGTGGTCCACCAATCTCGAGATTGCACGGACAGCAGAGCTCCTGTATGGGCACATTGATAACCTCGAGCTCTATCCTGGTCTGCAGGCAGAGGACTGCATGCCTCTGGGACCCGAGAGCGGGATTTGCGGTGGGTACACGATGACGAGGGTGATCCTGGCAGACGCGATAGTGCTGGTGCGTGGCGATCGGTTCTACACGACCGACTTCACGTGTGAGTATCGTGTGCTTTTTATCAGCTTTGTGCTGACCGTGTATGTGTAGCTGCAAACCTCACCTCATGGGGTATTCAGGATTGTGCGCGCAATCCAGACAATGGCGCCTTTGGTGCAGAGCAGCCCAAGCTCCTCTTCCGCCACCTCCCCCAGCACTGCTCCGGGAATAGCGTTTATGGCCTCTTCCCCTTCTTCACACCCGTGGCTGTTAAGGAGAACCTCACAAATCTTAAGCTCGACCTGTCGAATTACAACCTTGAGCGGCCCAAGCCAAAACCGATCCCCATCGTGATCAATATGATTTCGGCTATCCAATATGTGTTTAATGACTACAATATCTACAAGCAAACGTACATGGACGACATGAACTTGCTGACACAGGGTTATGGGTATGTACTTCTTGTCCGGTGTCCTTGTCTCGTGGTGACAATTTTGTACAGATTTATGCTCTCGTTTGATGAGAAAGAGAAACATAGCGTCGATCATGCAATGGTGAGTGGACACGGTGCAGCTCCAATAATGTTTTCTCATCGGCACTGCAGGCTCTAAATGCTCTTTTTCCTGACCAAGCAACGATCAAAGTCGTACATGCAAAGTAGCCCCGCCTTTCATTGTGGTCCTTTCGACTTTCACTCGAGTGCGGCCTGACCCTGCTATTCATATAACGGCAGCCAGAGCTGAAACCAACTACAGATTGGCAGGTGTGATGTATTACAGTACGCACCATTTTACTGCTCGATACACTGATCATCATGAACGTGTTTGGTTTAACGATAGGATAGCGCTAGGCAGACAGGCTGTACCGGAAGGATCGTTGTGCGACGTAGACATGTTGAAGGACAAAAGTGGCAAGGGGAGGAACATTTTCATATACCGTAGGGCTGACGTGTGATGTACATTTACACGAGAAATTTGAATTTTTTAAATAAATAAAAAAAGATGCATAGGACTCGGACCCCGCGCGGATGTGTTGGCCCTCACTCCACTAGTTATTATGCAGGTTGAGCTTCCCATGGGGAAATTCTATTCGATGCATCAAACTTTAATGGACTTTGCCAAATTTGCCGAGTTGCTTGTCACGGCGATAATTTTCAATTTCATGTCCATTGATCATGGCTTACTTCCCAATGACCTCGCTGCCGTCGACTCTGTCTATTCCTGATCTTTTCCTCTTGCCTTGTTAGCATCTCTTTCTGTTACTTCCCCCTAGTTGCTAGTGAGTGATCCATTTTTGGACTACAAAGATCCCAACCACTGTTGCAATTGTATTGGTCTTTGCGTGTTACGACAGTTCTCATACTAATTGTCGCACTAATCAAGCCACTCCTCCCTGAATCCAGAAATCGTGCTCAAGTAACAGCTCCTCGGTCCCGCAATTGGATGAATAATCCCACCTTCTGGGTTCTCGCTGTCAACATCCTAGTGGGTTCCATTGGTCAGGCTTATCGGGAAACAAGGGCGAATGCGGGAATTGGCTATTTGGCTTCATCGTTTACAACGATGATTGTTGACTCGGAAACACGCTGTCATGGTGTGTACACTCGATTCATCTGCATCGCACTACTTGCTCACTGTTTCTCGTAGTAGCTCGTGTCCTTGTCATTCTGTGGAGGATGCCTGTGCTCCTCAGAAACTACCTATGCCTATTGCAGACGGCAGGCTCAGTGTTCGCTATCAGCTACCGCCACACGTGATGTAACTGATTACTGCAGGTAGAAGCATCCAGCAATTTTCGTCTTCAATTTGGAACTACCTTTTGATTGCGCGTGATTATACCTAACGTCAGTCTCCATGCCAAGGTTAATCCTTGCGCTCTGGTTTCTTGTATTTCTGCCGTGCTATCGTGAGGACTGATGCCAAGGAGGTGGCTCTCGATGCCCTTCGGATGGACGTGGACAGTCCGATGGAAAATGGCTTTTGCCCACGATGGGGTGGAATTTTCCTTGGCAGGTCCATTGCTTTTCATCTTCTCGAGTAAGCTAGTTATTCCTCTAAAATTCCTCTTGTCTTGCTCTCCTGTGTTGTCGAGCTTCATGCACCTTCACAGAGCTCGTACAACCGCTGTGATCTGTGATAGTAGCAGAATCATGGCCCTGCTTTGTGATTCTGCTGACATATCGGTCTCTGCGAAGCTTCTCATTTTCTCTGTTATGGCTTTAACCTGAAGCATCAACTCTCACACTCGTTCAGCGGCGCAGGTGGATCGACTGGAACGTTGAGATGGTGGAAGCAGGAGAAGGCTGGAGGAGAAAGGGTTTCTTCATGATGATGGTCCTGTTCGAATAACAATGGAAGGAAAGTCAATGAAATCAGAAGGTGCGTATAGTCCATGCCTGTTGGAGGATTCTATGCTGATGGACGGAGGGAACGGTGTAGGCATAAACGATTTTTGGAGGAGGGAGTCGTCATGTCTCCCTTTTGTGCGGAATCCGGGGGCGATCGGGCAAGTCGGTCCACATTGACGTCCTTCCCTGGTTCATGCATATATTGTGTTGTACTATATAATATTCTGTATTCTAGCCGTGACTGAGAGGGGGATGTTGTCGCCAGCTTTGTCTGCAATACACAAAGAGTTATCTTGTCGCAGACCGATGAGGGAAGAACAAGACATCCAGTCCGAGTGCGTGTATTCTCCAATGTCGGTGTCCGAATCAAGAAAGAGAAATTATTATCCGGGGATAAGTGAATAAATGAAATCCCAGACACGAACCACCATAACATAGCACCACTTTGTTATCGCGCCCCATCTCTCACGTTTATCCACATTCATTCGACATGTCGACCGACAAGGCAGCTCGGTGCGCACATTTTGAAGGAGCATGAAAGGTCATCAAGCAAGAGTTGCTCGACTACATTACTGGCGATGGTATACCTAAGGATGCAATTGAGTGGTACGAGAGGGTGAGTGAGCTTCACTAGAAAATGGAATGGAGACGAGACTCATCCTTCTGATAGAACCTCAATTGCAACATCCCCGGAGGGAAGCTGGACCGTGGCATGTCCGTCGTCGACACCGCCGAGATCATCAAGGGGACCCCGTTGACGGACAACGAGTACCTAAAGGCTGCCGTGCTCGGCTGGGGCATCGAGCTCGTGCGTCCAACCTTCTGTCTCTTCCATTTTCGCCGTTCTCACCCTTCGACTCGCAGCTCCAAGCCTTCTTCCTCGTCTCGGACGACATGATGGACTCATCAATCACGCGCCGAGGCCAGCCCTGCTGGTACCGTGTCCCCAAGATTGGCAAAATCGCAATAAACGAACTCGTTCATGCTCGAGGCGGTGATATATTATCTCCTCAAGATGCATTTCCGCGGGGAGAGCTACTATGTGGATATCCTGGAGCTCTTCCTGGAGACGACGTTCCAGACGGAGATGGGGCAGCTTATAGATTTGATCACTGCTCCGGAGAACGAGGTTGACTTGAGCAAGTTCTCTCTGAAAAAGTGTGTACTTCCTTCCACTGACGTCGTACTTGTATTGATCATTGTATGATATGAAGACATTCACTTATCGTCATCTACAGAACCGTGTACCACTCGTTCCATGTCCCCCAATCCTATCCTATCCCTCCGGGAATAACCAAACTATCGAGCCCTACGCCCTCACCAAATCCATCCTCATCCCCCTCAGCGAGTGCTTCCAAATCCAAGATGACTGTCTCGACTTTTCCGGCACGCCCGAGCAGATCGGGAAAATTGGCACGGATATCCTCGACAACAAGTGTTCGTGGTGCGTGAACACTGCCCTATCAGAAGGTCTAATCGGTGACGTAGAGCTGTCGGTGGATAAGAGCGGAAAGGAGCGCGACGTGTTCATGTATTGCAGAGCGGATACATGATGTATGCAAAACATAGAACATAGGACTCGGACCTGCCGCGCGGATGCGTTGGCCCTCACTCCACTAGTCATGTCCCAGCAAGCGGAAATGCCCCGTTTTCACCGCGACCATATGTAGCATGTGCAAACAAGCAAGAAACAAGAGCGTACAACCTTCTACTTGCAGGAACCATAACCATCATGAATCTTGGGTAGCTGGGAGTTTCATGTACAAAATTTCGGTTCGTCTGAATAGATTCCAAAGCTCGAAGACTTTCAAGGATATCGCATGGTTGCCCTCACGATTATCCCACTGTGAATTACTTCGTAAAATTCAGACACAGCTTTTATTCTAGTTGGATGTACGCCAAAGCTTACCATAAAATCTGTGGCGGAGGAAAAAGATGTCTGAGAAGCCATCATCGTCTAACTTTTGGAAAGGCTCTAGCTCATTCACATAAAGCCGACAAACCTGCCAGCCGTAGCATAATGACGAAACGGTAGGACCCGCTTGGTATGGGAAAGGGATACAGATCCGAGGGTAAGGCGAAGGACTACTGTGCTGATGCCAAAGGTTGGCGCCGGGCCCAAAGATTCGTGCCACATGAAAAGGGGGATACAATTCTAGTACAATGTTTAGCGCCGCATAATTGGAAGCAAAGTGTTGTGAACACATACTGTGAGAACGACCGTACTCTTCGGCGGACACGATGTGCAATGGGTACATTTGACGGGCGCAGGCTGATGCCATAATTTTGATTTCCACGTTCTCGCCGGTGACCCAAATGCCATACCATGTCGTATATCTAGTCCGGATTTTGGTTCTGACCGAATGCCATCATCACGAGCTGGGATTAATTGCAATGTCGTTGCTTTGCTATTACACTCTGTTCACCTCTCAGTCCGGGTTTCCTCGGTATACTTTTGCGGTTTCCTGCACATGGTGCTAAGTCTGAAATCGTGAAGGGCACGGTGAACTCTATATATATAGTAGACATCTGAGGCGTCCCCACTGTGGAAAATGTTCTCGGCAATCTGAAATTGTGCGCTCCTTCGGTGCGAGCTTCTGCGATCTTTGAAGGCAGATGGGTCGCAGGATCACAAAGATTTGCCGACACCATCTTACGGCTGCACTCATTTGACTGTTGAATAGCCATAAGTCCGAAGGCTCATAGGCACCTACGGAAAGATCAAACGACACGACAGCCTAGGCATGCTGATGGGCGCACCGAGTTATCTCTATTCATGGTGCAATATCCTGGCTTCTCTAGGTCGTGACGACACCCTGCTCCTTGCACCACCTGATTGTATGCATATCGAGGAGTGTGGCCTATTTAACGCAAAGTGATAGATGAATACAACAAGGAACATACTGTACCGCGTCTTAACGAGCATGGCAAAAAACGCCTTTCCATCGCCATGTCCGTCTGAGTTACCTGGCGCCAGTCGGTGGATTATCGAACTGACTTGAAAGAACCAGAGGGAATGGCTTTCCGTCCAAACTGCCGCTCGAGACGGGTCTGAAAGTTACACACAAATAAACTGGTATCGCCGAAGTTAAGGAGTAATACCGACGCGCTGGTAGAAGATCAGGGTAGGCTGAGACATCGCTCTTAAGTTTCTCGGCTTGTGCTGTCGGTATTGGTGAGAACTAAGGGAAGTGGTATAGTTTAGGATAACCTA
The DNA here is from genome assembly GCA_030435635.1 of Armillaria borealis. Classification (NCBI taxonomy): domain Eukaryota; kingdom Fungi; phylum Basidiomycota; class Agaricomycetes; order Agaricales; family Physalacriaceae; genus Armillaria; species Armillaria borealis. Next base: position 391,396 of record JAUEPT010000023.1, on the reverse strand, counting down.
CATTTAGTGACATAGACCTATTAATGAGGAAAGCGTTAAGCTTGCGAGGAGTTGATGCTTTCGGATGATCACTGTAATCATGTAAGGAGAAGTTCTGTAGAATACGGAGTCAAAAACTAATATACATACCGAATTGGTGATGTCTCCACGTGAGACTGAGCATATACCAGAATTTTCCAAGCCGATCCGAGACAGACGACGATGTACCTTTTTCGACAGATGTACGCATGAAAAACATGTTCATCGTGGGCCGTTAGGTGTGATCAGGCATTACTCAATAAAGTGAGTTCGATCTTGAGGGAAAGAAATTTTACGATCGGGAGGGTGAGTGGTCAGTTTGAATGGTTAGCAGTTGACTTTGTATTCAAGGAGTGTTTCGAACTTCTCCACGAAACCAAAAATCCTGAAAAATGTGTGCATTCGATGACTTTCTTCTCGTATATATTGAATATCTATTTCTGCATCTTCACCGTCGGATAATCCTGGTTCCACTTGGTGAAGAAATACGCCTCTTCAGGACAAGACGCTGGGGGACGAGTATCAGCAACCTTGAAGCCTCCTCGTATCAGATTTTCATCGACGTCCGTCTCCAAGACTTCGAGGTCAGGACAAGCCTCCACTGTCATGAAGACAGCACAGGGATTTGCTCCCTTGATCTCAAGTCGCCGTACTCCGATAAACGGACTAAGTACTTTTCCCATTTCCCGTACTGAATATGTCATGAGGATAGAAATAATGCTCCGAGGCATATGAGTATCAGTCACGGGGGGAATAGTCAACAGCAGTTGTATCGTACGTGAATATCAACCGCAGGTGGCTGTCCTTGTTGGCTGTAGCGAACAAGTATTGGACACGGGTAACGAGCCAGGAAGGATAGTTCTGGGCAAAGTTGCGAAAGAGCATGGTAATCTTGGGGCTTCTTGGTAGATTGCGGATAATCATGCGCACATAATATACTTCGGTCCATTTGTGCCCAAAGGTTATCAAACGGCATTGGCTGGCTAAGTAGCTCTGGATAACGAGTCGGCTGGTGTTTATGGTCAAAATATGACATGGTTCCCGGATGTGGTAAAGACTGGCGAGGTAGAAGGAGTATTTTGGTGACACCAAGTAGACATCGGTGAATGATTCTTGTAAAAAAAGTGAGCAACCACCACGAGGATATGCGTAGAGACGTTTTCATGAAGGCAAGGCGATCATTGTTGATGAGGGGGAGCATCCACACCTCATGTATGATGAGCTCGATTATTTCTGCTAGTAAGATGGCAGCCATGGGAAGGATAGATAGGGGTCAATGTTGCAGCGATCGATGTCGGTGGCGGTGCTTCCGAATACGGAAATTTATTTTCTTGGAGCCCACCACCATATTCTTGTTGGTTCTCATTGTCCGGCGACGTACTGCGCGCAAGAACTCGCTCGATATACAGGTCAAATGGGCGCTTTTGACAACTATGATAATTATCTCCCAAGTCACTAGGTTAAAACCAACAAATACACGGTCGCCTCAGCTTGTCAGCTTGTCTCGCGGTTTTCTCTGTTTCCATGTCGTGGTATTAGGTGGTCCAAGAGGTAAAATAAGTGTTCTGGCTCCTTTTCCTTTCCCTAAAATTCTACAGAAGCACTGGCCGGCTCCCTTTTGCCTCGCCTATGCCTTCATCGAATGTCGGCATAAAATAGGCCATTGTCTTTGAGGGAAATTCTAGCGGTTAATTCAGAGTCTCTCGCTCGCTTGACCTGTCTGTTGTGACTATAGGCGTCAGTCATAGTGGTACTCAGACGTACGTTGAACAATCGCCATTCGCATATTCCGACCCAAACTTTTTTTGTCTCCAGCTGTCAGCATACGATACACCGTTCACCAGGGATCGTTGTCTTCTACCACCAGACAGAGGATGCGATGCGGCATAGCAACTTCTGTGAAAGTATGAGGTCAAATGGACGTGGGCGCTCAAACATGGAAAGTCGTTCTATCTCGTGAGTTACGCTTTATGTCTTCATCCTTGCCTTATCCATGTTGTCAGAAGATAGTACTACGGCGGAACTATGACTTCCTTGTACGATCAAAACGAGTCACCAGTCACCAACAAGATTACGCATTTGGAGTAGATCTGAAGAGAACGGACTTGTGGCCTCAGTCATGAATTCCAGGTATAGGAAGATCAGATTTAATACGGTTGGTACCCTTATCTTGGTCATCTATGAGATGAGCTGAAGCAAATTCAGCTTCGCCGCGGGTCTTTCTACGGACGAAAGGATTTCACAGCAAAGACGTTAGTGGCATGTGCCGATTGTGAATCGCATTCCTGAGCTCAGAACTTCGACAGAATGACATTCAACGTCGTGTCCCTTCATTCCAAGACACAAAGACTCCTTATTCATCTTACGTTGGCCGCCTTCTTAGTCGACGGACGTCCATACGTCGTTGCAGGCCGAGCTCGTCACTCCTTGCAGCTCCTGCCAAAGCTGAATAATAAGGACTTGACAATGGCAGGCCGATGCGCCGCTCCTCTAGACCCAAATAGCCGACTCATGAACACAGCTACATGTTCGGTTATTCAGGCATGTCAAAGTATAGCTGTAGCGCGCGTGCCAATGCAAAGTGTGTGGGATGACAGCCATCTCCTGCTCGACACTGTCTATGGCGTTGGGTTTGTCTGATTTCCAATGAGACAATGGGGCTTCCCCGATTCTTTCCGAACGCAGTGAGGAGAAGGGAGAGCTTTGTCAACCCCATGTCGACACTACACGAAACGGATAGTTGATCCTCGCTCCCTCTATCCCGTTGCGTAAGATGCCTTCTATACCTTACCTTTCATTAGGCTCACGTTCCTTTATTAGCCTACAAGGCACTCTGGATTCTGCACACCAAAATCCTACAACGCCAAAGTCGCGCCATTTGAACTTCCCGTTGGAACGCGAACCGAAAAAGCAGCTGGCTCGGGATGCTTCGTTGGAGAATTCCCCTTAACCATGACTTTGCTTATGGACGAAAAAACTGAAAACATCGAGTCGGCCAAAGGCGACGCCCCAGAGGTCCACCTACTCTACTTCGCTCTTCTCACGATGTCGGCACAGCGTTTTATGTGCTCGAACACATGACGAACAACTTGCTTGACTAGGGCATATACGAGCGCCGAGGAGATGCCGATTTCGCGTATCGCTCGGCGTAACTGTTTTCTCTTGGCCACTTATCATCTGGTCGCTTGGCGCGACCTGAGACGTTCCTCACTGACGCCCCTGGAACATATTGTTAGTCGTTTCTGCCTAGCAAAAAGTCAGTAATCCATTCAAATTTATGTCGAACATTTCATAAATAACTTACAGTAAAGACTTTCAAAGCTTGACGCGCGCCAAGACTCATTATCAACTAAGACCGGTGCCAAGAAAACTCCTGTGCGACCTATAAACCTCCAATCTCACATTCTTTGCTGCCTTCTTCGCCCCGGACCCAATACGTGAATGACAGAACCTTCATCGCATAGCACAAGTCATGTCCTGCCCGAGCCAACACGCACTCTTACTGAGGACGACGACGAACCTCCTAGTAGTGGGACTAGCAGCAGTACAAGTCATGGGGATCAAGTAACGGATCTAGGAGATAAGGAAATAGGTGAATGCGAGTCGGTTAGGGATTCCGCCCCATCCCACTCTGCCTCCCTCCTCTCCGCCCTGCGCTACACCCCTCTGAACATCCTCCTCCTTTGCATCCCCGTCTCATGGGCGCTACACTACGCTGCGCAGTCCGCTACCCTCATTTTCGTGTTCTCAGCGCTTGGGATAGTGCCTTTGGCTGCCCTCCTTGGGTTTGGTACCGAGCAGGCTGCGGCGAGGACGAGTGCCAGCGTAGGAGGTTTACTAAATGCGACGCTGGGGAACGTAGTAGAGATGATTATTGGCGGGGTTGGACTACAAAAGGTTTGTCTGGCTCTTATTTTTCGTGGGTACTGTTGAAACGGCTCCTTCAGTGCGACCTTGAGCTAGTGCAGAGCTCCTTATTAGGTGGCTTGCTGAGCAATCTCCTCCTCGTGCTGGGTATGGCGTTCCTCGTAGGTCCCGCAGAACAAGATTTCCACCCTATGGTCGCACAAGTGAACTCGAGTCTAATGATGGCGGCCGTGGCCGCAATGGTGGTACCGGCGATCCTGGTGAGTCTATATCAATGAGTATACATTGATTTCTTGTTGACATCGATAACAGAACGGGTACCTCGAAGAGCGGCTCCCCCAAGGCGAGGAACTGGGTGTCTTGCTGGAGCTGAGCAGAGTGAGCTCCGTCGTGCTGATCTTGGTGTATTGTGTCTACGTAGGTCCTGTCTTATTCGGTTTTTGCTGGACTTGGCTGACAACACTCCGCAGCTGTACTTTCAGTTCTTCTCACACAAGCATTTTTATGTGGACGGCAAGGCACATAGGAAGGATTCGCGCGGATTGGAAACTCTTCCGTCTCCCCCTAAAATCAAGATGAACCTTCCCGTCTCGCTCCTCATCCTCGTCCTCTGCACCGTTCTAGCCTACTTCGCCGTCGAGCACCTCGTTTCGTCTCTCGACGGACTCGCCTCCTCCCACCGTGCATGGCTCACACTGATCATCATCCCCATCATCAGCAACGCCGCAGAGCACACTACCGCCGTTGTCGTGGCGCGGAAAGGCAAGCTTGATCTGGCGATGCACGTCGCGGTAGGGAGTTCTGTGCAGATTGCGCTTGGAGTTATTCCTGGGCTCGTGTTGGTGGCGTGGGGGATGGGCCGGCCCCTTGGTATGGTGTTTGATCCGGTGCAGACTGTGGTCCTGTTCTTTGCTGTTCTGCTTGTTAAGTTTGCGATTGAGGATGGGAGGAGTCATTATTTGAGCGGGGTGGTGCTCGTGGCGGTGTATACGTTGGTGGCGGTTTGGTTCTGGGACGTTCCGGATTCGGGGGTGGTCGTGCAGGGTGTGGAGGTTGGGTGTGGGGCGTAGGTGCTGCTGTGGTGATCTATCGTTCGCTGCATATTAACCGAATTGGCATTGTTTTTAGTACGTCTTAACTTCCCACTTCCTGTCGTGATTTGTCCATACACTCTCATATCGTTGGCTGCCACCTATCGTTCTCTTCTTTCTGCTCTTGCTTTGTTCTCATGATGTGATTCCCTTTCTCTTTAACTTTCAACGCCGAGAGTAATCATCATCGTTCATCATTGTATTCTCAAGTCGGACTATTAAGACAGCTCTTTCGCTGGCTTTCGTTAATGATATTGGCTCACATGAAATCAAGCTGGCTGTGTATGATGAGCTCGATTAGTTCTGCTCGTATGATGATGGCCGACATAAGAAGCGTGGATAGAAAACTTCTCAGCGAAAGGGTGGTATGTACAAACATAAGAAGTGTGCATAGAATAACGAAGAGGTCCCCGTCAAGCGCAAATGAATAGAGATAGTATCAATGACCAGACACAATTAGCGTATGCACATTCGTGAGTAGAAATATCGATGAAGTAAAGAACAAACGATGTCGTGCAGTAATGACTGAGAATTCTCCGGCGACAGGTAAATAGGAAAACCAGGATCGGCTCACGCGTGGTACCAGATTGGTTCTTCCTTGTGGTCTCCAGCGACAACAGGTGCCTGATGCGGCCACTGAGGTAGCACACGAATAATATCAACATACGTTGATCCCCTCTCCAACTGGTCTGACCGAAAGGCTTGAACCAGCGCGCTGGTGAAAACACCATGAAATCCCGTGTCCTCCTCCACTTCTCGCGCGAGCTGGTACTCCTGACACGCCGACAAAACCACGTGAGAACTCGTATCTGGCTGCCAGTCGGGCGCGGCCACCGAACAGCGAGCAAGATATTGAGGGAAGGCCGTCAAAGCCTGATGTGCACCCTCTAGCATAGACCCAATCGAAGCACGCGGGAGCGGGGGCACAGTGCGATGTACTCTGCCTGCGCTGGATTTGGTGTGAGTACCAGAATAACAGCAATCCAGGATGAGAGTGATTGTATGACCTTTGGTGAGAGAAATCTGGGTGAAAATAGCGTTGATTTCGCGATCACTGATGTCGGGAATCGGAGATCCTGTGCTGTCCATATCGGTGCGGTCCATAGGACACAAGGCTTCGGTGGGCCTAATCGATGCGAGGGAGACTCCCGGCGGTGTTCACTACGATAATGTTCCTTAGCTGCATAGCGTGTGCCGTGCCCGGCAAAGTATACGATGATGTTGTCCCCACGTTTGATATCAGGGTTGTCGACGAGACTATAAAGTGTTTTGATGAGGTTGGCACGAGTAGGAGAGGTAGCGTCAAGGTCAAGGCCATCTGAGGTACCCAGAAGAAGCTGGATTCGATTTTTGGGGACGCCGAGATCCTCAATCAAGTACTTCTTCACCGATTTCGCGTCTGACACGCAACCGTGTAGAGGAGAATATGGATATCCACCAATACCAATTAGAACTGCCTAAAATCGAGAGCTGTCAACGTGATCATGACCCTACAGTTTTCGCGGTCAGAGTCCAGACCCCAAGTTCGGATCACAGGGAAAAGTTTACCTTTGATTTCGGTCCGAGATTCAGGGGAAGAGCTGTCGGCAGAACCTCAGAAGATGAGGAAGATTTGTTTTCCTCATAATTTGGCACCATGTCGACGTAGTCCCTCGCCCCTTTCTTCATCTCGTGCACCTTTAGATCGCTGTCATGACCTTGTACATGTGAGTCGAGCTGACGCTAGGAATCAGTCAAAACGATTTGTAGAGGATAGTAATAAAAGAACTAGTACTATCGACAAGTTCTCCGTCACAGGAGCACGAGGCGACAAAGCAGCTTGGCGCGAACCATCGGGGACCTAGAAAAGGTCGGTAAGGCGTACTAGGCCGACTGAGATGAATCTGAAATGCGAAGGTTACTACCCACACTGGTTCGTGTTTCATTAGTCAAAATGTCGGCGGACGACGTGCTATTAGGAAAAGCAGTCTTAGAAGTCCCCGGCTCATTCGTTTCCAGCTCTTTCCTGCTGCTTCCGTGGATGAATTTCCACTTTGACAAGAGTGTGCCCATGCTGCCCGCCAGCATGAAGTGTTGGTGAACGATGATGGAAAAGGGAGGCTGATGACGAAGAGTTCATAAGCCGCGTATTTATCCCAACACGTAATGGATCACCCAGCCTTGATTAAATTACTTGAACAAATGGTCATCTTTTACTTCCGCGTCGTAAGTTGATCTTAAATTCCAGGCTATGAAGCCATTAGAATATCCAAGTTGGTACAGCCGCATTCAACGAAAGGTGCGTCTCTTAAAGGTGGAGCGGCGGGCAATGGGCATGCAACTTCCTCTTCGGCAGTATTATAATCGGGAGTGGTGTGGTTCTTCATGTGATGACCAAGGCTACCAACTATAGGCTTGCCGCATGAATCATGCAGTAGACACGCGTTTGAGGGCATGAAGGGGCTGTTTGTGGAGGTGTGCCTTCGTCTGCTCTCTGACCAGTACTGTCACCACTTGTTTTTGTAGCGTGTTCTTAGCCCGAGTAATGATGATATGGTTTACTGAATTGCATCGAGATGTGGAGAATAAGAAGGCGATTTACATCTTCGCCAGCATAATCTGATCAATGCAGAGGATTTGAGTGATACTTCAGCTCAAATGTGTATGGAGAGGGTGATATCGTGCGTCGCAGATCTGTTTGAAGGAGATGCTGGCACGCCAGCTCGTTTCGACAGTGCCATGCTCCTCCAACCCCTGTCGCAAAACACCCATCCAGTGAATCCTTCCCCTCCCATTAGGTCTCGAAACACGTCAAGAGAATTTCACCTACGATATCCTCTACAATCCTACGAATTGGGCCTACGATTGGCTTTCAAGACTCGTTCGACACGCCTTTCCTTGTCATTGCGGGGCATGCTTGAGCTACCCGTTCCTGCAGTCAGGCTAAAAACCCATGGTCTTCGCTTATAGCACCCTCCAGCTAAACGTGCTCGGCTTGGAGGAGAGTAGACGGCGGGCGTACCCCCAATAATTCCATTGGTGAAGTCCGCATGAAGACGATTCAAGCAGTGAAGGGAGCCTCTGGTGGCGCAGAATGTGTGTAGCGAATTATAAGACATGGATATAGAAACATTGGTCTACCGCAGGCATCCAGGAGAAGGATAGGTATGAGATGCTTATGAAATTTCCCTCTTTCTGTAAAGAGGGTAATATTGCGCGTCGCGGGGGGTTGGATATACGTCTGAACGAGACTGGCACACCATCATAGAGTCGTTGTGGTATTGAGCAAAGTCCAGCCGAGCGAATAACTAAAGTCGAGACGTCGATAACACGATGTTATTTTGTTCCCTGCAGATGAAAGAACCAACGGCGCAAGCTTCCCGTTCACTCCCCGTCCCTCGTGGTCTCCCAGCACGCGGAGGAGATCTCGCAGACAATATCCCTTGAAATTCTGCGAATGGGGGAAACGATTGGCTTGCACGATTCAATCATGCTTTGAGTGTGCCTTTTTTCTTCCAAAGTTGATCTAGCACTTTCCGAGCATGGCTTGACCAAGGACCTGTGGCCGTAAGACTCTCCAGCTGGAGACGCTAGGTGTAAAGAGGCGGGTCGTTCGACTCCAGCAGTTCAACCACACGCGAGCCTGCAAGTCAATGGAGCAAAACTGAAGAGGGTCAGTTGCTCATTGTAGCCGCAGTGTGGGAAGCGCGGTAAGGCTAAGGCTTGCATCGAGTCTAGGATGTTGATAAGAAGCATTTAGGTACAAATACTGGTAAGATGCTCAGAGTTCCCTTGGGTTAGTCATCCTTTCTTTTGAGGGCCGGCGGGAATCGGTATTTCCAAACATGGAAACCTATTTCAAATTTCATTTTCTTCCGTCCACCACGACCTTCTCGCTCAATTCTCGCTGGTCTTCGTCGTCTGATGACGTTCTGCATGCAATCCGTCGATATCCACCTAATGAGGTGCTCCTTACGACTACGATATCTCCTGAGTTCACCGGCTTGAGCTCAAGGGTCAATATATCCAGGTATCCAAGCTACCTCGCGCGAGTCCGACGACGCACTCAAGACTTGCAGACTTTACTGTTTCCGTATCGTCGCATAAAGCGACGCACGAAAGCTATTTGACTCCACCTTTATTCATGTCACGGGTATAAGGTGAGTAAAACAGGAATTCTGTTTCTTTCTCTCTAAAATCGTGCCGCTACAGACATGACTCTGCTTATCGCGTCTGTACCTACATCGCATTCTAGTAGAGAATCCATAGCCGTCTCAGAGAGAATTCGCGCGAGATTGTCTAGCTCGTTCGATTTGGCTCATGTGCGTTGAAGCAACATCTATTCTCAAATTCCGAACCGAATGTCTTCCTCTATCTAGGTGTCATCTTGCTCCACCTCGACCTGCAGGTTTCATATCTCCTGCTCCGAGACAGTAGAAATGAATTGGTAACTACGTGGAAGTTGGAGAGGACATATGCGCCCTAATACGGAGAGTCGGGGGCTGGGTGTCAGGGAATACGAAGCAGCGCGCTTAGCGGCTGACGTATGCAACGGCTCGACCTTCATGGATCGTGTTCTTCGTGTGGATCCCGTTGGCGGAACACGTTCTCAAAACCACGGTGACTCGGTCGACGGCGATCCCAAGTCGTCAGGTTTTGTCGGTAAACTGGATTTCGGAAGCAAAGAGGAAGAGCACGGTGTCATCTGGTGTTTTTCGAAACGCTTGTTACAAGAGAGCGTGGACCGCCAGCTGACAACAATGAGCAAGATGGAGATGTGAAGAAAAATCGTCAATGTGGGTGACCAGGGTTCGGATTGTTCGAGACAAGGAATCTCAGCTTGGAAATGTGTTAGCGCACGTTCAATTTGTCGTGAGTGTCTCTTTTCATCATTCATCTGCTCAAATAACTTACCGACTCTCCAGGACCGACAACGTGTCGATGAGGTTCTGGCGTTGGAAGAAGCCAAGCTCAAATTCCCCACACGCACGTCCTTGTCTTCAAAACATCGTGACATTACTTTTTTTTACTTTGGATGCTATTCAAAGAATCTACGTCCCACGGATTCTATTGCCAATCAGAAAGCGAGCAGAATTGATGCAAGTATTCTCGACGGAAGTACCACGCACTTCGCATACGTCGCTCCTGCTCAACTCGCGATCTTGGCCTTCGGCTGTGTATGAGGTGGAGATGGCCTTTTTGTTTCAGAAACAGCTCGGTAGCAGAGTCCGCGGGCTACATTCGGATTTGAATATTGAATATTTGCTTAGTATGTTCTGTCTCTGTTGGTGAACATACGCTGACCATCGTTGTTCAGGACAACGCCCACGAGAGTCACATGTGTCCTTGTTTGTATTGTCGCCGTCGATGCGATATGCACCGGTGATGGCAATGCTCTCCCGCAGCATGCCCTGGACGTTTGACTGTGTCTTTAGTTACCATCCAAGACGTGCTGCAGGTTAGTTATGACCCTCCATTGATGACTGTATCTCAAAATTGCTGTCGTTCCAGCTCGCTTTTGGCAAAACACAGATGTGGGCAAAGGGCGGGGCTTGCTGCTGAAGGTATCCGATTTCAATGATGACTACAGCGACCTTTGGACTGAGGAAGTCGCGAGTGAATGATTTCTCTATACTGTCCTCTACGTCGGCGGACAGGGCTGAGGTCTCGTCATACTGCGATAACCCTGGGAACATCACTATCGCCAGTCGATCATCTAGCACCCTTTTAAGCGTGTCCTGTCCTTAGCGCCACATAGGCTTGCTCGCCTCCTCTGCCCGCCAATAGAAAGCAGCGGGAGCTATTAGGAGTGCCGCCAAATCGCCTCGATTTGTTTCACGATGGTGCACCATCTCCGGCCTAGCGGTCTCTCTCTCGAGCTCTGACGCGGTGTGCAACCCCATTAATCACCACCCCCAGCGTGCTCATCTGCTCAATCAGATAGCATACGGAGCCTCATACTTCCGTTCATTTCATTCATGAAAACGCTTGTCGGCATTTGACGAGTTTGTGGCCGTCATTTTCATAAGGCGTTGCGCTACCTCAACGTCTCATTTTCCGATGCCGGGGACCAACTATACATTAGGAACGTTGCCGATCGCACACTGTTTTAAAGACGACTTTCTTACGGCGACGTCCTAGATGGGTGTCCGTGGAGTTACGGCCGTTCAGTTGTCGTTTGGTCTCAAGAGGATGTTTGAAGGCGGATTCTCGTGGTGGCGTCCATGGATTATTGGTTGTGTCAAGCGCTCGTTTAGCAATGCGGGCCGTCCTCTGAATGGTCACCATATTTTTCCTGCCCACAGTACAAGATGCGCCAGGGACGGCTGCAAGGATGCACTTGTTTGTGGTCGCATTTAGTCAGCGCTGATGGATTAATGTTAGCATTGAACACTCGTAGCGATGCGGGCTATCCTCTCAATGCATACTCTATTTGTTTCCTGCCCGTATTTTCGCACGGTGTCTCTATCGCCTCCGACGTCTTCCCTATATCTAGTTCTCACTGGAGTTCCACGAGAACCATGTCAAAGGACGCTCGGAACAGCCCAATCAAGAAGTAATACACCTACCCTCCTGACTTTGTATTCCCCATTGGCCCATCATGCAAATTAATGAACGATCATTCTCGACGTAAAGTTGGGATGGCTCGCCTTTTTGTGAGCTAGTTGACACAGATCCGCAACTCGTTTGGTCCAGCTCGTTTCCCCTATCATGTTCATTTCACGCCTCGGGAAACACCACCTTTGATCAGCTGCAGACTAGGCCAGACCAGAACGCATAGGCCATTAACACGTTCTCCACTGTTCTCTTCGCCTAGCAGGTGTCGCCCGTCACTGTTCATATTTTTTGTTGACAGTCAACAATAATAGCAACTCATCGTGATCTACCACATGTATCTGCACCTCGTATATTCCGCTTCGGAAGCGAGCTGATGGTCGAGCATGTGCAAGAAGCACTGGTGACGACTGCAGGAAGGTGAATGATTAGGCGCTTGTCAACGTTGAGAAGATAAGACGACTAAACGCTGACGTCGACGACGTGAGTACTAGTTGTTCGCGGTGCATGGTTTCATTAAATGATCATCTTCCATTACAGAAGTTCGCAAGACCCGTTGACTGCTTCCAAAAGATGTGCCAATGTCGCTTTTGCAGGCTCCTTAGTCTAGAACCATGACCAGCACTGTCGTTGGGACCTCGCTTGCGACGACAATTTCGGATTTCGCCACAGTTATCGGATAAAGCTGGAACTAGAGTGAGTCAAATTGGTTTTCCATTTCTTCTCCTGTATGTTGAATGGACATTCATAATAGCAAATCGACAGTCATGTTTTGGTCAATGTTTTTCCGGGCAACCGTGTCGAGCGGGTCGTAGTTGCATTCTGCTTCCTTCGGGGGATAGCATGGGGGCGGATGCGTGCATTTGCCGTCCAAGTTCTTACCTTTCAGGTTTGCAAGAGCCTTCCTGGATGCATGCTTGGTACACCTTCTTCAGCCCCGGATCATGCTCAAACCTGCTATCGGCTCCTATCCCCCTTCTATGTGGCCTTTGCCTATATGATGGTATGTCAATTTATTGCTTTGTGTTTACCCCCAGTTACACTAATCTAACTCCCTCAATGTAGTTCGGCCATCTGCCTTTACGGCCTTCAGGGTTCTGGGATATAACGCTGCAAAGACTCTTTGAAAGATTGTGAGCGTGATCAACGCACAAATTACACCGCGTACCGCTAGGCGTCCACGAGATTTGGGGCAGGGCAGAGATTCGTGAGAAAGGATGCCTTCTGATATTCGCTTCCGCACGTGAGCTCGTATACAGTAAGATTGCAACTTCTCTGTGACTTGTGCTTTGTTGACACTTGTCTGACCCATAGTTCATCCGATACACTACGCTCCCTTGCGGATATTGTAAAACTTGGCCGAAACGGCCAATGTTCAAACGTTCAAGCTTAACGTCAGCCCTCCTTGCAAGGTGCATCCTGCAGGTCGATCGCATATCGGGTCGAAGTTCACCGATTTTCTTCCAGTGGCGAGTGTGGCACGGCCCGACCAAGACCATGTATCTTTGGCGGCCCCTTTGTGCGTCGCTCATTTGAGCCACGGAGGACTCAACATACATGTGAAGCGGTCATGATTTTTCCGCGGAGAATCCTCGGTGCTCACAGAATCCAGTTTGCTCAATGTCGATGGTCTCTGAAATGCGATATAAACGGCCCGGGTGTTATTCTGTGTGCTTCGACTCTCGTTCCCATGATACAGTATAGGTCATGGGGGGCCATCCAGGGCAAACGAAGGTCCTACGTTCGCACACGGTTCGCCTTAAAACTGTCGATGATGATTTGGTGGTAAATAATACCGGGTGACCCTCCAATGAACATCCCTTCCGACTTTCGCAGCACACCAGCTGAACCCTTTCGACGATGGACGGCTACATTACTCCTTTGGTCGTGGTTTTCCGCTCTATTTTACGGGAGCAGTATCGGGGTGCTCGCTAGGTCTATTGTCCATGACGAGAATGGCGACACCTTGTACCGTCGTGTAGCCTCTTTCACCGACCAAGTCTCTTTTGACAACTACAGTTTGTCGCTACGTGGTCAAAGGATCTTCTTACAGTCAGTATCCTCTTCGGTTTAAATGCCTGATACTGATGATTACGCAGTTCCGGGGAATTCCACACATTTCGGTTACCTGTCCCGTCCTTATGGCCCGACATCCTGCAAAAGGTCAAGGCATCAGGTCTGAATGCTGTCAGTGTCTACGTTCACATGGGTCTCCTCAACCCATCGCGCGGAGTTGTGGACTTTGACGGCTTTCGAGCTCTGAAGCCGCTGTACGAGGCCGCTTTGGCTGCGGGTATTTGGATCGTTCTACGTCCTGGTACGTTTTAGTTCTCTTCTGCCGAACTAGGGTACTCAACTCTGAGATCATTAGGCCCAGTCAGTTGCGCTGATTCAATTTGTGGTTGGGTTCTTACCCTTTTTAGTACATCAATGCAGAGACTTCAGCAGGCGGTATAGCGCATTGGGCTACATCAGAAGTTGCTGGAACGCTGCGAACAAGCGCCCCCGATTGGAAGGAAGCATGGATGGATTATATTCTTGGAATCATCGAAGAAACAGGCCCGTATCAAATCACCGAAGGAGGGCCGGTTATTGGTGAGTGCATCGCTGTTTTGATACGCCTCATTCTGATCACACACTGTCAGCTATACAAATTGGTGCGCTTCTTTTCTTAGTGCGAAGACGACTGACACTGAGATCGCTACTGCAGATAACGAATTTACTCAGAGTGTTGGCGGAGAATACTTTGCTGAACTCGAAGAAGTCTATCGCAATTCAAGCATCGTACTACCCCTTACCTACAATGACCCAGGACAAGGTCGTAACTTTATCAACGGAACTGTGAGTTTGTTTGATGAGTTTTTAATCCCTTTATGCCAACATAATCGCTTCTAATCAGGGCGCCGTCGATCTTTACGGGTCAGCCATCTTCTTGAGTTCTCTTTTCTACTTCTTATTGTTGCCTTGTCAGACTGGATTCTTATCCGCAAGGGTTCGACTGCTCTCATCCCTTGGACTGGAACAGTGTCACCTTGAACTACCATCAATATCACGAAGCAGTCAATCCATCTCAGCCCTGGTATTTCCCCGGTCCGCGCGGCTTCTTTGTCTTCGTCCTCTAAACTAATCTGAACTGGACAGAGTTTCAAGGAGGTTCGTTCGATGCTTGGGGGCCAACTGCACCAGGTAGCGTGCTAAGCTAGCGTTCTACTATCAGCTTCTTACTAACTATATCAGGCTATGCTCCTTGCGCTGTCCGAACGGGCCCCGATTTCATGTCTGTTTTCTATCTTCAGCTATGGGCCAGCAATGCAAAGCTGCTCAGTTACTACATGATTTATGGGTTTGTCGCTGTACTAGTTGTCTCGCTGTACTGTTTCTGATGACATACTCTAGCGGTACATCTTGGGGGGCCATACCGTTCCAGTAAGCTGACCAGGCTATGCTGCTCCTACCATATCTTGCTGACTTCTTTAAACCAGTGGGGTAATTCTTGATGGCCTTTTTAGATCAAACTACTAGTACTAACTTTGGAAAGGTTTACACCTCATACGACTACGGAGCTTCCGTAAGTCAGGTTTTTTTCAACTTGGCGCACTAGAACTCAAACTGGTTCAGATTGATGAAGCGCGACAATTGACAACAAAATACGACGAGCTGAAGAGACAAGGCTTGTTCGTCCGAAGCTCGCCGGAATTCTACAAGACAGATTGGATTGCTGACAGCTCTACGGGTCTTTCAATACTGTCGTCGGATGCGGTCTTTGCGACTTACCTCCTCAATCCTGATACACAAGCTGGGTTCTACATCATAAGACACAATGATTCCACATCGACGTAAGGGTTTCATTCGAATGGCAAGTTTGCGTGCGCTCGCTCATCACTTACGAATAGTGATATCACCGACTTCAAGATCAACGTTGCTACAGCAGAAGGCGACCTTCAGATCCCGATTATCGCCTCAGCAGTTACTCTCGGCGGACGACAGTCTAAAGTCATCGTGACCAATTATGCGTTTGGCTCCTCGCGACTGTTATATTCCACGGCGTCAATCTTGTTCGCTGGTATCATCGATAGCAGAGATGTCCTCTTCATATATGGGGACGCCTCCCAAGAACATGAGATCGCGTTATCGCTCACAGGCCGCTCCTTCCGAAAGGATTACGATACTTCATCATTCCGAGCCACGCTCACGCCGAGTTCCGTTATTACAATCTTCTCCTTCCCTGCTGGGACTCAAGGCCTAGTGACGGTCTACGACTCCGACTCGCAGTTGGTGTTATTTGCCGACTCTGACACTGCCGCCACCTTCTGGGCACCTGTCATTCCTGGAGACGCCAGTGATTCACTGCGCAACTTTTGGGGTCTGGGGACTAATCAGTCTGTCCTCGTGGGTGGACCATATCTCGTACGCTCGGCTAGTATATCGGGGACGGAGCTTGCGTTGAAGGGCGACCTCAATGCCAGTACGCCGTTGACAATCATAGCTCCTGCTGTGATTAGTTCTGTAACATGGAATGGCGCTGCGTTGTCTGTCAATGCGTCCTCATCCTTGACGGAAATCGGAGGTCTAGTAGGAGAACTCACGTTGTCGTCGGCATCCGTTGACGTCGCAGTGGCTCCGAGATTGGAGGGATGGAAATTCCAAGACAGCTTGCCGGAGATTGGACCAACGTTTGACGATGGTTCGTTTGTCGTTGCGAACCATACCACGACCAACATCCCTCTCAAACCGTATTATTCCGACGGGACAATTTTGTACGGATGCGATTACGGGTTGTATGTGTCATTTTCTTGTCATGCCAGTTCATTCAATGAAATATCTCGAACTTGTAGCTGCGAGAATATTGTGCTTTGGAGAGGGCATTTCAAGGGTACAGGAACCGAGCAGAGCCTCAATCTCTCTGTAAATGGTGGCGAAGGTGACAACACGTTCTCAATTCATCTATCTATCCGATACCCGGACTGATACCGGCCCGGTCCTAGCGTTCGCCGCAAGTGTCTGGCTCAATAGCGTCTTCTTGAATACGTCTTATGGAAAGTAAGATGTGCAGTGCATCTGTGCATGCTGCGGTACTGATGCTACATATTCAATTGCCAGTTCTACCAACAACAGAAACACTAGGGAGGAGACTGATGACGTATTTCTCTTCCCAAAAGGCGCTGTTTTACGGGGCGACAATGTCATCACAGTGGTCCAGGTATGCGTAGTATGCACTTCTTACCCGGAATTTGCTTTCAATGCATTCCTTGGCAGGATAACATGGGCCTGAACGAGACTTCTGGAAGTGCGTGCCTGTGTTCTTAGGAGCTGTCAACGTCTAACCTTTGTCGTGATGCATAGCAAATCCCAATTCTTCCAAAAGTCCTCGTGGCATACGTGGATTCCAGCTCAACTCCGGCAAGTTCACACAGTGGCGGGTTCAGGGGAAAATCGGTGGATATACCGAGTGCGTGCCACCGCCAATATGAAATACATATATCGTCCAATGCTCATGAATGTTCTATCAGCTTTCCCGACAAGACCCGTGGCGTGTTCAATGAGGGAGGTCTTTACGGCGAGCGTAAAGGCTGGCACTTGCCAGGCTTCGATACGTCGTCATGGGAGTCGAGGGATCTAAATCATGGGTTACCGAAATCTGCAGCAGGCGTTGGCTTCTTCGTGACGACATTCGATCTCCACATTCCAGAAGGTTTTGACGTGCCTATGTCTTTCAACTTCAATGAACCGCTCGGTCAACCCTACCGGGCGTACCTGTTTGTTAATGGCTGGATGATGGGCAAGCGAGTCGGAAACCTAGGGTAAGTCGGACATCATGTCATACGCTGGCAGCAGGATTGACAAACCATGTCCAGGCCGCAAGCTAAGTTCCCGGTTCATCAAGGTATCCTGAATTACAGTGGAACCAAGTGAGCCTACCTAATTTCTCAAAACGGAAGGCCGAATTAAATCTGACAACCGCACCCGTAGCACTGTCGCTGTTGCTCTGTGGGCGATGGAGGCTAATGCAACTATTACCCCCGACCTGCAGCTTAGTGTGGACGCCGTGTATAAAGGTGGACCAGAAGGCATAGTTACGAACAATCCTCGCTGGTCACCAGCAGGTCGTGTATGATTGACGGCAATTACTTACCTCACAACTGAATGCATATATAATGCCTCCACCTTAGCTCAGATCGAATCCCGTACTCTATGAAACGATGTGTACACACGTAGGCGGTGGTTGTATTCATTCATTACGCTATTTTTCGGCGTTTTGTACAAGCAGAGAAGTATGAATAATAAATATATATACAAGCAGCAGATCCACTTGAGACGTCCGGGTGACTTACACTGCCGACCCCGGGGTCAAGGTTGCCGTTGTTGCTGTGATGGGCGTAGGAGGGTTCGAACTGCTACTGCTATCTGGCTGAGATCTCTTCTGCAGATTACCGGTTTCGAGTGACAGTGCCGTCGGATGTGATCGCTGGAAGAAGTAAGCTCGGGTACAATAACAGCGTCCATAAATCCCACCTTCTCTCCCAACTCCTTAGGACGTGATTCCTCACCTTCACTCGCATTCGTGAACCGACCAGAAGACTGCGCAAAGTTTGTAAACTGGATGGACACTGGCTGGTTGCTCATCTCGCGCAGTCCCTGGCGGGCGTTGAGGCTCGCAAGATATGAGTTTAGGTATACTGTCTAGTGATTAGTCCGCGACCTAGGCTGTAGATTGTAGGGCACCCACATTTGCTCAGAAGCAAGTAAAAGCCTAGGTATGTATAAGGAGACGAAAGACCAAAGCTTGATTCACTCACCGAGGAATATGAGATTATGAGGCATCGCAGCATAGGTAAGAATGCCTAGTGCGGCATCAACTCTGCGGGACGGTCAACGGCATTTATATGACGGGAAAGACCAACGCACGCGACCACCAATCCAGTATTCACCGTGTACGCCATGAGGATAGTTATCAGCGAGTCGGTCCTAGTAGTAAATATCAGCTACCCTGTTCTACAAGTGACATGGCCTGTAATTAGCCTGTAATCACCTTTGGAACCCTGTACGCGAGGTATAAAGATAATAACACAGTGCGAGCGCGACGCTCACGTCACTCGTCGTCCCAGCCGCAAAGTTCAAATACAGCAGTGACTAACAAATAAAGTCAAAAGCAACGCCTCGCCACAGACCAACCAAGTACGCACCGAGAGTGTATCCAGCTGAAGATAGCTCGATATCCCAAACCTGTATGCCATACCATTTAGACTTGTCTCAAGCATTTGAAAACCACGGACGCTTTAGCGGTAATCACTTGTTTGTTTGATATGAATACGAAACGCTGCCACACAATACGGATAGGCAAACTCACCGATACCACAGACTGCACCACGCGCCGCAGCGTGAGTAGATTGCCTCTGAGTCTAATAAATGCCGTACCCAAGTCCGTAGCCGATACTGCCGCCTGAAAGATGATGCTCAGTGATTAAATCGTCGGTCTCGGAGGGAAGACATTCACAATCCACAGCGTTATCACTCTATTCCCACCACTCACTAAAAACCAAACATTAAATCAGCACGAGTTGTCGTCATAAGCTTGCAATAGCCCAGCCTACATCGATATACCCGGCGCGCGAACATACTAGATAAGAAAGTCCATAAGCACAAGCCTTCTGAGTCGACGCCACAAACGAACGAAAACTCACCTCCGTATTATAAAATCAGAGATCGACTGCGATGAGCGTGTAAATGTTAAAACCAACGGAGATAAGTCCAAAACCAAACACTCCTGGCAGATGACTAATTCACGCAGGTCAAAATGAGAGGAAAACGGCTGAAATAGAGAAGAAATTTTGACACATTCTTTTGACCTCAGCGAAATCCGTCGGTTTCACCATTAAAGGGAATCCCGGCGCATTTTGCTGTGGTAAAAGACCTGTGTCAAAGTTTTATACGCTATTCACCCATTTTCCGCGCTTTTTGCATGCTCCAAAATAGCCGCTTACCGGGAGTGAGACGTACCGTGATCGCAACGTGGAGCTAACACATCTCGTTCTCAGCGCGCCCGATCCCCAGAAAAAAAAAGTACTCACAATAACACTCCTAAGTCGCAAGACGATGAATAAATCTTGAAACATCCCGAGGACAACAGACATACCACGTCGGCGCATACACAGCCAGCGGATTCAGATAATTCTTGACGAGGTAGAAATACAGGATATGCCCATTCAACACTGAGTCGAACGTATCCAGGGCTCTGCACATGAAATCCTCAGTCTCCCCACCCCACCAAGCGAGGAAAGGGGCTCACAAGAGGAACGCGATCTACACATCTATTAACTAATCACCCCATCCAAAAGCACGGTAGTAACTCACAAGCACCTTGAACGCCACCCGATCTCTCTGATTCGTCGTGAAGAACGTATATCCCTGCACGCACGTTATACCCCACAGTCTAGTAGTGGTGCGAACTCAATCACTGAAGTCAATCAGGCCGGAGCGAGCGAACACGTACGCCATAGCCACGAGCCCGCCTACCAGCAGCGCACCCAGAGTGTTGTCAAATTCTGCCATATGAGATAGAAGAGGAGGGGGAGGGGGGAGACAGCAAATTGAAAGGGAAGACGCTCCGACAATAAATGAACATGCGGAAGAAGAAGAAGTGCCGTATAGGCTCCGCACGCATGATCATATGGAGAGGGGAAAAAAGGTTGTGAGTGAGTATGTTTAGATTGGGGGTAATAGTTTCAAGCGAAGTTGGTTGGACCGAGTATTGCTGAAGTATACTTGACAGAGGGTAGGGGTAGGGGCTAAGTCCCTAGTACCACACATGAAGCTGAAGCATAAAGTCCCTGTCCATGGGAACGTTCCATCCTTTCGTCCCTCAGGAACCCTCACGCCCTCCCCCGGGGAATGGGTGATGGACGTACTTGATAGCGTGTAAGAATTCGAGTAGGAGCACGTGGTAGCTTCAATATTAAATAAGTCCAAATTTATTTTTAGCAATATTTCTACCTAAAACATGTAAGAAATAGTCAACATAGGTGTCCAATTTTATAGAGTTTTGGGAGATTATCCCAAATATAGAAGAAGGTTTTCATGATTGACCGCGACAAAAACCACCGAAATAATCCGGCCCGTTCAACCACATCGTCCGTCTTGCTTCCAGTCCCCAGAGACATGTATATCGATAACTGCACGAGGACATGTATATTTCCTTATCCACAGAAAGTGCAAAAAATGCGGGAAAATACTAACTTGCATACTTAAGTATATAAGTAACGGAAAAAGTCCACTTGCGCCTATCCGAATGCTACTATGCCCATATGTTTATTAAATTGATGCAATAAAACATCCCATGCTGATGAGTACAAACTAAAAATACCACGAATGAACGAACAACAATAAATTACAGACCCGCCTGACTGATGACTCTTACAGCCTGTTCAGATCGAGGCTTAATCGTACACTTGTATGGGTTCGGTGTTCTGTTCCAATCTATTGTGAGCAACGGAAGAAGTTGGAGAGAAGGGAAAAAAGGAAGACATACCTAAACACCGAATTATCAAACTCTACCACTGGTTCGATGACGTTACCCGCATCGTCCACAGATTTCCGTATGTCCAGCGTCGCCAGCATACTCGCTATCAACAGCCACGCTGACGCCTCGACGAGGTGTGAACCAGGACACGTCCTACAACGCCTCCATGAGTCTCAAACTCGCCACACAGTAGAAACGACTCACCGTCTCCCAAATCCAAACACGTAATTCCGCACATCTCTCCGCTTCTCGGTCAGAGGATCCGCAGGTTTCAAAAACCTCTCGGGCTCAAAGGCATCAGGATTGGGGTATATCGACTCGTCGCGAAGGATGGACCTAAATATGTACTTTCGGGTCAGAGCTGTTTAATGAAAAGGAAGGGAAGCGTTTCGTACCAGATGTTCCCAAAGACCTATACAAAAAGCACGCATAATAAGATACCCCGGAACAACATCAAGTTCTGCTCGGTGCTTACCAAAGAACCTTTAGGGATGAACATATCCCGGTAGACGTCGTCTTCCATGAGCCGGTGTGGTAAGCCTAGAGGGCATAATCAATGATCCAGTCTTGCTCAAGGTGGTCACACGTACATAGCGGAACCGGAACACCCCATCTCCAGGTCTCTTTCAAAATAGCATCGACTGCAAATATAGGCGTCAATCAGTGGAACCGAATGCGAGGTACGAGCTGCACGTACCATAAGGCAAGGAAGCGCGGTCCGCAAAAGTGGGTAGACGTTCGGTTCCAATGACGCTGTCAATCTCTTGGCGTGCTTTGTCCAGTACCTCGGGATGAAGTATCATAGCCAAGATGAAATGCATGACGGTCGTAATGGTCTGGATAAACCCGTGAGCGATAAGCCCAAGGTACAGGGATAGATAGCCCACCGTATCTCCGCTCGCGGAATACATCGAATTCGCGGTCCACTTGAGATCAAACATAGACTGTTCAGAGCGGTTATCCATCTCCTCGAGAAGTCTTGAGCAGAATGATGGCGCGTAGGTTCCGTATTTCTGTCGCAAGATGAGGAACGGGGGAGATAATCAAACGAAAAAGAAAACATACCAGTGACCTAAGGGTATACTCGAACGGCTTCTCGACAAACTCTTCCATCTTGGCCTTCCACACCATCGCGTTCCTCCTGAACCCAGATCCCGGAGCCCACAGCGGCCAGTTCTTCAAAGAAGGGAAGATATCCACAGGCCAGATTCCTCCGCCAGATGCGATTCTGTTTGAGAGGATATCGACGCACTCTTCGGCCATTTGCAGGAACCGGTCGTCGTTGGACGAGACGGTGTAGCCGTAAATTACCGACAGTGTGAGTCCTCCAGCATACCTACGCGTATGCAGCAAATGCTCGTCAGGTGTCGCCAATAGCCTCCTCATGAAGACCTGGGTTTCCTCCTCCATAAGCGGGTGATACGCCGGCACGGCCTTGACGCCCAGCGCGCTAGTCAGGAGCTTACGCTGCCTCCGCATCTTGTCTCCGTACCCGGTAAATGCGACCTGTCGGCCCTAAATGAGTGATGCAGGGTCCAGAGCTCACATGGAGTGGCGTACCATATTCTCGCATCC
This sequence comes from Armillaria borealis, assembly GCA_030435635.1. NCBI lineage: Eukaryota > Fungi > Basidiomycota > Agaricomycetes > Agaricales > Physalacriaceae > Armillaria > Armillaria borealis. Next base: position 368,794 of record JAUEPT010000023.1, on the reverse strand, counting down.
ACATCTAACGGAATCAATATCAAGACGCGTCCAAACCGGACAATTAAAAACACGCACAGTTCTCCCACCATGACCAGTTGTGGCTTATCAGAGTATACCGAGCCTCGCTTGTCCAGTAGGTCGTTGACCGCTTCAGGGCTGTTCAGGAACACTAGTCCCTGCCCGAAGACATGAACGTAGACGACGTCGCCTACGCATATAGTCAGGTCAACCGGCACCAGTAAAAGGAAAGGAACTCACCGAATTTCTTCCCCCACTTCGTGACGACGAGCCACAGCTCCTTCGTAGTTAAATCGAAGATGTTGCCTAGTAGCCAAAGCGGCTTGGGACCTGGTGGTAGCGGCACCGAGGAGCGCGGTCGTCGTAGCGTGCGCTGCCAGGCAAACACGAATAGTGCTATCGTCGCCAGCGTGATAAAGAGCATCGGATTCATTCGAGTCGTTAATGGTGGTGGTGGAAGGAAGGAAAGGTGGGGTTCCAACGGAGAGGAGCAGTGGGGGTTCAAATTAAAATAGCCCTCTCATGGGCTGGCGCTTTTTGAGAGAACCTCGCAAAACCGCCGCCGGCCCCTTTTTTCATCCTCTTATGTAAACCCATGATTCGGCGAGATCCAAAGGGTTCGGAGCAAAGAAAACAAGTGACCGAGGAAGTAGGAGGGTGAGGGTCCCCCCCATCGGTCAGGGTCGCCACGATCACGATTCACCTCGTGCAAACAGATTCCTCTTTCGCCGATTCCTGTGATATTATTTATTGCCTCCGTGGATCTTTTTTTTTTCAATCGGTCTTCCACTCCGGGGCGACAAGTCACGTTACGGTCCGTTGCTAGGCCCGGGAGAAGGCGCTTTCTTTCTTTACATGTATCCTTCAAGTTCAAGGAGCCTCTGCTACTATTGCTTTACATTCTTATGTCGGTGCCGTGTCAGCTTAATGCTTTCAAAGCATAAATGGCAGCCCTACATTGTAACTCTACGCGAACGGTCCCGACGCCGCCATAGCAACATCTCCTCGGGGCGTCAAAAAGCCTCTCACGTTGTCATAACATAAACGTTCTTTCTCAATGAAAACATATGCCAGCGCTCTTCTCCCGTCCTCTTCTCGCGCCGAAATCTCTCTCCCTGTCAGCATTCATAATCACATTGACATACTTTGAATGTTCCTGTTAACTGTTAACGATCTCACCTTTGACGTGTCGGACACAACGCGCAAGTATCCAGTAAGCAGGACCCTTTGCCTGGTAACGCACGTCCCAGATAAAGGTATCGGACACTCCCTCCGTGAACAATGACTGGCCCGCTTCTCCTTCGTCGTGTATCAGAAACTCTAGGAAGACGCCGAACTCAGGCCCACCATCGGATCCTCGCACCGACCCCCTGAGGATCACAAGGAACATTCATACCCACCACCAATCTCCCGGGGGTAATCCTACCCGGTGATTAATCCTAGACATGAACGTTCATGAATCCACACGCTCGGGGTCTTCAGTACAACGCGGCGTTCATAACAGACATCCTTACCATTCATAATAATGACTCACCAATTCCAATTCATCTCAGCAGGAACATGAGATTTACTTAAAAATCCAATTCGCCTGCTCCTAGCCTAGGGAAATCTCCATACCAAACTTCGGGCCTTGCAGGCATCATAAAACCCTGTCCGACGTAAGCTGCAAGTCGTGAGCACGGACCGTAGACGAGGGCAACATCAGTCCAAAAAATCTTATCACAAGACTATTCCTCAGGCAAACCCCGAGTTTTTCATCCAGGACCAAGAGCACTCGGACCGAACTCCCCACTTCCCATGCATAAAGAACACAAACATCCTTCCAAAACCCTTATCACAAGGACAAACCCCGAACGTCGAGAAATGAAATCCAATTTTCAGCCTCAGGAACCCCCATCCCCCCACCCGACTTCATAATTAAACGCCGAAGGTAAATCGTACGAGAGAACGTAGGCGCTGCCCTCGGAACGACAGGAAAGAGGGCGGCAAAGACAAGTCACCCACTTCGAAATCCTAAACACGAGTAAAAGTCATTCCCATGGAAGAGCGCAACGCCCTCAAAAACCCTGACGAACGAGGGGAGGAGGGGAACCAATAGCGAAAATAAAACCCAATTCTCACGAGGAACGACTTGACATTGTGCGTAAAAACCTAATTCCCTTTCCCGCTCGAAGACACCGAAAGAAAACAGGCGGATTCTCTCTCTAGTAAAGACAAGTTCATATCTCCAGTAACATGCAAGACACACGTACTAGCAAGGTAACCGAAGCCAGGGAAGAGAAATAGCATTGCTCCCTCAGCAGCGACGCCCTCGGAAAGTGAAAACGCCACAGGAACGCATCATATCACACGCGCCTCGAGGAAAAACACACACGTCGCGAAAGATACGCATAAGACCTAGAATGCTCTCTACCGGCAACTCGGAATATCGGACATCAGAGAAGTAAGCGACGCTGAATACCTCCATAATTACTCGGAAAAGTGAAACAGGAACGCGCCCTATATCCACTGCTCACCAAGATATCGCACCCCAAGTGGTAAAACGACACACAGGTCAACTCAAGGACGACAGAACAGAACGACGGGTGGGGGCGAAGAACAAGACATCATAGCAGTCCAATAACCAGCATGGAAGTGAGAACATCGCTGCCAGCTTGGGAGCGTCCACATGAAGGTAGTCGACAAGAAACGCACGGCCAACAGATATGATTCCGAGTTACCGCGAACGACCATTCTAGATCCCGGACATGCGCAGCTTCATAAATTACTCGAAAATGAAACAGGAACCCATATCACACCACAAGTGGGGGTGAAACGAAACCTAGTGTAGGAAGAACAAGCAACTCACTATGCGATCCAATAACCAACATGCAAAGTGAGAATATCCCTGCCAACTTGAAAGCCCGGACGTCCAACGAACGATTAAATCCCCGCAAGATGGTTGCCGGTAGGACAAGCGAGTCAAAGCGTAAACGTACACATGGGTGGTAAGATATTCTTCTGACGAAAGATAAAACACCGAGTTGCCGGTAAGGTTAAAGGTATTCCAGAACTCGAGTTTAAGCGAGACATCCCCCTCCACTCGGAGGAAATCGTGCGTTGCGGAAACGAACGGGGGATACTATAGAAAAAAAGAACACGGAGAATTAAGCCCCCACACCTCTCACGGTACCGTACTGGGATTAACTGCAGTCCTCGCAGCCAAAAAAAAAAACAACTCACCCTTCTCGTGCATGAAACTGTGAAAGCGCAAACATACGATGGAATTGCGAGTTACCCAATATCCCCCCACGGACATGATGAGGAAAACCACACTCTTGACTCGGAGGAAACCATGGGCGACGAAACAGGAGCAAAACGAGAAAGAGCAAGCTACAAGAGACCCCACGCTCCCCTATTTCGAAGACCTCGCCGGTGAACACAAGTCGGTACCGAGCCCTCGAGGTACGCGATCACCGCCACAGTGAAAAGTACGGTGGGGTTATTCAAGCCTAAAGCATCGGATAAGGACTTGCTATACGAGCAAATTTCGAGTACCCAATTGGTGGTAATATATCCTGGTAAGCAGAAGGGCATGAAACCAAATGCGCACCGACGAATCGAAAGAGAATCAAGGGCGCGCACACTGACCCCCTTCATGATGAGGAAAAACAGCATATATCCGGAACGAACGAAAGAACAAGCTACCGTAAAATCAAGAGACATGAAGCCCTCGACCTGCAAAAAAACAAGTCATCGAGCAATCTACCCTCCTCGAATAGAGGACGCACGAAACTTACTATGCGAGTGAGTACCCAATTGGTGGTAATATATCCGCCCACGGTCCCGCTAAGCAGAAGAGCATGGAACCAAAAGGAATATACGCGCACCGACGAATCGAGCCCTTTGAAAGAGAATCAAAAGCGTACCCTAGCGGTGCCGACGAACCAGCCCCAAAGACAAGTCTTTGGGTTTTGGAGCGCACAAACGGGTCTCAAAGTCTCTTCTCTCACGCAAAGTAGGGAACGGGCGGAGGGAAGAGGGGGCTATGGACTAGTCCGCCGTAAACACGGACATTGCTCATATGGGAAAAATATCCCCTCATCAGAAAGTCAAGCGAGACATAAAACCAAAAGGATATACGCGCACCGACGAGCTCGGCCCTTAATGAATACGAGACAGGCAGAGATAAACAAAGAGTAGGAGAGGAGCGTGGAAAACGGCGAATAAAACAACCTACTGCCCGGTGAATAAAAAGTGGGTGCCGAGGTCCAGCCATGAAATATGCGTTATGCTGAAAAGGACCCCTGTACCGAAAAAACACCGGTAGGAAGAAGAACGAGTGGGCTAGTGGGGTGCAGCAAACGGCGAATAAAACGTCGGTGCCGGGGTGCGGAAGTACGAAAGAGAAAACGAAAAATTAGGACACGAGCAAGTACGGCGAATAAAACAACCCAGCCGGTGAATAAAAAGTCGGTGCCGCTGAACCTGGGTGGAAAAAGAAAAAAAGAGAAAGGACGAAACCAGCCATGAAACCAGGATCTCACGACCCAGAAAGGGGGGGGGGGGGTATTGCTGTTCGAGGTTTCGACAACAAAAAGAAAAGGACTGCGAATACATGTGCATCAGAACGAAAAAAACACCGGTACCGATCTCAGGAAAGGAAGGTGGCGGGGTGGGAGGATACGGGTTCTGTGCTGTAGAGGAATACGCGTGGTAAGTAATGAGACGAGGAGTGGATGAAGAGCGAAAGGATACGGGGGGAATATGCAAGTAAAGGAATCAACGTCCCAAAGACAAAATCAGCGCTCCCAATTTGGGGACGCACAGAGAACGGACGGAGGGAAGACATGGAAGAATTGCGAGTATGATCCCTTCACGAACGGTAATCAGAAAGTTAAGCGAGGCATAAAACCAAAAGGATATATGCGCGACCGACGAGCAAAGACGTGACCAAACGAAAACGTTGACAAGGCGAAAGGGAAACAAAATGTAGGAGCACTCCGGAGCAAACGGCGAATAAAACAACCCACTGACCGGTGAATAAAAAGTCGGTGCCGGGGTGCGGAGGTACGAAAGAGAAAACGGACACGAGCAAAGGACCCACAGCCAAACGAAAATCCAGGCCCTAAATATGAACACGGTGAGAATATTGCCGAGCGTCCGTACCGAGAAACACGGGAGTGGGTTAGCGGCGAGGCGGGAGGATATGGGCTCTGTGCGGTGGATAGTGCAGAGTCTGGTTGAAGTTGGCACTGAATCGTGATAAGTAATGAGACGAGATGAAGAACGAAGGATACAAGGGGAGGTTCTGTGATGGACGATACAAGTAACATACTTGAATCATTTGCGGCTCTTCGGCACCGGACCGAACCCCGAAGTTAAGCGCCCAAATCTACGTGTCAAACAAAGCGTAGTAACTGATTGAAAGCCATTCCAAAGTACATACAAAGTAATACTAATACACATTTGCGTCGATTCTTGGTTGGTTGTCCGTGAGATAAATAAAGAAAACCGGAGAAAAATGCATGCATGCGTGTCGTGAATCATGAAGAAGAACGAAAGAGCCCACCAATTAATCCATATCCATATCAAACCCATCCCACTCTTCCGCCTCCTGCTTAGTCTTATCCTCCCACACCTCCTCCTCGCTCATCTCATCCTCCCCTTCGCCTTCCTCCTCCTCCTCCTCATCCGACTCCGGCACACTCTCCCCAACACTCCCATACTCAAACCGCGGAGCGAGCACCTCCATCGGCGTCCCCGGCTGCACATCATAATCATGCATCCTCGGCCCCGCCCTCCCTCCCACCGGGACACTCGAACTGCTCGCCGCCCCCCCGCCACTCAGGAAACTCGGCCACAAACTCCTATCCTCCGGCAGGCTCTCGCTCTTGAGGTGGCTGAGGATAGCGGCGGCCTCGAGGAGCTGGACCTGCTGGTGCTTGCTCAGGACGTACTTGCTGGACTCGCGCCAGTGGGGTGTGTGTTCCCAGCGGTGTTTGATCAGGCAGGAGGGGTGGCGGTAGATCTAGCGGGGTGAGCCGGGGGGAATGACGAGTAAGAGGGAAGGAGGGGGCTACCTTGGAGCAGCTCTCGCATTTATGGTCCACGCCTCGCTTCTTGCCGTTCTTGGGTATGACCACAGGGCTCGATATGCCTGCTAGCTCGTCGGGGGTAGATAGGGAGGATGGGCTGGCAGGGGGAGGGTTACGAGGATAGCGAGCAGCGATGAGGAGGGCGGACTCACGAAGGGCGAGATGCAGCATCTCTGGCATCGCTGAGCCTCCTCCTCGCCTTGCCGGTCGAGGAGAGACGGCGGTGCTTCGACTCTGGGATTGGCTGCGCGTTGGCTGCGGCCACGGATAGCGAGAGAAGACTCAGACCGTCCTGCCAGCGAGGGTTACGTCAGTCATCATCGTGGCTGGCCAGTGCTCACCGTGGGCATAGACTGCGACATGATAACAACGAAGGATAAAGGAGAGAGAGAAGTAAAGTAAAGTGACCCGATCACCGCCCAAAACTTTTATGATTATCCAATCAATATCCTAATTTAGACACCTGTCTACTCGCAGCTTGGGCACCACTTTCCGCAAATCCCTCTCTTCGAGTATCCCTCCCACTACAACCAGCCGTTCCACGTCCCTCACTTCTCCGAGGACATCCCGAATCCCGTCCGTTCCCGACACGCCGAGCACCTTGATGACGCAGCCCGACCTCCGCACTAACCCTCGCAGCGCCTCCGCGTCCGACCCGTTTAGCACGCCCAGCACCTCCAACTTTGGCAATTCCAACCACGCAAGCAGCCCGCCCACGCCGTCGCCCCTCACCCACAGCTCGCGCATCACATCATGCCTCACCGGCCACCCGCCCACCACCGCCCTCGTCACCCAGCTCCTAAACACACCCACCCCCCTCATCCTCTCCACCCACTCCAAATTCTGCTCATACGTCGGCACACCGCGACACAGCCCCGCCCCCGCCAGAACACACAGCCCACCCTCCTCCACGCCCTTCTCAAACTCCCACTCCTCCAGGCGCTCCCACTTCACACCCAGCACCCCCGCGGGGTACCCACACGTGCGCATCCTCCGCACCCCACCCAGGTCCACCCCCGGCCGCGCGTCCCCAAACCCCGCATCGAACCGCCCCCCGCCCGGATTCACGAACACCAGCCTCTCCACCTCGCTCCCTTGCCCCAGCACCGCCCTCACGCTCTCCTCCCCCCCAAGGTCCACCTCCACGTCCCTTCCCCGTCCCCTCAGGCACCGCACCAGCGGGTGGGCCCCGCACACCGGGATGCGCCCGCTCAGCCTCAGCACGACCCTCGACGCCCTTTCCAGCTGCCTCTCCAAACACCACACGACCCTCTCCACGCGCGGGTGCAGCGCCAGCACGTCAAAGTCCACGTGCACGCGCGCCCAGAGCGAGGCGAGGCTCACCCCCGCCGTGCGCCAGTGCCCGCATACCTGCGTCAGCGTCCACGCAGGGCTCGCGAGGAAATCACTAGAGGGAGGGTGGGAGGCCACGCAGAGGGTGAAGATCTCCCGGAGGACGTCGTATGGGAGTGTCGACGCGGGTGAGGTGTTTGTGTTTATCATGTTGGATGGGAAAGTGGGGGTGAAAGAGGTCTCGTCGCCCGCGTCGCCGATAGATCGTACTTTGTCGTCGTATACGACTAGCCGCCGTCGCGCGACCCTGTTGCCGCTAGGCGATACGTCGCCGATATATGCAGGCTGTCGAATAAAAGCAATAGTAGTAGTAGCCATTCGTTGCAAATTCTACCAGCCGAAAAAAATCAGCTCGCAAAATCCAGAAGAGAAGAACGACACTCACCAGTCAAATCCTATGTATCTGTCTTTTTGCAAAAAACCAGCTCATCCTTCCCTCCCTTCCTCCCTTAAATACCACCCACATCCGCAACGCAATTAATCCCCCCCAGCTAGCGAAGAAACAAACATGAAACCAATCAACTTCAATTTCCGAACATCACCCCGATAATTAACTCGGCACACAAATTTAAAACTTTAATTCCACCACGTGGCTGTCCGCTTGGGGCAACTTTACCCTTGCATATGCAAGTGACGACTCTTCTCTTCTCACTTGGCCTCCACACACACGATTCTCCTTGGCCTCTTCTCGCGGCGTTAACGTTCACTTCCGCGTGCAAGTGGTTTTTTCCGCTACACGTTCCTTACTCCTCTCTAACCCGGCAATCATAACCGACACGCCGCGGGTTAATTTACTCCCGCTTTCATATCTTGTTGCAAGGTTGTGGCGTTATATCCCGCCTCGAGGCGCATTGCATTTCATGTCGACCCGCCGCTTTGAGTAAAATTAAATAGAAACGAGGCGACGCAGCAACCACCGCCTGAATGGAGGGTCGAACGGGGATCCGCCTTTACTTCATTTCGCAGCAGGACCTCATCTCTAACGGGAGGGAAAGAAATCCTGTGTGAGTCAATTCCCCATTGAGTATCGTTGTGGCTGATACACTAGGATACCGTGATACTCTCAAATGAAGAAGCCAGCCGGTTATTCAAACGCACATATGTGGAGCGCGCAAAAGAATGTAGGGAAATGAACAGTACGGCGCCCCAATGCATTGTGGCTAGGACACCGTGATACTTAATTCCGCACCTCGGTATTCATCTCTTTCCCTTATCATTCATTCCGGGAAACTAAAGCACGGACGAATGAAAAAACAAATCGCGTTTTCTTACCTAGAGAGGGAAGTCAAGCACCATATAGTGGCTGAATCGCAGCTGGTCGCCGGACACCTACTTGTTCTAGGGGGGAAACGCGTTATGTTCCTCCCGTTCCGTGCTCAGTGTGGCTGATACTTCATAGCACCTCGGTATTCATTTCTCCCTCCTCAACGAATTCCGGGATAATCGCACACGCGGGAGGAAATTGAGCGAGGAGGGAAGGAAATAAAGAACATTCGATTGTTGTGGCTGATACTTCATATCGCAGTAGGACGGACGTGGCCGCAGCCTGTTCATTTCTCTACGTGCGAAGCGCAAATTTTCATTCGTCCTCCGTGCTTTAACTGCGGGGAATAGATGAATACCGAGGTCCACCAGTATCGTGATGATCGCCGGACTCGCACGGACAAATGATGCCCGACCTACCTGTTCAGGGGAAAAAGCGTCAAGTCCGTGTAGATTAATGCTTTGTGGCTGATACTTCATATCGCACTAGGCGCCGGACGCTGTACCATACCGCACCTTCCCTCTCAATGAAGAACAGTTATTCAAACGCACATGTGGGGCAGCTAAAACACGGACGAATGAGAATTTGCTTTCATGCAAGGGAAGGAAAGAAAATCTGCCATGTTCGTATTACCCAGAACAACCTAGGAAACAGATCCAAACGTTTGTATCGGATCGTTGTAGCTGACACTTCATATCGCACTAGGATGCCGTGATACTCAACACCGCAACTGACCTTGACCGCCACCATCCTCGAGCATTCATAGGTTCTAGGACTGCGTCCATGCATGCTGTTTCTGCCGGAAACAGCGTGTTTGGTTCCCAGCAGTGGTCCGAGACCTGCATTCGGTAGCTGTCATAGGCTCGAACGTCACTGCAGGCACACTGTTTGTTCCACATTCAGTGTGTTGGCTTACTGGTGATTGTTCGTTGCCTGCGTGTTGTTGCGTATCATAGGCTACGGCAACGCTGCGATCACGCTGTTCCTTGGTTGAACATCGTGCTTGCATTCTTGCGGTTGCCGGACGTCTGCTTTCGGTAGCATTCATAGGTTCGAGCATCGCTACAGGTGCGCTGTCTGTTATCCAGACAGAGCGTTTGGTTCCATGTGCATGTTCAACACCTGCGTTTCATGACTATCATTCTTTTTCGCGGCTGGAATTATGTCTCAAAATTATGCACTTGACACACATGCCTTTTCTTCGTACGAATCGTATCCGTCTGCTGCTCCCTTGTCCGTACTCCCTTTCGCGCTGTCTTCAATGATAACGTCGCTGTCCTTGTATATCTCGTCCTTCATACTTCCCACCACCTCGAACACAGGGTAGTGTCTTTACCACCATCGTGCGCCTCCTTCTTTTTGTATTCTAATTCACTGGGCCTTTTATTCCCTGTTCCCTTCTGGATGTTCGTGTGTTGTTGTTCCCGTTCCCATTCGTGTGTCGTTGTTTCATGGGCCCGAGATCCGCTGCTGCTGCTGCCGCGCTGTTTCTCGAAATGGTGTGATGCAGTGACATTGCACTTGCTCGGTGCTTTTGTTGTTTCCATGGGCCCGAGTTCTACTGCTCCTGCCGCCGCGCTTTTCCATGATTGGCGTGCTGCAACGGCGCGCTTGGCTCACTTGTGTTTCGTTGGTTCCGCCGGGTTCGGTCTCTCCTGCTGCCGCGCTGTTCCTCGAAATAGTGTGCTGCAGCATTGCGCGTCGTCTGTGCTTGCGTTTGGTTTTGGTCCTTCCCGCCCTGCCAGTCGGTGCTCGTTATGTTGCTCGTGGTCCGTGCGCATACCTGCATGTTTCATACTGTCACACGTTACATGACGAGATCCACCCCATCCACCCACTCAATCGGGATCATATTGCAGCAGGTTCATACGGATAGCCCTTCCTGTTAGTAGTCTGTGCGTATAGCCTCTCCTGTCGTCGCCATGATATCAGCGCTGTCGCAGAAACGTGTGTATATTCAAAGCTCATTATTACACCAAAGCAAAAAATGCGCGCAAGTCCACGAATCCATTGTTTGAACATCACCACGCTGTCAAGCACCTTCCACCCGTATCAAGCCGTAGCCAGTCCCCGCCCACGGAAAAAAGCATTGGTGCTAGTTAACGTTGTCCCATGCGCTTGCAGTCGAGGTCATCGACGCCGTCCTGCAGTCAAACAGAGCCAACGTTTACGCCGCTTCACTCTCAATGTACCCCATGAAGTGTCTCTACTCCGCGAGACGTACGCAACCGTGCGATCACAACGGTACGAGCCTTCGTGGCCACAGCACATGGCTTGCCATGTCAGGGCTGTGGACCCGGCCGTTCCTGATTGGGACCTTGCGCCGGTACACACACCACACCACACACCCTCGGGACCGTTACCCGCCACACTTTCTCTTTCCACGAAGGGGAAAATCTTCATATCTGCTCGTTTCATCTCCAACGGGCGTCGTATTCCATGGCTTGTGGCTGATCGCACTAGGACGGACGTGGCCGCAGCCTGTTCATTTCTCTACGTGCGGGCTTTCAAGAAAACGCCAATTTTCATTCGTCCGTGCTTTAACTGCGCGATTTCTCCCGGAATGAATGAGGGGGATAGATGAATACCGAGGTCCACCAGTATCGGATTCGTTGTGGCTGATACTTCATGTCGCAGCAGATACTTTATGGTCACCGAACGCATTGCATACTCGCACGAACGGACAAATGATGCCCGACCTCCTTGTTCAGGACAAAAAGGGGTCATGGTCCTCCCGTTCCGTGTACACCGCGGATAGATTCGTGCCTTGTGGCTGATACTTCATATCACACTAGGACGCCGTGATACTCAATACCATACCCACCTCGGTATTCATTTCTTCCCTCTCAATGAAGAACGGTTACAAAGTACACGCACAACTAGTAGGACGAATTCTACTACCGCACCTCGGTATTCATCTCAATTAGCCACCATTATTCATTCCGGCATAAACGCAAACCGCGCTGACGAATATAGTTTCCTTACCAACATGATACTAAGAACACGTATTTTCTGCTGCGGCGTCTCCAAGTCCCCACCTCGTGGAGAATTTATTTCATGTTTCCCTCCTGCTTTGAGTAAATTAAAATGGGAACGAGGTCGGGGCCGTTATGGAACGAAGCGGGCTGATAACTCTCAATACCGTGGTGCGTCCACGAAACGAACTTGTGCTAATATTTACCCGCCAGTCTCACACAATAAGTCGGGATACGAATCGATTAACACTCTCCTTGTTCCAAGGAGAGAATGCCCGCCGCCACTTCAGACTTGGGAACAGTGGCTGATACTTAATACTGCATCTCGGAGCCGTTACCCCGCAGTGAAGATTCACCCCGAAATAAAACGTACCTGTAATGGGAAATCAGGATCGAACAGACAACACTCTCCCCTCCTAGTCGTGTAGAGGACGCCTTATTACCTCACCCTTGATACTGAGAAAGGGAAACGAAACGAGGAGCATTCTTCTCTGATCGTACTAGAACTGTGATACTCAATTCCACACCTCGGTATTCATCTCTTTCCCAACGGTTATTCAAACGCACATCCGGCGCAGTTAAAGCACGGACGAATTCGCGTTTTCTTGAAAGTTAAGGATGCGTAGGAAAATGAACCGTGTGGTGCGTCATCCCTCATGTTTCCCCGCTGCTTTGAGTAAAATTAAAACAGTCGCCGGACGCACCTCGGAGCCTCTCTGGTATTTCCCTCTCCCTAACAGAAGTGGTAGTTGATAACGCCCATAGATGGGCGCGTCCTTGTATCAGGATGCTTATTCGCCGGACGAGTCAATTAAAAGCGCACATGAATACCTTGACGCCCGCCGCCGCTTTTGATGTACGCCGCCCGAGGTGGCTGATACTTAATACCGCATCTCATTCCGGGAGAAAACGCGCCTGTAATAATTTCGACATACTGCACGGTCCCGAAGTGGTTCAATCCCATACACTGGCCTCACGCATGGTGGGAATATTTGACGCGGGTACAATAGAGAAGAATTGTTCGTTTTCCTACGTGCGAGTATCCTTCTCTCACATTTTGAAGTGAATCAGTCGCGTTCCTCGAACCCAAGCTCGCTGGAAGTATCTCGGTAATGAGGTGGTGCGTTAAGGTTTCAGCCTCCAACCAGGTGCCTGAGAGTGACGCATACACGTCTCTCTTTCAATGGCCATCATAACAATTCCTCTTGGCTGGGTTTTGTTAGCTCACTCCCATGAATGAATGCTTCTTTTCGCGCCCGCCTCTGAGTAAATTAAAACAGGAACAGCACGAATGGTATCTAACTTTTGCGCATCACGTAGGATAATTATAGTAACAACGACTCCAACCACCTGATACTTAATATCACAGCGCTGATATGAAGGTACCACCCTTATCTTTGCGGTCCTGGGGGGTAATGTGAAGAATGGCGCGGGATAAATGAACGAAGCACGGGTACCCTTCCATACCTTGAACTCTCAATTAAACTTGATAGAAAGGGGTTAGAAAAAATATTCACCAGTGACCATCCCCGTCTCTAGGAAAAAAATCTGAGCATTGTTTGCTGCGTCAACATCCTCGGCATTGTCATATTGATGTACGTCGCCCGAGCTTTCAACTTGTACTGGTGGCTGATACTCAATATCGCACCTCGGGGACCGTAGCCTTCATCATTTCCTTCGCGTTCTCTTCCCAATATCTACCAAGGATGCTCGCAACATAGGGGGATAGCATTGTCCTGTATACGTCGAACTTCCCTGTCGAGGGTATGGTAAGTACACCGTATGGCATATAGCTCGGTGCCATCACCTCCTTATTGCGGGGCTCCTGTTTTTAATTTCGCCATCCACTGAACACGGTCTGAAGAGAAGCGAGCGGTCTGGCTTTAGTCCCATACCCCTCTCGGGATCAAGTGCTGCGAACGGTTGGGAATGAGACAGCCTGCACGTTCCAGTATCAGGAAAAGCCTGTGACTCTTTCAACGGCCGCGGTTCTTGTTAGCTTCTCCCGTGAATGAATACGTGTTTTGTTTCCTCTTCCGCCGGCTGATAAACGTTCAGCCGAAATTAGGATAGGCATGTAACTCGGTCTTCCACCACCTGATACGGTGCCGAAATGAATCAGTGTCGAGGATCGGGTAATAATGAAAAACGACCGCGGCGTGGGATAACAACGGTAAACCTTGAAGGCAAATGAACTCCTGAGTATTCGTACCTTGAACACTCAATTAATCATGTGGGTTCATTCTCGCTGTCGACGCAGAGAGAAAGTAAAACCTGAGTATTGTTTAAATGCCCACGCATCAAAGAGACGTTTACGGGGTACGTGTTGGCGGCTGATACTTTATATTGATATCGCACTCGACGCTTATCCACCACAACTTATATTATCAAAGTTTCTTTCTCCCCTTGGCTGAAGAACCGTATTCATGTAGTGGCTGATACGACCTCGGGGCAGGATAGAGGAGGAGATTCAAATGGAGAAGGCAGTGCACAGGGATAGGCGTATTCATCGTGAACTAGGGAAACGAATGTGATACGAGGGTGGGCTCACTTGATATCAAAACGAAATGAAGGAGTGGGTTAGAAAGTCAAATAGAGGCATCAGTGCGTTATTATGGATGAAACCCGAAGTATAGGCTGTAAAAACGGTATGAAAACTCTCTCCCTGATGGAAAAGTGGCTAAACTTAGCTGGGGTATCGAGAGGCCGAGCTTGATGGAGCAATTAACACTTACATTTTGACTCTTACCATGGGCAGATAATTTGGTTCGGGGCACATTCCTATTTCATCAACGTTAACCTTGGACCGTGAGAGAGACGGGAATTTAACTTCTAATTGGACTCTGGACCTGCTAAACTAGGCGCAGTTTCATGAAGAATACGAACCTAGAAGGTCTCCGGACCATCACTATCACCTAGTACTGAAGATAAAACCCCGCAACTTTCAAAGGAGCGGCCAGAGCTCATCAAAGAGTTCGCTTGAATGAAATACCCAGGCTGAGCTATCACTGTATCACTGTATCACTTGGCATGAGCAAGCTCGAAACATTGCTTGGTAGAAGCGAGCCACCCAGGACGCCGCCAATTAGGTAAGAAATCGTCGGGAATCGGGATGATAATTTGTTTACCCCTGTTCCTTGATCGCGCGCTTTTTCTGGGGTGCCCTCGTTCCAGGACACCGTCGGCGTTTACTTTCGCGTCGCCCTCTCTCCCATTTTACGTTGACAGCTTTCAGATGTGTCCTCCCTTCCGCAGTTGAACCAGGCTCCGAGTCCTTCAAGTCCGGGAATTGAACACCGGTCCCGCATGTGGGGTTCATCTCCTTGCACCCCGGTTGCCTTGAGTAAATTAAACAGGAACGGACTGCGATCCCGCTTTATAATACGCGGCGTTTGACATCTTCATCTTGCTGTTTATTGCGGCTTACAATGCTCCCTTCAAAGCCGGAACACGCATTATTCCCTAGGTCATGACAAGACACCTACTGTTCGGAAGGATGGGTAAATACTTCATATCGCGCGAAATTATACTTTGGAACGTTCATAACACACCGCATGGGAAGGATTTTTCAGTGCCGAGCCTTGCAATATTTGACTTGCACATGAATTTCATGTGCAAGTCAAAAACATAATTCATGTCATGAATTATGTTCAAGGTGGGTTAAACTATCAAAAGCACCCGAACTTTCTTCCTTTCACCGCGCTATCGGCAAACCCTCTCTCGTACGACATTAACCCCCTCATGTCGAATAAACTCTAACCTCCCTCCCCAAAACAAAAACAAAACAGAAAAATCAGGCTCCCATTTCGCTTAGCGAGTCAGACAGTTGGACACGAGGTTAATATCCGTCAACTCACGTCACCGACCCAATCAACATCACGTCAGTCGCTTGAATATACTTAATATCCCGCCGTATAATATGTTCAAAAGTCATCCCTCTCAGGCTAATCAAGCGAAATGAAAGAATCACCAATAGCTTGGCAACACAAGCATTGGAATTGTGGGAACAGTGCTAGCCGTCCTCCTCATATGAGCTAGAAAGGGAGGCGAGACGAAACACGAACCACACAACTACGACTAACTTTTAATCCGTCGGTGTTCCCATTAATAGTAAAGCCGAAATAGCCTCGGGTTACCATCAATTGAAGCGCTAATGAAGAAGACGCAAATATCGAGACGGATACCGGGCACTGCAAGTTCCAACCAACCCTGCTTGTCCATGACAACGGGTTGATCGCGTAAATTAACCTTTTAAACGTCACAACCCTCCTTCTCTCACACCCCAGTCACATCCGGCGGGAACATCGCCGTAATCATTGTGCCTCGCTAGTAGAGTCGCGCTAGGTTACAATTGAAATGATGCAATGAAGAGAGTGCGGACTTTGGTGGATGATATCATTTCTTGCGAGGTCCAAGCTAGAACTTGGAGTGGGAACGACTTCAGAAGGAATTCATCGTGCCAGACGTGCATGAACTGTGGTGCGTTCCCACTCCGAGTCGAGAGAATGGAGTGGAGTAAATTAACTTCATTTCATGGGCGTAACCCATAACAAACAAATTGAGGACAAGAACCCAGCTGGTTCAAGAATGCACATCATTCCACGAGGCGAACGGGAGCTATCAGCTAACTTCAAAGACACCTAGTTGAGACAAGAAGAATACAAGGAACTGAGACGGGGGCAGGAATCTGTCGTTACACGCGGGAGTTTTCCATCCAAACGAACCCGCGATCCCGAAAGCTGGTCGGTCTTTAATTAGTAGTGATGAACCCGCGGGCGACTTCTGTCGGTTGTTCCGGTAGCTTTGCTTTCCAAATTCCAATGTGCTGTGTAAATCACCATGCTGGTAGTAAATCAACATTCCAGCGATAATGTTGCGAACGTTTTTCGCCCAATAATAATGGAAGAGTGTTGACGTTGAACCTCCATGCTATGATGGACAGACAGACACCCTGCACGCGAATGACGATGACGTCGTTCCTTCATTCTCCCGCGGACTCAAACGTCACCGCATCAACTCGCTAATTGAAGAAGGCGCGACGAACCGGTGCAGCAGGAAACGTTCGAATTCGCACTACTAGCCTGCCAATCATGCTCCGCTAAATGAAGAAGGTCCGAGAGATTGTGCGCGTGTGAGGAACGGGTGGATGGAAGGTTGCGAATGAATGGATTGGCATAGTAGCAAACACCACCTCCACACCACCGGAGATGATCGTCGCCATCCCAGATGCCCTTTGCAGTAAGCAAAAGGCACCCCCCATCTAAATAGTGTCGTGCTCTCTTTTCCCAATTTAAGTTAGACTCGACTTCGCAGGTACTTCGCCCCCATTATGATCCCGCAAGCCAAACCAGCTCACGACGCGCGGGGCTCCCACTACCAAAAATAATCAAAATCATTACGGCTGAGTAAGTATACAAAAGAGCCAAAGGAGCGACCATAGTTAGTCCGAAGAAGTAGGATAAGACAAATGATGATGATGATGGGAGAACAACAGAGACAGAAAGAGACTATCAGTACTGACTTACACACACCTCCCACTCTACACACCAGGGAAAAAAAGGACAACGCATATGTATGATTTCCGTCCGGATCAACAACAGGCTCCGCCCCTCGCTTCCGACGTTCGTTGATGTCCGCAACAATCAGAGGATGAAGGTGAAAGATTCTCTGAAAGTTTAAGTGCGGGGCGCGTTTACCAGCCTGCGGCTGGTTGGTTGAGGGGCTGCAGACACAACGGGATGAGGAAGAGGAAAGGAAAAGGAAGGCCCGATTGCTTACCTCTGCCTTAGCTTCGCGACGCCATGACGGTCCGCGCCCGCTGATGGGCTAGAAGGACTTATTTATACTACATTAAGGGCGGACAGTAAGAATGCTCACCTCAGCCTCAGCCGCTCGACGTCCTACAGCGTTTCCGCTCATGGGCTGATCATCAGAAATCAATCAGAAATCCGATAGCTTGAATGTAAATAAAGATCTACTCACCTCATGCTTCCCTACGCCATCCAGCAGCTGGTTGGTTCATAGGCTTCGAGACAGTTAATCAAAATGAGACCGACAGATAGATGCGGTGATAGATACCTCAGCTTCTCGACGCGATGATTGACCGATAGCACCATCAGTTAATGGGCTATAAAAAGAGAATGGTCAGCGAGTCGAGGGCGGTGATAATCGGTTGGCGGTGCGTACCTCCGCTTCGGGTTGGACGACGCCAAGCTGCGCCGGCAGAGCCGCCATTCATGGGCTGCGGGAGAGTCAGAATTAGATGAGACGCGTTAGAAGTTGGCGTACCTCAGCTTCTCGACGCCAGGCAGCACTAGCTTGATTTGCGGGCTGCGATGAATAGATGAATTTCCCAACTGTTGTTCCAAGTGAAGTTACACACATCACGTCTCCAGGCAGCACTAGCTTGGTTTGCAGGCTGCGATGAATAGATGAATTTCCCAACTGTTGTTCAAGTGAATTACACACCTCACGCCGCCAGGCTGCACTAGCTTGGTTTGCAGGCTGCGACGAATAGATTAATCTCACAACTGTTGTTCAAGTGAAGTTACACACATCACGCCTCCAGGCAGCACTGGCTTGGTTGGCAGGCTAGATTGAAATAAGTTATGGTGAATACCCAACTGGCATGGGATTACGCACGTCACGACGCCAGGCCGCGCTAGCTTGGTTGGCAGGCTGTATTGGAACGGAATGTATAAGTTATGGTGAATGCTCCACCAGTACGGGATTACGCACCCCGCGACGCCAGGCCGCACTGGCTTGGTTGGCAGGCTGATAGATAGCATGAATAAACGAAGATTTTGTATAGGCAGAACAGGGTCGCACCTCACGCGCAACATGGATTTCCTAAGAAAAAAAAACACAAGTCAACGCGTGAAGACAATTGAATGAGAACCCGCAGCACTCACCTCAGCATCACGACGCCAAGATTGACCTGATTGACCACCTCCGCCGTTCGCGGGCTGGGACAGGGTAAACATAGAGTAGGATTAGGATAGTCCAGACACGCACCTCCGCCTCCCGCAGCTCGACTTCACTCTGTTCTCCCTAAAGTCGACAGTCAGAAAAACTTGCAACCAAGTGCGACGGTTGGGTCCGCGTACCGCAGGGGCTGCCCCAACGAACGCCATCGCCGAGGCCAGTACGACGAGCAGATTATGGAATCGCATAGTGCACGGTATAGAAAGATAGCAAGGGTATGCTTTCGTAGAGAAGGGGACAGAGGGAGGGAAAGGGAAAAGTGACGATATCAGGGAACCCAGTCGAATTTAAATATGACAATGTTCCAGCCGACTACTTTCAACCGAACTGTTCCTGAATGGTTCGTGCCTTGGTTCGCTTCTTCCCGATTGGGATGATTATTTTGCCGGTGGCAACTTAATTTTTTTTTACGTTCGGTTCGTTCTTCTCTTCCACCCTCCCCTCCCTCGCTGCGTCCTTAACAATGCCGGCTCGGGTGATTCCTTACCGGCCGAGCCCAGACGAAAAAGACCATCGCCTTGATTTACGGATGCCTAAAGATGCCGGGTTGCCGATAGCTTTTGCATTCTTTCTCCTCTGGCTCTTAGCCTGCCTGAGGACGAACAAAAAACGAAAAGACTCCGAATTCATCCCACTTGATTCGAGGGAGGTTTGCTCGAGAACCCAATCTCTTGGTAGTTCCGAGCCTCGCTGGATGCCTTTTTTTAATTACAATCAGCCAACAAGAGCAACCGAGGGTCAACCTCCATTATTGGCTCAACCTGGGAAGCTGAAGGGCCGACCGCGTGTGGTAAAACTCACCTCCCCTCCCACCGCATTCAAAATCAACTGACTGCAGATCAGGATTCCACCTCGCCCACTTGGGGGCTTGGGGTTTTTGGCGCCGAGTATGATCTGCGACGTTGACAGAGTCTGACAGATTTTTATCAAAAACTTTGCGACACTTGGACATACATGTCCTTTCTGGGCGTTGATTGTCGCGGGAGACGTGGGGATGGGAGATTAGATGAGATGTTGGTGCTATTTTGGGAGTTGGTGGGTGGGATTGCGGGAGGGCGGTTGGCTAACCGCATGGGCGCCCCGCATGGACCCCGTGTTAGCGGTGCCGAATGAATCCCTCGCTGCTACAACACCCTATGCCACTCTGAATGCACATATTTAGTGCAATACTCTACCCTTTGTGCGATAATCTGCTCTTTGTGCAATAAACAAAGGCTCTCAACAATGAAACCGCCTCGTGTACGCCGTACTGTCTACGGTCGCCTTACCTCGAGGGCGACCTGCGACCTTGACCTCCAACTATCACCATGTACAAGTATTTCCCCGTTTTCTCTGCAGATTACCTGCGCCGCCGCGACGAAGTGACGCAATCAAACTCGGCTCTCAGACGCGACGCGCAATATTATACCGATATCCGGGACCTCTGTCCCGACGTCGTGGGTGGGACCCACCGTCGAGGCACTCGTGGGAGCCGAAGAGGGAGATGCCGCCGGCTTCGCGGCACAGGTGGGTTCTTCGGATCATGACAAACTCTCACCCTCACTCTCCCCCTCACAGATACTACTATGACTGCACAGACCTACTGGTGGGTTACTGCGTGGCTCCTCATCACTATCCCGGTGCGGCTTGGCGATTGTGATCGCTCCTCGATTACGTCTTTAATGGATTCTACAGATCATATTCTGGGACGCCGGATATCTTTTCTTGAGGTGAGCGCTGGCTAGGCCCTCGCAGGGAATTGGTATTGACGCAGTCCCGTTTTGTTTCCACAATAAGACCCCGCTCTATGGAGGTATGCGGATCCGGCGGACACTCGCAAGTATTGGCTCGCGAAATAGTTAACGGTGTACCCTTGTTTAGGGAGGCGATCTTCATTGGATATGGCAGCCATATTCCATTTATCAAAACGTACGGCGGGCGCAAGTCCATTATCGTCCTTCCATAGCGCGCCCCTTACTCATCACCCACCCCCGTCTAGATCGACTACGTAAAAATCCGAACCTTCCCATCCCCCTCAACCCACTTCCCTTGACATTTTTCTTTTTCTAGATATACGGCGTCCCGGCATTTGCAGAAAAAGATGGCTTCCCGAACGCCCAATGTGCGAAATTTCATCTCATCCCCCCATCCCCCCATCATCAATCATCTTTTTCATCAATCCGCTGATCCGAGCAAATGGATGTTTATTTTAGCCCTGCTTAACATTGGGGAAAATTTCTTGAATATTGCGTACTTGTACCTGGCGTACGTCGTGCGGTGGCCTCCTGCCAATTTGGTCGCGTTCACGTCTGCCAACTTGACGTTGGCCAAGACGATCCTGTACTGGGTGCAGGAGTACTACTGCGGTTGGTGCAATATCGGGCACAACAATACCCAGGACCTGATTCAATATTGGATCATTCCCAACGGGTACGCACCCCGGATTTTTTTTCTATCTATTCTAATCTTCGGCTGATTAACCATCTGTCTAAGATTATGGCTTGTCGTCCCCACTTTCATCATCCTTCGGTTAGGGAAGGACTTGATCTCATCACTCAACCTCGCCCATGGGATCAAGTCCAAGACGAAGAGTAGCTAGATAGATAGGTGGGCCCCGGAGCCGTGAGCCCTTGTGACCGGGGAAAGAATTCGAAGCCAATTGTTATCTATCGCTTGTGGTGTGCGTGTACCTAGTTTTAATTTACTTATTGCGTTTGAAAGGCCTCGGAATAAGCAGGCTTGGGGGTACTTGTTCCGTTAGTGCGGGGGCATTCCCTACGGTTTTCACTTTGATGGCGAAGTTGCTTGTTATCATCCATGCATGCGGCTTGCGGCTTGTTCGTTCAATTTTCGGAACAGATGATTGATCCACCACTACTGAGGGTTTCCGTTACGGCCTCGACCACCCCCATTTCTTTAATTATAGGACTGTTCCGCCTCTTGAGCGATATTATCCGCATTTTATTCAAGCGTCATTTGTAGCATTTGTTCTCATCGTCGCCTGAAAGCAATGGGTACTTGTCTTAAAGGACTCCCTAATTTAATCTGACGTCGAGAGTGAAGGACTGGCTGGAACTATGACGCATACTGTCCTCCTGACTATGGAAAATCTTTTAACAAGCTCTGTTAGATATCTAGGGTACACACACATGGTGTAAAAGTTAATTATTATTAGCAGTTACAAATCCGACTCGCAGCAGCAATCTAATATCAACAAAACACAACCATATTAAACAGCGTAGCTACAGAGGACCCGGCGGAAAAAAAATGTTATACTTGGCGACTGTAAATAAGACAGAGACGACCCAGTTCACGACAAGAGACTGAAGAAGAAATTAATTGACAGCGGGAGCCTGCAGGGACAATACCCGAGTCATCCTGCCAGCGCGGGTGGATGATTGAGTAAAATAAACGACGGTCTCGTAAATCCTCCGTATGAAAGCAAACGACAGACGTCAATTGGGAGTCGGTTATGCATCCTCGACGGTGGCAGAACTCAGTGGCGCGCCAAGGTCCGAGGTACAGAGCAGGCAAGGATGGTCATCCATATATCGTGGGCGGGCGCCGTCTGACTCTATAGAACGTAGCACATAACGACGCTCCCGCCGGCAAGCAAGCACATGCACATGGACCCCAACAGGCACAGGTGGCCATAATCGGAACCCCCGACGATAAAGGACCGCTTAGGAGTTTGAGACATAAGTAGTTGGGCAGAGAGGAGGAAGAAGGTCTGAGGAACGCGCTGTAAGGAGAAGCGGGCCAGGAGGCACAAGAGTGGAGCAAACGTCCGGTCCCCGGGCAGCAGGTAAAAGAAGCCAAGGAAAAGATATTTGCACGGACCCACGGTCGCTCCCAAACAAGTCTAAGCGCACAAGGTTACAGATAATCGATCGAATAAAACGATCGGGCAACAAGAAAAGGAGGCCCTCTCTCTTCGAGAACGATCACCATGTTCTTCATTAATGTTATCCTGCATAGCCACATTTCTGAGCTGCGACCGAGCATGGAGAAGTCTGTGTTTCTGTCGAGTCAATCTGTGTTTTCTGTCGAGTTGATAGCTGATGATTTGGACAGGAACTACTGTTGTCGCGAACGAGTACGACTCGGATATGAGATGTTGCTTCAAGGCAGGACGTCAAAGACCAAGGAGCATTTTTGTATAGGCAAACCGGTTCAGCAGAGATAGATCCGGGCAAAGTGGAGGTTCACGCAGGTGTCAGGTACAAGGTACGAGCGAACAAGGAGCGATCCACGCTCAAGTCCATCCCCCGCCAAGGCTTGGTACTCCAAAAACTCTCCCGTTATCGCATAGCCTTGGAAAAGAGGGTAAGTCGACAGACGGGGAAATGTCAAAAAAGTGATTATCGTGTGTGATCGGCAGTGGGCGATCCTAGAATTCAAATTGATAGGTGTATGTAAGGGAGCACCCTGAAAAGGGAAATCCGGGAGTTTGAGGATTAGGGATAAGTAGAAGGTTCGATTGGGCGAGTGAACCACGGTCCGGCATGGATGTTTGTGGAACCACATGAATAGGTATCATGGGCACGAGGGCAATTGAGATAGAAGAAAAGACCGTGCGATGAGAAGATCTTGGGGACTTTGTTCCGTTAACAGAGAGTTTCGAATAGATTCGAGACGCACGTGTTTGGCTAGGACCGAAGGACCGAGAGCGCAATGCACTTGATGAGGCTTATACATTCAATCCGGCGTATGGAATTAATCATCAAGAACATCTTACGATGTGAACGTGAACCATTGAGTTCTGGGCTCAGTATATGTGCCCAACATTCACGTGAACAGAGAACCAATACCACGGTCATGTCACTTGAAAAGAGAAGAGAACATACATTTGTGTCATTAATGATGCATCATTTTCTGTGGACGGCATCTGAGCTTCCCCAGGAGTACGTTGGCTTGAACAGCCTCGTTGCGTCCACCTTTTGTCGATAACGAAGTGCAGAACGTCCGAAGAAAAACATCAGCTCCATTCTAAGCTACTGTCGTCATCAATCATAAGACGAAACCGAAGATAACAGTTTTGACGTACCACCGCTATTAAGATTACGAAACAAGCAGAATCTGTTGAAGAGAAGAAATCTGTGTTGAATAGTTCCTTGAAGAGAATGGACGGAGCTATCACGGAACCGAACTTTTGCCAATTTCGGTCGTTCACCTGGAATCACGGGTAGCCCCAGGATTCTGATATCCTCCATGATTGCGTATAACCTCTTGAGACCGTCATGTAATGGCGCGGAGTTCAAGCCCCGTATCTGAACGTTAAATAAAAGCTTCCGACCCTTCGCATCACCTCCTAATTTACCGAAGTCTATCCCACGACTGCCTCGAGAGCCTAAGATCTGGTCCAATGTACGTATCGTCTCAGGCTTGATTTTAGTCTTTATCTATATGATGTCACGGAACGTCTGATTTCTTCGAGGCGTTCGATCATCTCTTCCCAGGGTAAATGGGCTCATCTGTGACGACATGATATATGTAGCAGCTTCTTATTGACCCTCACTACGGCCGCGGAAATTTGACATTGTAACCACACTCGCAACTATGCTAGAGCTCGGCGGTATTGGTACCTGTCTGGATTCCCACCAACGGCGAACTCGGCCGCTCAGCGCTCAGCAACATTCATCAGACCAAGCGGTGCGCAGCCTAGCAAGGATGAGCAAAGATTGCACCGAGCTCTTCATTGATACTGTGCACCATGAAACGCCTCATCATTACAAGTCGTTGTGCGAGATTATCATGATCATAACCGCCTTTCAAAGATCTCCGAGTCGTAGCCAGATGGCTTGATCATCGCGGCCATGAATGTTGCGTGTGCTGATCCACAGGGACGTCCATGCTCGACTCGAATCCACCGATGTGTTTAGGGTCGTTTGCCAGTAGAACTGAGGTCTAGATGCATCATCATATATTTTCCACGAGCAGTCAATTCTCCGAAATCACTCGTTTCCATGTTAGAAGTTGATATTGAAAGCCGCCGGTTGACTCAAGTGATCCAAGAGCACCAAGCGTCAAGCCATCAATAACACAAGCTATGCATAAGACCGTGATTCCGCTGGAAGTAAACGTGTAAAACGTGAATTTGGTCCACATTGCCATCATCAGCTCGCTTCCGAATGTGTGCTGTGGCGATGACACGCACATATGGTGGAAGCCCGGATCACGGTGGTGGTTATTAAATCGTATGTCGGCCGCCCTTTGGAAGCTGACTTCTTATGCTTGCCGGTGGAAAGCGAAGAAGATAGGCTTAGCGAAAGAAGTACTGGGATGGAGTTTTAGGAGTGGTCTGGCCAGTCTGCTAACTGATAATGACATTCGACATAGTGGGATGGTGTCGTACGAGGCTTCTAATGCGTATGATAGATAGCCAGATATGATTGATCACTGTACAGATAGGCTCAGAGCCGATAGGTGTTTGGCACCCGTACTCGGAATGAGATCTGGTCATAAATTATCCTGGTTCTGAAGAGCAGGCTAGCACCTGGAACTGAAATGCCAAGTACTGGCCCTGTATTTTTGTTGGCACGAAGTTTGTCCAGCAATAATTAGCTGGCCTGCAGAACGAATTGGCCCTTATAAAATGATGTTCGCTTAATCCATCTGCGGTAATGAAAAAGGCGGAGACACAAGTCAGGTCGCTGCGACCAGGGAAATGAACACACGACGTCGGTGGACCTCAGCTTCGTTGAACGATGCGCGCACTGCTGAATAAAGACACCACATGCGCTGAGCATATGCACGGCTACATCTGCTGTCACTCGAGAATGATCCTGAAGAGACATGACGAGGCTAGTTCGCCGACGTGCGCAGCCAATCATGTCGGTATCATATGGCTGCCAGTCAAATTTGAGGCCAGGCGAGTCATTTGCTTCAATATGGACTACGTACGCCAACAGATATTTCGATGACTGACCCATCCGCACCAAAGATGTGCCGAGGTGCAAGAATGACTAGGTCGGTACCATCGGCGTACCGACGTCCCCAGAGGAGAGTAGACGTTGGAATCATAAAAGATGATGTCTCGAAGCGATGCTCATCATGAGGACTGCTTCCATCCAACGCTGGTTCGCTATAATTGAGATGGACCGGAACATATCCCGGAGGGTTTACTTGCCGGACAGGTTTCTCGAGGGAGGAGCAGGCTGACGGGTAGTGCAACAGTCAGCACAGCAGCTGCGTCAAATGTTGATGATTAGAAGGGGAAGTTCGAGTTTGGGTTGAAATTCTTGTAGGAACATAGTGCATCTTAGCCATCGAGGGGCATCATGCCTATCTCATAGGCTGAGAAAGATGGCACAAATAAGGACCTTTGTGGGCAAACAAAGGAGTCGCCGCAGCCTAATTTAAATTCAGGAAAATGAAACTGAATACACAGTGGTCAAACTCACGATACCGCCCAGTCATTTCAGGTCGTTTCACATGTTGGATATCAACGTGGAGGGTTGAGGAACACGGCAGCGCTACTGTAGGCGAGGCCTCAAAAGTATTCTAGGAACAAATTATGAGGCCCTCGTGCGACAAGGTTGGTTGCGAGCACAGCGTTGCAGAGAAAACTGCTTTAGTCTATGGCCGGGAGCTGTGAATGACGGGAATATTCCGTCATTTTCGAGATGGTAGGCGAAGGTATATGTGCCTTGCCAGTCACGCGCCAAGAAACAAATCGGCAATCTAGGCATAAGGCACTGAGTCGGCTTTCAATGTCACGTAGGCTCAGCGACCAGGATGCACGTTCGCGACCAATTCAACGGAGATAGGGAGAGGGAATAGTACGATATAGGCGAGAAAACGAATGCTGGGTAGGGGGATGCGGGACCTGTCCTCATACTTTGATCGGGGACTACCTAGCCCGGCGACCCTTTGCATGCATTTACGTCGTTACCGAGCTGACTGGAACCGCAGGGCTCAGGAGCCAAACCCTCACAACGAACCTCATCCACAAGTGGATAAACAGACTGCAGAGAAGTGCGGCTTTTGGAAAGATTGTGCTGTAGGTGAAAGTTTCGAGGTCCGTGCATGGTATTCGCCTACTGCAACGCATGAGCAACGCATATGGAGAACGGACTGCCGCGATGAGACTCAAAACACAATCCGCTTCTCGAAAATACATTTGAGCGAACAATTGACGTCGGTTCCGGGTGATGTTTCTGATAAGCTCCAGATAACGTTAGGGCCATGCCGCTCATCGTAGGGTAAAAAATAGTAGCGGCACCCTGCTCTTTTTCTCAGAACATACGTAGCGTCCTCGTGAAGGGACATGCATTATGCAGTTAGCACGATGGGTTGAACGACCCCTACTAGTCTGACACCAAGAGGCCTCCGTTTGTCCTATCGGTAAAATCACATACACAGTCGGCTTTTGGGGCTCTTGCTCGTCGGCACCGAAGGAGGGTAAGATTCTGATGGAAAATTGTGAAGTAGGAAGAAATCGAGCATGTGAAGGAGCAAGGAGGTGCGACAAGCGAAGGGTGTCCAACGGCATAAGAGGTCAGCACAAGTGGCATGAGCACAACCTAGATGATATCTTCGGGACCACGTTCCTCGAGAACAGTCAAAGGTGTTTGGGGATACGATGATAGCCCGGAGAACGGTGTTGAGACGAGATACACATGACTTAACCGCCATCTTTCAGGTCTCGTAACTAAGCATCGTTCATCTCTCAAGGAGGGAGGGCATTGGATGTATCGAGAAGTATACCGTGAGAGTCGGGAACTCGTGGATTTGGGGATCGAACGGACGGGTACTGTCAACTTGACAACTGGGGGTTATGCCTAGAGCATGCGGACTGTTGCTGAGAATGGTATATCCAGAGACGTAGGAATGAGATGCCGAGTGAAAATTGGCTGACCAGAAAACCAGAGGGCGGCCGGAATACCGAAGGTGGTTCATCTGGGACCAACGATTGTTATCACGAGCGAAGTATATCCACCCTAACGTTCCCGCATGTCTTCCGCTTCAACAACGTTTTAGGCACCGTGCCTGAGAGACGTCCAAGTCGCTAATTTTTTTAAAGAAGAATTCATGAAATGTGTTATTTGGGGAACGTTGAGCAGTGACTATCGCCGCCTCGTACGACCTTGAACCCTGAATTGGTTGTACTAGATTGTTCGAGAACCAGAGAGCGACGCTGTTGCATGTTCGAATGACAGGGATGATATGGGAATGTACTGCTGAATTAGGCAGTCGCGCACATACAGGGCGACTGCATGTGCATTCAATGTCCCCTGTAGCGGGAGGTGAGCCGGTTTATGTGAAACAATGTCCTGAGAGAGATGTAGAGGACAGTGCCTTGCGGGTGTCACTCTAGCGTCGGAGTCACTAGACCCGACGCGCTACATGGATGGACTTCTCGAACTAAGCGCGCATGATCAGCCTGTCCCTCCATGCAGGCAAATTTGAACTATTGGAAGCATAGATCCGCCAAGAACTACGTGATATAGCTCGTTTTGTCATATCTTCGAGCACTGGCATTCTGATACTGAGCTAGACCCAGAATTGTCGTCCTCTCGGAAGGATTGAGCTCCGGCCATGAGAAGGTATGTCCACTTCAATCTGTCGTTACGTCCGTGCTTCAAACACATTGTAAACCCGCAACATGCCCGGAAAGCAGAACGAGATAGTTTTCCCTCGACAAACAGGAAGGAATATTTGTCTCCGCCTCATACGCAGCGGCTCGAAACGACCAGGCCAGCTTGCAAGGTGCAGTTTTATGACCTGAACAGGCGCGATCATGGTCGGTGTAAAACGGATGAGGGTGAAAAATGACATGGCCATGGAGGCTCGGACGGGATAGAAATGACATCATAGTGCAGCTAGAATACATCACTCTGAATCTAAAGCGAATGAGGTTGAGTCACTGTCGTCTGAAGACAGTGAAGATCACCGTACCTGGAGCAAAGCATATGATAACTTCCACCGTGAAATTTTGGGGAATCTGTGGATTGCAGTAGAGCCGGCGTCGTTGGCGTAGATTCTTCGACTGACATCTAAGGTGAAACGGCATCGTCCCGATTTTTTGAAGACAAAGACGTCGGGACTCCCCAGTAGACCTAGTCCCTGACAACGTAATAAGGCCAATGAGGATGAAGACATAGCAAATAGCTTACAGATACCCAGTCCCATGCGACAAGCTGATGTCATAGAGGCGTACAGCCAGTATACCTACCGACTCTCCACATGGAGCCAGAGAATCAAGCTTATCCTCGTCTTCGTCCATCTTTTCCAAGTAATCCGCCGCCCCTTGACGTACAGTGATCAACTTGGCAACAGGCGGCGTGAAGGCGCAAATACTTGGCCGACGGCAACTTCATCTGATTGTCGGTAGAAATGAACTCGACGAAGGCTGGCTTTTCCCGACTTTGGAAAAGAAGCTCGGTGGCGAATGTTCGGACTTTATAGAAATTGTGAATTTCCTAAATCCGGACGTCTGAATGTAAGGAACGCGGGGGCAGAAGAAAACACAATGTAGGTTCTAAACAGAGCGGAATGGTGTCGAACAAACGTGTGTAGATTTCTCTCGAGTGTAGGGATGCTTGTCAGGGAGTGTACGCCGTTGCCAGCAAGCTCATGTTGAATTTCTGAGCGACTGGATGATGGTCAAGGCTTTCGCTGCGCAGTCAAGCTTTGAAAATGGTCAGCGTTTGACAGTAATGAGAAGCCTTTGAAAATCACTTTGGCATCGTTAGAGAGGGAAGTGATAGTGAACTCAGAGAAAATGCGGCTATACCGTGTCCCCTGCAGTGATTGGGCGCGCACTTGTACTTGGATCTCCTCGGTTTTGAAATAAGAGGACATGTCAACCACTGCAGATACAACGCATCGAAAATTGTCACGAATTAGAGCCTTAAGTTGATACTGTCAGATAATGCAATGATTGATCAGGATGAGAGTAACACTGACACTTTATCGCCTGGAATATGATTCATTGGATATTCAATCAAGTCCTCATTGATCATTTCTTGAATACTGTTAAACGGTCATCTAGAGGTCAAAGGTGACGCCGAGGGCGTTCGACTTTTGTTCTAGCTAACTGCAACTGACCGCTTCAGAAGCGACGACATCATATGCGAGAACCACTTACACATGTGGAGGAGTATTTGTCGAAGAAATCGCCTTGTTCCGTCACAGCATTGTCATCTCTACAGCTAAGATTCGTATTAGCAACATGGAAGCCAGGAGCGAGAAGAGTGATGCTGACTAATGAGGCGTGGGGAACCCGCCATTCGGGCCGGAAGCGTAGTTGTAAATGTTGGACTCGGTTTTATAGGTCTAAATGTGTGATATATCAAGGATACACTGTTCAACGTTCAGTCTATGTACATTCTGTATACGCTAACAACCTTTCCTCACATGCCTCGGAAAGTCTTGTTCCTTGTTGCATAGTACTAAGTACCTAGCTGCAAGCCCGCCCTACGATGACACCCTTACTTACGATGACGTATATCTGACGACTGCTTCCGGACCAATGTTTTGCTTCCGTTTTCGTCCTATTCTGCTTCCGCCTCGTATAAATACTCGCCCTCATCCATAGGACTCGCCATTCTTTCTTTCTTCCCTTCCCTCACGTAGACGTCTATACACCTCTCTCCAATACATCCGTCGTTCATAGTATTCGCTGCCTCCCGTGAGTTTCCAGTGTTTCCTGTCCTAGAGGACAGGTTTCCACTAGCCAAGTCCCTCAAATCTGGGCCTGGACCTGCAAATCACTAGATTCTGTACCGGTGGATTCGACTAGCCGTATTTGCAGTACTTTGTGTTCATAACAGCATCATCACTGCTAAAGCTTCCGTTGGCCTATCATCTTTTTAATATATAAAACAAAGTTCTGACTGATATGTTACAGGGTTGGGATGTCGGGAGATCTCGAGCTGGATATACCTTCGGTACGTTGTTAGTGGCGAGGTGTTGCTTTTGATTTTTAACTTTATTTAGTCACCTGTCGCGCTTGAACTTTGTGGTTAGGACTATGTGTGAGCGCCGCGCTCGCACCGTGTTATCATCTCTATACCTCAATCAGAGGGTCCCAAAGGTAATTAGTTATGATGTTCATATGACAGGAGCTGACATTTCGTAGGACCAACCCACTGATAAGTTATAACTATTCTCATGGCGTACACGGTGAACACCGGATTGGTGGTTGCGTACGTTGTCTTTATATTAATACCGTTCGCACGAATTATTTTCAATTGACCCTTAGCGCAGAGTTCATGCCGTACCTCGAATTCTTACGTATATTGCGATGCCTATAATCTCATATTCTCGGCGAGTTATTTAATTGAATCGACTGTAAGCTCTGGTCTTTCATTGCTATATATGGACTTCTACTTGCTTCCGAGCAAACGCGGATTCTACACAATCTACAGCCTAGAACCCGGACTGATGGTTGGGCAGTATACCTAAACTATTAGTAACTTGCCAGCCTCAGCGTTCGTCAGCGACTGCGCGAAATGAGCAACCAGTCAGGGTCCATCCAGTTCACAGATTTCGCGCAATTTCCGGCGGTTTTATGAATGCGAGTAATGGTGAGGAAAAATCAGTCGTCACGCCCTGTGTCTGGCGAGAAGGTGGGATTTATGGACGCTGTTATTGCGTCCGGGCTGTTCTCATGTCAGCGATCACATCCGACGGCACTGGCGCTCGAGACGGACAATATTCAAAGAGATCCACACTCTTCCCCCATCGCAGCAACAACGGCGACGCTGACCCCGGGGTAGAAGTGCAAACCAGCCGGACGTCTCGAGTGGATCTGCTGCGTGTATACATTTTTATTAATATTATTCATACTTCTCTGCTTGTACAAAACGCCGAAATAGCGTAATTAAAATGAATAAAACCACCGCCTACGTGTGTACACAGTTTCATGAACGTGTGCGGGATTCGATCTGAGCTCAAGTGGATGTATTATATATGCATTCAGTTCTGAGGTAAGTAATTGCCATCAATCATACACGACCTGCTGGTGACCAGCGAGGATTGCTCGTAATTACGCCTTCTGGCCCACCTTCATACACGGCGTCCACACTAAGCTGCAGGTCGGGGGTAATAGCTGCATTAGCTTCCATCGCCCACAGAGCAACAGCAACGGTGCTACGGGTGCGGTTGTCAGATTTAATTTGGCCTTCCGTTTTGAGAAATTAGGTAGGCTCACTTGGTTCCACTGTAATCCAGAATACCTTGATGAACCGGGAATTTAGCTTGCGGTCTGGACGTGGTTTGTCAGCTCTGCTGCCAGCGTATGACATGATGTCCGACTTACCCTAGGTTTCCGACTCGCTTGCCCATCATCCAGCCATTAACAAACAGGTACGCCCGGTAGGGTTGACCGAGCGGTTCATTGAAGTTGAAAGACATAGGCACGTCAAAACCTTCTGGAATGTGGAGATCGAATGTCGTCACGAAGAAGCCAACGCCTGCTGCAGATTTTGGTAAACCATGATGTAGATCCCTTGACTCCCATGACGACGTATCGAAGCCAGGCAAGTGCCAGCCTTTACGCTCGCCGTAAAGACCTCCCTCATTGAACACGCCACGGGTCTTGTCGGGAAAGCTGATAGAACATTCATGAGCATTGGGCGATATATGTATTTCATATTGGCGGTGGCACCCACTTTGTATATCCACCGATTTTCCCTTGAACCCGCCACTGTGTGAACTTGCCGGAGTTGAGCTGGAATCCACGTATGCCACGAGGACTTTTGGAAAAATCGGGATTTGCTATGCATCACGACAAAGGTTAGACGTTAGACGTTGACAACTCCTGAGAACACAGGCACGCACACGCAGTTTCGTTCAGGCCCATGTTGTCCTGCCAAGGGATGCATTAAGAGCAATTTGTGCGCCAGCATATACGCATACCTGAACTACTGTAACGACATTATCACCCGGTAAAACAGCGCCTTCTGGGAAGAGAAATACGTCATCTGTCTCCTCGAGAATGTTTCTGTTGTTGGTAGAACTGGCAATTGAATATATAGCATTAGTACCGCAGCATGCACAGATTCCTGCATATCTTACTTTCCGTAAGATGTATTCAAGAAGACGCTATTGAGCCAAACGCTTGCGGCAAACGCTAGGACCGGGCCGGTATCAGTCCGGGAATCGGAGAAACCGATGAGAATGTGTTCACCTTCGCCACCGTTTATAGAAAGATTGAGGCTCTGCTCGGTTCCCGTTCCATTGAAATGTCCTCTCCAAAGCACAATATTTTCGCAGCTACAAGTTACGAGGTATTTCATTGAATGAACTGATATCACAAGAAATGACACATACAACCCGTAATCGCATCCGTACAAAATTGTCCCGTCGGAATAATACGGTTTCCAAGGGATGTTAGTCGTGGTATGGTTCGCAACGACAAACGAACCATCGTCAAACGTTGGTCGAATCTCCGGCAAGCTGTCTCGGAATTTCCATCCCTCCAATCTCGGAGCCACTGCGATGTCAACGGATGCCGACGACAACGTGAGTTTTCCTACTAGACCTCCGATTACCGTCAAGGATGAGAACGCATTGACCGACAACGCCGCGCCATTCCATGTTACAGAACTAATCACAGCAGGAGCTATGATTGTCAACGGTGTACTGACGTTAAGGTCGCCTTTCAACGCAAGCTCCGTTCCTGATATGCTAGCCGAGCGCACGAGATATGGTCCACCCACAAGAACAGACTGATTAGTCCCCAGACCCCAAAAGTTGCGCAGTGAATCACTTGCATCCCCTGGAATGACAGGTGCCCAGAAGGTGGTGATAGTGTCAGAGTCGGCAAATAACACCAACTGCGAGTCGGAGTCGTAGACCGTCACTAGGCCTTGAGTCCCAGCAGGGAAGGAGAAGATTGTAACAACGGAACTCGGCGTGAGCGTGGCTCGGAATGATGAAGTATCGTAATCCTCTCGGAAGGAGCGGCCTGTGAGCGATAACGCGATCTCATGTTCTTGGGAGGCGTCCCCATATATGAAGAGGACATCTCTGCTATCGATGATACCAGCGAAAAAGATTGACGCTGTGGAATATAACAGTCGTGATGAGCCAAACGCGTAATTGGTCACGATGACTTTAGACTGTCGTCCGCCGAGGGTGACTGCTGAGGCGATAATCGGGATCTGAAGGTCGCCCTCTGCTGTAGTAACGTTGATCTTGAAGTCGGTGATATCACTATTCGTAAGTGATGAGCGAGTGCACGAAAAACTTGCCATTCGAATGAGACCCTTACGTCGATGTGGAATCGTTATGTCTAACAATGTAGAACCCAGCCTGTGTATCAGGATTGAGGAGGTAAGTCGCAAAGACCGCATCAGACGACAGTATTGAAAGACCCGTGGAACTGTCAGCAATCCAATCTGTCTTGTAGAATTCCGGCGAGCTTCGGACGAACAGGCCTTGTCTCTTCAGCTCGTCGTATTTTGTTGTCAATTGTCGCGCTTCATCAATCTGAACCAGTTTGAGTTCTAGTGTGCCAAGTTGAAAAAAACCTGACTTACGGAAGCTCCGTAGTCGTATGAGGTGTAAACCTTTCCAAAGTTAGTACTAGTAGTTTGATCTAAAAAGGCCATCAAGAATTACCCCACTGGTTTAAAGAAGTCAGCAAGATATGGTAGGAGCAGCATAGCCTGGTCAGCTTACTGGAACGGTATGGCCCCCCAAGATGTACCGCTAGAGCATTCCATCAGAAATAACACAGCGAGACAATTAGCCCGTTGACAAACCCGTAAAGCATGTAGTAGCTGAGCAGCTTCGCATTGCTGGCCCATAGCTGAAGGTAGAAAACAGACATGAAATCGGGGCCCGTCAGGATGGCACAAGGGGCATAGCCTAGGATAGCTAGTGAGAAGCCAACAGTAGAACACTAGCTTAGCACATTACCCGGTGAAGTTGGTCCCCAAGCATCGAACGAACCTCCCTGGAACTCTGCCCAGTTCAGATTAGTTGAGAACCCGGAGACAAAGAAGCCGCGCCCACCGGGGATATACCAGGGCTGAGATGGATTGACTTCTTCGTGATATTGATGATAGTCCAAGGGAACCCCGTGCCAGTCCAAGGGATGAGAGCAGTCGTAGCGTTGAGGATAAGCATCCAGTCTGACAAGGCAACGATAAGAAGTAGAAGAGAGAAATGAAGAAGATGACAGACCCGTAAAGATCGACAGCGCCCTGATTTGAGGGCAACTTCGTTAGTATGAGACGTTTCGAAGCTGGCAAACCAAACTCACAGTCCCGTTGATAAAGTTGCGACCTTCTCCTGGATCATTGTAGGTAAAGGGTAACACAATGCCTGAATTGCGATAGACTTCTTCAAGTTCGGCAAA
Organism: Armillaria borealis; assembly: GCA_030435635.1. NCBI lineage: Eukaryota > Fungi > Basidiomycota > Agaricomycetes > Agaricales > Physalacriaceae > Armillaria > Armillaria borealis. The sequence continues at coordinate 333,847 of JAUEPT010000023.1, read as the reverse complement.
GTATTCTCCACCGACGCTCTGAGAGAACTCGTTATCTGAGGTAGCGATTTAGCATAAATTGTCTTCGCGCTACAAGAAGAAGCAGACCAATCTGTATCGCTGACGGAACATGGGATCAGAACAAGGCGCGTCAAAACAGCGATGCACTCACCAATAACCGGCCCTCCTTCGGTGATTTGATACGGGGCCGTCTCTTCGATGATCCCGAGAATATAATCCATCCATGCTTCCTTCCAATCGGGGGCGCTTGTTCGCAGCGTTCCAGCAACTTCTGACGTAGCCCAATGCGCTATACCCCCTGCAGAAGTCTCTGCATTGATGTACTAAAACGGGTAAGCACCCAACAACAAAATATATCAGCGCAACTGACTGGGCCTAGTGATCTCATAGTTGAGTACCCTAGATCGGCAGAAGAGAACTAAAACGTACCAGGACGTAGAACGATCCAAATACCCGCATCCAAAGCGGCCTCGTACAGCGGCTTCAGAGCTCGAAAGCTGTCAAAGTCCACGACTCCGCGCGATGGGTTGAGGAGACCCATGTGAACGTAGACACTGACAGCATTCAGACCTGATGCTTTGACCTTTTGCAGGATGTCAGGCCATAACGACGGGACAGGTAACCGAAATGTGTGGAATTCCCCAGAACTGCATAATCATCAGCATTAGACTCTCAAGCCGAATAGGAGATACTGACTGCAAGAAGAGCCTTTGACCACGTAGCGACAAACTGTAGTTGTCAAAAGAGACTTGGTCGGTGAAAGAGGCTCCACGACGGTATAAGGTGTCGTCATGGACAATAGACCTGGCGAGCGCCCCGATACTGCTCCCGTAAAGTAGAGCGGAAAACCACGACCAAAAGAGTAGAGCAACTGTCCATCGTCGTAAGAGATCCATTGGTGCACTGCGAAAGTCGGAAGAGATGCTCATTCGAGGGTCACCCGGTATTATTTTCCACTAAATCATCCTTGACAGTTTTTAAGGCGAACCGTAGGACCTTCGTTTACACTCCCATGACCCACACAGTATCATGGGAACGAGCGTCGAAGCACACAACATAACGCCCGGGCCGTTTAGATCTCATTTCAGAGACCATCGACATTGAGCATATTGGATTCCATGACTACCGAGGATTCTCCGCAGAATATCGTGACCATGACCGTCTCAACGCATGTCTGTTGAGTCCTCCGTGGCTCAAAAGAGCGATACAGAAAGCAGCTGCCGAAGAAACGCGATCTTCGTCGGGCCGCCACTAGAAGACAATCGATGAGCTTCGACCCGATATGCGGGTCAGCTTTTAGTTGTCGTGTTGTCTTAACATTGACGAACGCCTAATCGCTCGCCTCCTTGCAGTCGTCCCTAGTGCTTCCTGCATTGTGGGCAGAAAACAAAGAGACAGACATTGAGAAGATGACCGGCATCGCTAAGTGCGAGCGTTTGACACAACCAATCACTCACAAACACGACCATGAAAAACCGCCTTCAAACGTCCTCTCGAGAGCCAAATGACGACTGAAGGGCCATAACTCCACGGACACCCATCTGAGAAGTAGCCGTAAGAATGTCGTCTTTGAAGGAGTACGTGGTCGGCAACGCTTCTGACCCGGGCGTCGGAAAATGAGACGTCGAGGTAGCGCAAAGCTGTTTTATGAAAAACGACGACGGCGACATACGAATTGGATCCTGACAAGCGCTGAGGTTCAACATGAAGAAAATGAAGCACGAGGCTCCGCAGACGATCCGACTGAACAGATGAACACGCTGGGGGTGATGATTCACAGGATTATATACCTCATCAGTCTCTGGATGGAGCTCGGAGGGAGACAGCCAGACCGAGGATATGGCAATTGCCAGTTGGCCAAAACATCGCAACGCGGGACCGCCGGCTCAAAACCAGAGTAGAAAAATCGCTCGCGCGCGACTACCTCAGTCCAAAGGTCGCTTCAGTCGTCATTGAAATTAAGAGAGCTTCCCTGGTTCGCAGCGCGCTTCGACCATCTATGTTTTGCGAAAAGCGGGCTGGAACAACAGCAATATAAAAACAAAGTCTTCGATGCAGGGTCATGACTAACCCTAAAGCATGTCTTGGATTGTAACCAGCTGAGATACAGAGGTCATTGCAGCTGCACATCGGCGGCGATAACATATGCAAGAGAACAATTACACCAATACTGCTCGCTTTCTGGTTGATGATAGAGCCTGTATCGTTGGGAAGGGGTCCTTCAACTGGCGTCCAAAGTGAAACAGGAACGTCCCGGATTCTTGTAGACAAGGAAGTCGCAGTTCCGCCGTAGTACTATCCTCTGACAACATCCGATAAGGATGGAGACATAAAGCATAACTCACGAGACAGAGCGACTTTCCATGTCCACTCGACCTCGTCCTCCCACAGAAGTTGCTATGCTGCCTCGCGTCTCGTTGCTCAGAAGCAATAGCAACAAGATCACTTTGCGACTGAGTTTGTTCTGTAGTATCGTTGATCATCGACTGTGGCATTGTAGGATTCTGGTGTGCAGAATCCGGAGGGATGTCTTGCAGGCTAATAAAGGAACGTGAGCCTAATGAAAGGTAAAGTACAGAAGGCACCTTACCTCCATGTCGATGAGATAGAGAGAGCGAGGATCGAATATCTGTTTCGCATCAGTGCCGACATCGACTTCAAGTCTGGCAAGTGTACGATTGAGTTCAGTAGCGCCAGGGAGGATTGCCAAGCCGCATTGTCTCATTGGATGTCAGACAACCACGGCCGGCCATAGACACTGGCTGACGAGCAGGAGATGGCTGTCATCTCATGCACTTTGCATTGGCGCGCACGCTACACATGCCTGAATAACCGAACATGTAGCTCGTGCTCATGAGTCGGCCATTTAGGTCTAGAGGAGCGGCGGATCGGCCTGCCATTGACAAGTTCATATTCTTCAGCTTTCGCAGGAGCTGCAGGGAGTGACGGGCTTGTCCCTGCAACGACGTATCGACGTCCATCGACTAAGAAGGCGACCAACGTAAGATGAAGAAGGAGTCTTTGTGTGTCTTAGATGAGGTGACACGACTGAATATCGTTCTGTAGATCTGATCTTCCGATACCTGGAATTCATGACACAGGCCATATATCTTCCGTTCTTCAGATCTACTCCAAACGAGAAGCCTCTCGAGACGGTGCAAGTATGTGATCTTGTAGGTGACTGGTGATTCGTTTGACCGTATGTAATGTGCGGCAGAGAAGGGCCGGGTCTTCTGGATTTTGGGCCTTGGCGCATTCGGAACATTAGTATCGCAGACGGCACGTTTTTCGGGACATCGATAAGAGGGACCCTCCGAGTACTAGAGCAAACGATGATATCAGTTGTGTCCAAAAGGAAGGAGGGCGAATACGTACTGCGTGCAAGAAATCACGTTACACTGGTTCACTCCTACATGTCCTCGTCATTTCCCGTCAAAATACCGCTCAAAATGTATATAGGCAGCACAACCTCACTATATGCGCTTCGTGAGGACAGATGCTAGTGTCTTGTAGGAGGAAGAACGCACCAGACGGCGACCGACATTCCGATACTCCTCGGTGCTGCTACCCTGACGGCAAAGCTTTCCCCTGAGCAGTTGCCAACCATCGAGCGCTTGTCCTGGTGTGAAACTAGCCTGCCATTTTGATGTTGGACTTCGCAGAGCTCGCAGAATCAATGTGAATGACTGAACGGTCCTGTATGAGCTGGTCGCAGGGAAACGTATCAGGGTGATAAAAGGCATGAGGATGGGAAGGCCTTGATGACTGTCGCAATAGAGGACCAAAACAATGAGATGGTTGCCTGAGTAAAGATGACTTAAAGACACTTTACCTCGAGACAAGCGCCTAGTAAATTCCGCCGAGAACATTTGCGCCAGTTCTGCTCGCTTTCTGGTTGGTGATTGTTGATGATGCAGTAGTAACATCCCGGTTTTTTGTAGACAAGGATGTCGCAGCTCCCCAGTAACTTTACGATCCTTTGACGACATGGATAAGGCCAGTGAGGATAAGGACAGAGTATAACTCACGAAAAGAGAACGAATGTTTATGTTGGAGCGCATACATCCTCTCAGGCTCGTAGTCCCACATCGCATCCACCATCTGGTACCAGAAAATAACGAACCCGCATCGTACGATGACACCTTGCGACAAAAGAAGGTTTAGGTCGGAATCTGGAGATAGCGATGGGTGCAACGTACCTCTACGATCACCAGCGCCCTCGCGCGAAATTTCTCAGAAACTGCGACATATTTTATACCAACATTCGACGCAAGGGCAGACGAGGCGAGCGGGAGCCGTTTTATCCACGGCGAGTGCTTCTGTACGATTTTAGAGAAAGAAAAAGAGACAGAATCTTTGATTTGCTCACCTTAGGCCCGTTTCTAGCATGGATGAAAGTGTAGTCGAATAGTTTCTTACAGCGTCTGATGCCGCGATACCGAAACAGTGCAGACCGCAAGTCGAACTTGAGGCATACTTGGATTCGTTGGCCTTAAGGCTTAGGTCGGCGACCTTGGAAGATATCATAATCGTAAAAAGTGACCCATTAGGTGGATGTCGACTGATTCTTTGTCATGCATGTCCCCGGGTGACGACGAAGACCAACGAGAAGGTCGTAGTGGATGGAAGGAAAAGAAATTTGAAATATGTTTCCGTGTTTGGAAGCACAGCCGCATTGATTGGCACGCTCTTCCGAAATTCGAATCGTCCACTCTTCCTGGCTCTTCCTGTATCGCCTTCTCAGTTCAGTACACTCCTACCCTTGCGTCATTTACGGGATATTCAGAAAGGCGGCTCAGAGCGATAATTTCGCCAATTCAAGCAACGCCTCTGCGAATCAGTGGACGTTCTAGAGAGTGGTGGGATCATGACCGGGAAGCAATGGGGAGTACAAGCAAGTAGAGGGCTGAGAAACCCGTACGTGTCGTCTTATTCTGGGTGATGATCGATGAAGCTAAGGCTTATCAATTACACTAACAGGATGCACACGAACATCGTTAGTCTCAGACTGGTCGCTATTCTCAGGATCCCCAAGATGCTCTAATTATCTCGCAAGCATTTGCTCCTCTAGAGACTCGTCCGAGCAACGGATGCTATTGAATGAAGTTCTGATATCGCTGCCTGAGTATCCTCGCAAAATTTGCAGACAAGGGATATTGTTCAGAAGAGTGTGTTTCGATCTCTTTCTATCCGTATTTTCTCATTGACTCGTGAGCAGGGCCACAGGCTTATCTGTATACCGGCCGCACACTCCTCAGCTTACTCTCTGACCGGTCTCTGCAACTTGACGTCTCGTCTTTCCCAACGCCCAGGCTTCCGGTAGGCCGGTATACCAAGAGGAAACCATGTCAAACGAGGAAGCCGAGCTGGCGTCCATCACAAAAAGGGAAATCCGACAGCTGGTTCACGGTGCCGTTGGTACTCTGGATAACAGAGACAGGGTGCAGATATAATCAGATGTCTGGGGTCGTGATGTATGTGATCAGCCGAGGATGGGAAGATCGTGCATTGGGTGTGTGACTTTTTCTTGCAGATGGCGAAATATGTTATTGATCCCTCATGCTTAGGAGGAAAATCCAATCAGTGTTGATTCCAAGAGCTCGGAAGTCTGTGTCGTATCTGGGATTGCGCGGCGTAATGAACTACTGCCCATTACAAGATCCGTCTGATCCTCAACGTGTCAGTGGTATACGCAATCAAGCATCGAACGTCTAACTGACACATGGACCCACCCGTAGATAATAAAAAACGCCAAGAATCCCTCGACATCTCGATCTCGGCCTCTCGTCCCGGCGTTCCCACCCCAGACCAATAGGTCCTTTCATATGTCCTGCCGGCACTCTCACGGCGAACGACCTGGTATTGGGAGTACCAGCTAGTTCAAGCTATGGGGACCCCGGAGATAGGGAACGAGTAATCCGAATAGTGATTCCGCCCTCTCCCACCTATTCACCCTGCGCCACGTCTTCCTGGTCCCTGGGCAATCGTTTTCTGTTCTCAGAGCTCATACTTGGATTCGGCACAAAAACAGGGTAGGACGCGGAGATGAGGGTTCGGTTTGTCTGTCCCTCCTTTTTTTCGTGGGTATCGAATATTGACGCGATTCCTGCAGTGCCTTCTCGTGCTAGGGACGGCGTTCCTCGTGGGCTCACAGGTGAACTCGAGTCTGATAATTAATTGCGGTACCGGCAGTCCTGTGAGCAGGTATTGATGAGCCTCGTTCACGTTGACGGCAGGAAGGGGTACCTCGAAGAACAGGTGGAACTAGGCGTCCTGTTGACGGTTGTGCTGGTTTTGTCTATGTAAGTCCTATCTTATCTGATATGATTTGGCTTGGCTAACGGCTCTGTGCAGGTGTACTGTCAGTTCTTCTCGTACAATCATATGTATGTAGATAGCGAGCCACTCAGGAAGGATTCGTGCGACTCGGTCCCTTCTCTCTGCAACATCAAGACGAACTTCTCCACATCGTCCTCGTCTTGTGTACCTTCACCGACCTTGTCTCGTCTCTCAAAGACCTTATCCGTCGCCGCAGAACACACAACTATCGTAAAGACAAGCTCGATCTGGTGATGCGCGTCGTAGTCCCTCGGGCTAATCCCTGGCTGGACTCCTGGGAATTGAACAAGGTGGTCCTCCTCTTCTCGAGGACAGGAGGAGTCATTATTTGTGCGGGGACCGTTGGTGGCGGTTTGGTTTTGGAGCGCTGAGGTTGCTGTGATTCACTGCATAATATTTTATTCCTCACCTTTTTGGGTTCGTGATTCGTATATGCTCTTCCATTTCTTTTGCTGCTGCTCTCGCCTTGTTCTTTCTATCCTTTTTTTTTTTCGTGATGCGACACCTACCTGCTTTACTATACCGTGATCGTCTTCTCGCACGATGCGCACAACCTCGCGCGTCGTGATCTTGTGATCGTGCACTGGTCTCAGCCTCTGGTGGCTTGATTGTCTTTCTGATGTCCATAGTATCTCGATGGTTGCTTCCCCTTCCAGTTCGTTCGCGTCACGGTGTATGATATCTCCAGGACCCACTCTTTTCGCTGACACCCTCTTCTCAATATCGAACTCACTTCATTGATGATAATAATGCCTGATCACACCTAGATGAACATGATATTTTCTATGCGTACACCTGTCAAAAATGGTACATCGCCGTCTGTCTAGGAGAGACTGGGACCGGGTCCAGGGAACTTGGAAACTTCTGGGTACATGTTCAGTCTCACGCGCTTGGCGTGCTCTGGGGCCAAAGTACGCACCGCCAAGGCGGACGGGGTTTTTTTGACAAGAAGACGGTTCTGTCAGCATACTGAGTAACACGTACAACACGACATCACATTACAGGTAATTCATGAGACAAAAGACAGTAATAACAGTAGGAAGAAGAATGAAACAGCGAAAATACAGTAGACATATGATGGACAAGAAAACGGAGAAACGAGGATAATCGTGGTAAGAAAATGTAACGGACACTGCAGATCAAGTATCCCTACACACCACAACCATCGCCCATATCCTACCTGATCACCCGTCCAGAACGTCCCTATATAACATGGGGCATTCGCCTACTTGCAAGCCCTTTCAAGATGAGGTATATGCGCGCATCAGCCAGGATTTCCTATACACGTCAGTGAGCGACGAAAGGAAAAGGACCAAATATTGTCACACCTTCATTACACCCTCGATGAAGTCCCACTCCATCTGCGCGAAGTGGAGCTGCGCGCGTATCCCATTGCGATTGCTCCATTCCCCAAGATCAACCGCCATCTTCAGGCCTTTGATGAGAGCCTCGGATATACTGCGCAAGTATGAGTGGGAGGTAAGCACTGTCGCAGAAGCTCAAACGTACATGGCATAATCTTTGAGGGCCGCCTCAAATGCTGAAATCCCGGCTGAGGTCTCCTTGGGCTCGCTGACTCGGAGGAGAAACACCATTAAATGTGAATATTGGTGGATATTGCGTACGAGCGCCTTGACTTCCGCCGCATTTCCCTGTAACGAGTATGTTATTCATAGAGCTTGGTGCTTCATAATGGAACGTTGTACTTTGGCTCGCTTGGCAGACTTCTCTAGCTCTTTCTGAAAATTGGCGGCGACGGTTAAAACGGGTTTCATGACTTGGAGTACATCCTTCTAAATGACGTGTTAATTCCAATGAAAGGCAGCGCAGTAGGAGGAAAATAATAGAGACTCGCCTTTACTGGGACCTCGCCTTTCGGTAAAATAGGGGAAGAACAGGCATGAAGCTCTCCGCTTGCTACAACTGGAAGAGTCGACGACGAAGATAGCGACAGCCTGTCTATTTTCTCTTCGCTTGTCTCCGTCTTTCCTTGACAGTCCTCGAGCTCGTCCAGCTCATTGAAAAGTCTAATATGACAATCGTATCGTGGCGGCGCCGGCTTGGACAATCTCCCATGTACGAAGGCATGCCAGAGCGTGGTGAATTTTCCTGGCCAATTGTCGAGCCTCAGGGACTTGTTTACGATGGGATCATGAGTGGCCCGAGGAAGGAAATGCGCATACATCGAGGAGGTTATGGTGAAAATAAAGAAGGAGACAGCGAAGTACTTGTCAAGATACCAGTGGGGAGAGAGTTGCCGGTGACAGTGCAGATCATTTCCATTTACAAGTTGCACATGGAGTCAGATATTTTTTATGATACACCCGTTATTTTATAAAGTGTTTGATGATACTTATGTGGACGCAAGTGGGTAGAGGAATCGCCTACGTTGCAAGGGAAGGACGAGAAGGTGGAAACTTAGACTAGACAGGATTACTAGCCAACATCATTAGAACACGTGAAATGGTTTAGTGAAAACCTTTGCCACCCGCCAGAGATGAATTTGGAGATCATTCAAATTTTATGTAAATCTTTGCCAAATTTGACCTCCCAAAACGTCACCTTATTGTGCGAAATCTGGTTTCCCAAAAATTCTCATTTTTCTGTCGCATTTACCCCTATCCACACACTCTCATGTCTGCCATCTTACCAGCAGAAATAATCGAGCTCATCATACACGAGATGTGGATGCTCCCTCTCACCAACAATGACCGCCTTGCCTTCATGAAAACGTCTCTACGCATATCCTCATGGTGGTTGCTCGTTTTTCTGCAAGAATCATGCACCGATGTCTACTTGGTGTCACCAAAATACTCCTTCTACCTCGCCAGTCTTTACCGCATCCGGGAACCATGTCATATTTTGACCATAAATACCAATCAACTCGTTCTCCAGAGCCACTTGGCCCACCATTGCCGTTCGATAACCCTTGGGCACAAACGGACCGAAGTTTATTATGCGCGCATGATTATCCGCAATCTACCGAGATGCCCCAAAATTACCATGCTGTTTCGCAACTTTGCCCAGAACTATCCTTCCTGGCTCGTTACCCGCGTCCAATACTTGTTCTCTACAGCCAACAAGGACGGCCACCTGCGGTTGATATTCACGTACGATACAACTGCTGTTGACTATTCGCCCCGTGACCGATACTCATATGCCTCAGAGCATTATTTCTACCCTCACGACATATTCAGTACACGGGAAATGGGAAGACTACTTACTCCGTTCATGGGAGTACGGCGACTCGAGATCAAGGGAGCAAATCCCTGTGCCGTCTTCATGACAGTGGAGGCTTGTCCTGACCTCGAAGTCTTGGAGACGGACGTTGATGAAAATCTGATACAAGGAGGATTCAATGTTGCTAATGCTCGTCCCCCGGCGTCTTGTCCTGAAGAGGTATATTTCTTCACCAAGTGGAACCAGGATTATCCGATGGTGAAGATGCAATGGCCCAATATAAGCGATGAGCTCGCCAACATGATATCAAGATGTCGATGAGATTGTAAAGCAACCCTATAATGCTGGAGTAGGAGAAGAGACTGTATCAAAATAGAGGCTAGAGGCCGAATTGGCCGAATCTATCTCTAGGATCCCAGAATGTGCAACTTGAAAATGGAAATGATCTGCACTGTCACCGGCAATTCTCTCCCCACCGGTATCCTAACCAGTGCTTCGCTGTCTCCTTCTTTATTTTCACCATAACCTCCATCACTGTCCCTGATGTATGCGCATATCTTTTCTCGGTCCGCAAGGCCTTTTTTGTCTCCGTATCCATGGTTTTTTCCATCATCTCATATACTTTTTTTATTAGAAAGCTAAGCGACTTTTTCTGCGGGGAGCGTCCACACAACCACTGATTTACAGCCAAGTCGGCGTCCAACGACTACCGCCATGGGCAAAATATATTCACTCTAATGTTTCCGCAAGTTCCCTGTTTCAACCGTGCCTGCAAGAACGATAGAAACATTGCTCGAGAAACGGCTCATACGAACTTGAAGCCCGAACGCATTGTGGTAGATTGTTCGAGATCTAGGGAGCGATGCCTGGACGGAAGCACATGGGAACGCCTTGCTGAATTAGGGCAGTCGGTGTTGGTCGGAAGGAATAGCCACATGCCAGTATCAATATACTAAGCACTGAGCCAGTTTGTTAGCAACAACGACCTAAATGTAATGTGGAGGACAGTACCTTACGCGCGGTGTACAATCACTCATGACCCAAAGTAGATAGGCTGAAGTATTGGGCCTGAATGACCGCACGGTCAGCCTGGTTCCCATGCAGATATTGATAGTTAACTGGATCGAAATATTGTGTTGCGGCTTGCGGGCATCTGAATCTCGTTTAATCAGCTACTATTGCTGGAATAGACTTGCCGTGGAGACACAGCCATCAGCGGTTATCCGATGGTGAAGATGCAATGGCCCAACCTAAGGAATATAACCACAATGGAGTGGTAGACCATCGCGGGGCGTGGCAGGTACGAGTCCTGTGTGAAGAGGGAAGGTAGGGGCAAAGCAATGGTAGTTTCATACTAAGCTTGGCGAAGACGCCGAAGGTTCTATGACTGATCTGGACATGACACGAGCAAAGGAGGGAAGCATGGACACCCAGTTTTGAATACTGCAATCGTTGTATGAAAATGTGCGAAGGTTTGGTGTGAATTTGAAGATGTTAAGATATTCGGGCGTCAGGTTGTCTCTAACGTTGGAAAAGACATAAGACTTGCTTTCCAGGTGCAGTTTCTCCAGTTTGGGGCGACCTCGAAGGAACCAATATCTCCGGACTGCGGGGCTCCAGAAAGAGACAGTCGTGAAAAAGGGATGGGGGATTGTCATGTCTACTACCCTCCCATCGAATGGGCGACCATGATATCGAAACACTTCCCATGGGATTGGGTTCCCCTTCCTTCATCGCCGAATAGTGGTCCAAACGAAAATTGAGAGGATGATTACGGGAACGTTCAAGGACGACGTAGAGCATTCCACCATGTCGGATTTCTTCACCACTTCGCCATCATAGACCCATAGGAGAACAACTTCGTCACTTTCATAGCGGCCCATAGCTTGGGGCAGTGTTTCTCCATAACAATTCGCCACGAGCGTTGTACGCGTCGTGCGAGAAGACGATCGCGGTATGTTCGACGTATAACAAAGTAGGTGAAGACCGTGTAAGAAAATGAGACAGTGAAGGGGAGGATGAGATCTGAGAGGTTGGTCGTCATGTTCATGGTAGATTATTGTTCGCTGGAAGATCACGGCTTACGGATACGAATTCCCTACGTTCTTTGACGCGATTCCCATTGCCGCCCCTAGATCCGGTTTCCTACTGCCAATCTAGATTTGTGGTGACATTTTGACTTGATGGTGATCAGTGCTAACTCTCTTGAAAGGTAAACAAAACGGCATCACATCACGAGAACAAAGAAGGGTAGAAAGAACAGAACGATAGCAGGAGCAAAAGAAAAGGAAGAACACATGCAACATGAACCGAAAAGAGTGAGGAATAAAACATGAAAAAATCATGAATTTACATGCAGTGAACCACGGCAAGGTTTACACTCCACACTAAACCTCGGCGCCCTGTGCAACCACTCCCCTCTCTGGAATGTCCCAAAACCAAACCGCCACCAACGCAGACACCACCACGAGCACCGTAGTCCCCGCTCAAATAATGACTCCTCCCATCCTCGACCGTACCGCGAAGAGGAGGACCACCTTGTTCATTCCCCATGCCATGAACATGAACTCAGCCAGGGATTGGCTCGAGGGCGATCTGCGCATGACTCCAGACTACGACGCGCATCACCAGATCGAGCTTGACTTTACGATAGCTGTGTATTCTGCGGCGACGGGAATGCCGGTTAGTGTGATCCATGTGCCGCGGGTGGAGGTAAGGCCTTCTAGACAAGGCTCAATGGTGACTGGTGAAGGTACACAAGACGAGGACGATGTGGCGAAGTTCAACCTGATGTTGCAGGGAGAACTTGAGCCGAGACGTGGCACGAATCCTTCCTGAGTGGCTCGCTATCCGCACACATGTGTTTGTACGAGAGAACCGACAGTACACCTGCACAGAGCCGTTAGCCAAGGCAAACCAAATCGGATAAGATAGGACTTACACAGACAAAACCAGCACAATCGTGCTGAGCTCCAACAGGACGCCTAGTTCCACACCTTGCGAGAGCCGTTCTTCGAGGTACCCTTCCTGCCGTCGATACGAGATGAACATGCGCTCTTCAATACTCGCTCATAAGACTGCCGGTACCACTATCACTGAGACTCGCCTGCGCGACCATTCTTGCTCTGCCGAGCATGCAAGGAACGCCGTCGCTAGCACGAGAAGGAGGTTGCTCAGCAAGCCAACCAATAGGCGCACTGCAGCAATCGCGTCAATATTCGATACCCACGAAAAAAAAGGACAAACAAACCTTCTGTAACCCAACCCCACCAATGTTTATCTCCGCTACATTCTCCAGTGTCGCGTCGAGAAGACCTCCTACGCGGAGTCGCCTTCGACGTAGTCTGTTTTTGTGCCGGGAGCAGCCGAAGCTCAACCCTGAGCGCCGAGAACACAAGAATGAGGGTATCCGATTGCCCAGTGTAGCTTAGGGCCCAGGAGACGGGGATGCACTGGAGGAGGACGTCCAAGGGGTGGAGCGCAGGGTAATTAGGTGGGGGCGGAATCACTATCCATATTGCAATCTCCTCGTTCCTTATCTCCCAGATCCATTAGCTGATCTCCATAAATTGGACTAGCTCCTGCTCCCACTACTAGGTGGCTTGTCGTGAGAGTGCAGGCAGGACACGAGAAAGTTTCTGACATTCTCATATTGGCCTGGAGTGGTATGTCGAGATCGGGGTTTATAGGATTCTTGGTGTTTCTTATTATCTGCGGGACCACGCGTTCGTTAGATATTCGAGGCTTGATTGCGTATACCACTGACCTTAGGGATGGCAGGACAAGAGGTTCCAGAGGAAAAGCGAACTAAACGGCCGAGAATCAAAAAAACTGCAGAGCTGACAAATAATCCATCGAGTCCTTGTCGTCTGACTTCCCTTCTCAGCGCCCCCTTTTCTGCAGAAACCGCTGTAGATCTCTTCATCCAATAGGATGTCGTTCGTCGCCAGCAGGTGCTTGAAGCATATACTCAGTGGCTTCGAGCAGCCTTATCATCATCTCGGCCCCAAATCAGCATCGAAAACATAGCAAGGGCATTGCGGGAGGAGGATGTGGTCGTGATGATGGTAAGGCAACGTCCCTGGATGCAGTACTGGTTTAGAATGTAAACAATCTTGTAAGGTGAGCGCTCCGTAGCCTGAACATTCTGAGCGAAATTTCAACGTTCGAACATTCGTCACTTCTGGCCAATGTAGTGTACATTCAAGGGTTCAACCACGCGAACATTAATCAAGATACGCTTTCGCCACGTCCGAGACCTTGGGATCGATTTTACCCAAAATCTCCAACATCTCTACCTAAACCCAAGGAATCAATAATCTACTCCATCGTCTGTACAGCGAAATTACTCACCCAGACTTTATCCTGCACGATCTTCCCATCCTCGCTGATCACGAAATCGCTCTCCTCCACGACCTCAGACATCTGTATATACTTGCCGCGAAGCTTCTCCTCGTCATCCAACGAGCCAACGGCACCGTAAACGAGTTGTCGACTCCCTTCTTCAGTCGTGAAGCAAAGTTCTTCTTCCTCCTTCCGCATGGCTTCCGCCTCATCGGCGGGGATACTAGTTCGGAGGCCCGAGTGACAGAACCCAGGGTTGACGGAGTTCACTGTGATTGCTGGCGAAGATGGGACGTGGAGTTGCAGGGATCGGGCAAAGAGCACATTGAGCACTACGAAGAACTGAGGGTTAGTCAGTATCAAGATGAATTTTAAAGTGTTACGAACGTTTGGAGTCAAAGTATCGGTGATCCATGACCCTGCATTTCGGTCAACACAGATGCTACAAAGTAGAAAGAGATCGAACGCACTCCTTTGTGCAATAGTCTTTGTCTGACAACTTTGCGAGGATGCTCGGGCCAGCGATAACATCCTTTTCGATCGTCGTCCAGTAGTGCACGTCGCTCGCAACGATCACCAGTCTCGGGATGACCGAGTACTTGCGAGCTGTCTCCAGCAGCTTTGGGATCATACGGATGGCGAGTAAACCGGGACCGAGATTATTCGTGTGCAGGCTAAGAAAACAATTAGTAGTCCTCAACCGTTCATAGAAGACGCCACGTACGTTCTCTCCCAACCCTCCACTTGCTCGTACTCCCAAGCCGCCATGCCAGCATTCTCTACGAGGATATCCAATCGTTCTAGTTCACGTTCAGCCCGGTCGGCAAAGGCGATGACGCTGCTGAAATTGGCGAGGTCGATGATCCACAGCTCCGCCTTTGTGTAGCCAGTCTCTTTCTGAATACCTATGATGACAAAGGTCGTTGACGGCGCCGTAGATCTGATAAGTGTAAAAACGTACGGGTGAGAGCATCCTTCCCCTTCGCTTCATCCCTTGCCGTCAACACCAATCGGGCGGGGTTCATTTTAGCAAAGTGTTTCGCGGCTTCAAAACCTAGTCCGGCATTTGCACCAATGAGAACGAGCGTTTTCCCGCTCAGATCGGCAGTGACGACGGCGGGCATTGGTCTGGTCTGGTCTGCTACCCATTGTTCGCGAGTTCTGGGAGCCATGATGAGGGGCGTTAAAGAGTCGTCTATAGTTCGTCACTTTATACGTCTGATGAACGATCAGATCGGAGTCCTTGTGGCGCTTCTGAATCGCGTATTTTGCAAGGTCGGAGTTTATAGCGAATGTCATGCCTTGAAGTGCCGTCACCCTACGCAAGCGCAGGACCGTATTTATAGAAACTCTGACGGAAGAGAAGTACCAAAGGTGCCCTGGAAGGAGCGCAAAATCGGGGAGGTAAACGCTAATGGTCCCTAAAATAGCCCAAAAGTCAGTGACAGTGTCCTATATAGTATGAAACGTTACGAACAGTCTGCTTAGACGAGGTTAAATGCAAACAGACTTGCAGTATAATTGGGAGCTTCAAATACACATCGATGATTGAAACTGAGCGCCCACCCATAGTCTCGGGGCGCCCGGCCAAGGAGCAATGCGCAGCTAGAAAGCTTTCACAGGCAAATGAAGGAAGCTTTAGCAATTCCAGTGAGTAAGCAGCATGCATAACCGAGAATTCGAGTAGCACGAAGTGGGTCACGCGAGGTGGATCTGATACAACGTTCGCGTCAATACTCATGTATGATCACCGAAGATCGAATCTTCATACCGTGGTCCCTGGAAGTTTACATGTGCTGTGTGTCGACGGAAAGGACCAGGTGCAGCAGAAGTATGCAGGTGATCCCGCAATTTAACCGTTTCTGTACACGAGAGAGACAGAGATAGAAATTGGGAAAGGAGAGGAATTTAGCCTGGCGCGAGCTACAGCAACAGCTTTGCTCCAGAGATGGGAGTGTCGGATACCGGGGAGGCTGGAGACCTGCTCGATGGGTATGAACATACTGGTTCCGCATGCTTATATGTCCCGACGCGACCATTGTCTCCCAGAAAAAGACGCTCTCTCCCTCGTCTGCATGAGAGCATTGCCGACAGCCACCGTCGTCTCGCCCCTACCCAAGGTGGGTCTAGTTCAATGTTAGCACTCGCATACATAGCAAGAAGGGCCAAAAGCATACTCCGGTTACCGGAGAAATCTACGACTTGAACACTTTCGTGCAATGAAAGTATCATTTCATATGATCGATAGTCCAGCGAGTTCGTACGAATCAGCGTACTAAAAGCCAATAACCAGATCTTATGGGATCCTTGGAATGATCGCTCCAGGTGTCCGCAAGGGTCCCAGACCAGTCGGAGGCGACGGGATGAGCATTGATATCAGACAACTACAAAACGGAGATCAACGAATTTCTCAAAGACGACATCACAGCACGTACCGGTTGCCTAAGTAAGCGAGTGTCCTATCCTGCCGCCGCGTAACATTCGTTCCCAGTAGTTGTAAGCGGCACCGTCGCAAATATTGGGTACCAACTGTTGAAGGTCATATGAGTGGGCACAGAAGCGGGGAGATACACAGGACGCACATGTGTAAAACCAACAGCACCACCTGTAGTACGATTAATGAACGCAATCGAAATTTTTGGGAAAGCACGTACGGACCATAAAGCAAGCGAGGTACCCCTCCACCTGCGACACTGAATGAAACGATCTTGGAGCCCTAACTTGTATGCGACCGCAGGCTGGAAAGGATATAAGCCGCTCTGAGGACGGCAGCCTGATTATATGCGCGTTGAATGTCGGATAATGATCACCGAGGGACGAAGAGGTCGTATGTACGCTGTCGTCCATGAAATAGTGTCCTCTGGCAGCGTTGATATCTTGCTATATGCACGTATAACCGGGCTTGAGGCAGATTCCTTGTCCGATATCGTGGCGCCACCGTACTGTACGTCCCCTTCGAGCGCCAAGGTTGCCCAAAGTTTTAAGCTTGATTGGGAATGAGACCTGCAGAATGTTTCATTCAGTATCTCGGGAGTGCTCGGTCCTCAGGCTGGCGCACCTGTCCAATGATATCCATATCGTCAGTGTTTCTTTTCGATAATTGACGATTGAACCGAGCTCTGAGCAACGAGTAGTCCATCAGTGAGCCGGTGGTGTCGAGCGTGCACATTTGCAATGTGATGATGGTGGTAGGAGACAAAGTCGTGTCGGACCTTGAAAAGGATTAATCCGCCACGACCACACCTCGTTTGTGTCTTGTCGTAAGTATATCGATAAGTATTGACACCATGACTCCTTTTTACACGGCCGATGCAAATGATATATCGCCACTATGAGTTTTTCTTTTTTTTGCAACAGAAAACGGACAGAAAAACAGTAAACTTCGATCCGGCGGTGCCGCTGCCTCGCAAAATTCTAAATGGCAAAAAATGCCGCAATGCCGATGCTGCAAAGCCGTGACCGGCTCGCCCCGGCGGGCGAGTCAAGCACTGAATTGCACTTCTAGCTTCCACTGCATACGCACACTTGACTTCGGATCTGCTACCTTAATTTTTTCGTCAAAAGACTCTAATAACACAGAAAAAGTTTCTTTCTCTCTTTCAGAACTGCCCGATATCTCACTCTGTCGATACGAGGCAAGAACAATTCCTGAGCCGATTGGACGTGAAGTAGAAATTCCTGATTATAATCATCACAACCGAATACCATTCTGACTTGATAAACTTATAGATCTATAGGTACTCTACAATAAATTTACAGGAGGGACAGGTAATAATTGCGGCCTGTAGGAGGTTGACATCAGCGAAAGTTGCACTTCCCATCGATCGATAGTATGCTCATTCCTTTTTTGTGCCGAGATTACTACTTGGACTTACTCTGGTGTTTGTACCTTCATAGGTATTCCACCGCTTCCCTTCTCGCCTTACGATTTATTCTTTACCTACTCTTCAGCATTACGGTCCGGCGAGTCACTTGGCCTTTGCGTCTGCAGGTATTGTATTCCGACTCTCCCCTCCCAGCATCTGGAGGGACTTGTACTTCTATGTCCTTCAAATCCTATTTGGATTTGCTAATCCTTGCCCATCGAAAGGCACTTACTCGACTTATAACGTCCTTGCGTCGTTCCTACGGCGGAGGGATCATTATCGAAACCCTGAGTTTGTTCCACGGCAAGGAAACAGCGTAGTCAGCTCAATACCCTAACTGTGGGCAGTTTGTCCCCTCCTCCCCTGCGCGCCGCGCAGGTACAACTGACCTCCGAGAGTGTCTTTTTGCTGATGTGACTGCGATCATACCCTACTTTCAAGAATGCTGGAATGTTGAATTTGATCACTGTCAATTGCGGCTCACATTACAGAATCGATCAGAGACATTTATTTCACTCTAAACCGCTACTACCACCTGCTCCTCCCACAATGCCCTTGCTATGTCCCTGTTCCAACTGTGGATGCCGTTTTGGCTCACGAGCGATGGGGCAGCTGCTCGAAAGCACTGAGTACTATACAGACCGCATCAAGCACCTCCTAGCAACGAATGACATCCCAGTGGATGAGGAAATTCGTAGCTTCGCTGCAATTTCCGCAGAAAAGGAGGCGCTACGAAGCGAAGTCAATCGTCAAATCAAACGTCTTGAGGACTCGATGGATTACTTGGTGTCTCTACGAAACAAGACAAACCAGGAGCTCGCGAAATATAACATCATCAGATCCCCTCATCGACATCTTCCCAACGACGTGCTATCCGAAATTTTCTTCAGATGCGTGGATGAGAATCTCATCCAGCAGAACATAGACCGCATTGGCAACAAGAAAAATATAATTACTTCGCTGGATCGTCGTCTGGTACTGTGGGTTCTCACAAGGGTGAGCAAACGCTGGCGTGCTATAGCCTTATCCCTTCCTCGTCTCTGGTCTACCATAAGTGTCGACATCCCATGGGACACATACCCCGGCAGCTCGGAAAATATCCGGTGTATGCAGGCATTAGCACTGCAGCTCCAACGTTCCCGTACATGCTTATTATCCGTGACATTAAAGAGCTCCTCAACCCTCACATCCTCTCATACTCTAGCCGTTCGAATGTCCTCTTCGCCGCGCTGGAAGAAATTGCTAACCGCGATCCCGATCCACTCATACCGAGATCTGTACAGACTAGAAGGCAATCTTCCTTCGCTGGAAGAGTTTTACGGTCTCACCACGGTTGACAATTCGCCCCATCTTGAATTCACTGGCCTCCGTGGAGCTCCCATGCTTAAAAAGGTTGCAAGCTTACCGGGGATCTTGAATCATATATCCATACATACGCCTCAAATCACGGTGGCCGAGGTCATAAACGCACAGGTTACTTGTCAAATGTTGAATTTAGTTCTCCCTCGCTTGCCTTTCCTCGAGCGAGCTTCGTTCCCCTGCCCGTCCGCGAGTGGCGACCTCGGGGGCATCAATATCACGATGGCTCATCTTCGATATCTCTCCCTTCCGATGTCGTCCAGTATTCTCGCAAACCTCACGTTACCAGCTCTCACGACGTTAAGTCTGAAAGGAGACATCTCCGTCGACACGGTCCTCTCGCATATCCAGCGCTCTGGGTCCACGGTTCGGGAGATAATGATTGCCTCGGATGACATTGTTGAAGCAGACTGCACTCGTCTGCTCAACGAATTCTTGGCTCTCGAGGTTGTTGCAATTTTTACAAAATATGCTCATACGCCCGCGTTCATCGAGGGGCTATTTGAGACTCCTGGTCATTTTATGGCGTTACACAGGCTGACGTTGAAGGGAGTAGAAGCTGTTGATCCAGCAAGCCTCGTACATATCAGAGACGCCCACCCTGGTATCGTCATAATGGAATAGATCAGTAGTCTCAAACGGTCCTGCCGTTACACCCCATGAACAAATCAAATCGTACTAGGAATCAAGATATTATTTAATAGCATCCCATCTTGCATCGCCAGTTGGAAGTACATAGACATTTGATAATGCACGAAAAATCGGTGTACCGGCGTCGCTCACGAGTCCGAGTCCCTGATAGCGGAGAGCAATGGGAGTGACTTCAGTTCGTTCGATGTGAGGACTCAGGGCGCTAGCTTTCCAGCAGACGATAGTGATGCTCGGGGATAGCCCAGAAATCTAATAGAGCTCTTATCCAATTATCCTATGCTTCCTTTGATACATTACCAAGTTAAAGTTCAGAAATTGGTACGTACCCAACGCTTCGAGAGATTCGTGACCTCCGACCAAGGAAGGCCATGGCTGAGATGCGTCCATAATCCATCTCTTCTTAATGAGCACTTCAGCATAGACGAACAAAGTAACTACGCAAAACGCGAAGATGATCACAGCGGATCGCCCGCCGATAGTTTCCTTTCGAAGTTATTTAGTATGGAGCTTAGGAATCGTATTAATAATGGCTTGCTTGAACAGAAGAAGGCTGAGAAGGGTAGTCCTAAACGAAAATTCCAAGGTGCCACATTCAGAGGCTGCTTGGAGGCTGCTCAAAGGTTGCGACAAGCGGGAAGGGCGCAGAACGTCTTGAGAACGTCGGAACTCTTCGTTTGGTTATTATTCCTTCATTACATGTAAATTAACTTGTGAATCGGTAGGTAGGAACACAGAGTACTTGCAGATATTGGGAGAGACTAGTGATCCTGCTTGCGGACGAGCGGACCGAAAGCCGCAAGGCGCGTTGCGGAGTTGGAAAGGTCGGAACCCTTTTTGACTTCAACTTCAAATTGCAAAACATTCCGGTATATCTGGACGTACGTTCAACCTAACTCGCCCGCTTTGTATTATTGATAAAATTACTATAGGTCAGTGTGGACATCCCCGCGTACACAAATTTCCGGGCTTCAGATAAATCATAACACGAGTAGAACGACATTAGGTATGGATTTAGTCCACTCGATGTCTGGCAGTTTGATGATCTCAATGGTCCACTTTATAGTTCAATTTGTATCATCAATGCAATCCTCCAGCTTATTTCTTGATAGCATAGTGGCCAGATACGACTGGCTATTGACTTTTGCTCATTCCCCCGCCGTTACTCCTTTGTTATCCACGAACGATCCACCACCATGTCTACAATCCGCCCAGCTAAACGCCTCTATTAAAAGCTTCAGCACCGCTCTCCCAGAACTGCAGGGCGAGCTTGACACGCTCCGAAAAGCGGTGGCGTCCCTGGAGGCACAGATGTCACGCCTTTTGTCTTTGAAGCGCGAATGCGAGTCAATTTTGTCTCCATTTCGCCGTTTACCCCCAGAGATGCTCATGGAGATTCTACGTTGTACGTGGACAACGTATGAACGATATTCGGAAGCAAGACGTGATATGCATAGATCTGGTTTCAACGTTTTCGACATTAAACGTGGGCCTTGGTATCTCGGCCATGTTTGCCGCTCATGGAGAGATGCCGTCGAAAATCTCTGTCCTGACCTTTGGTCAAATATGATAATTGAAATTCCACCGAGAACAGGATCGCCTTTCCATCGAGCCATGAAGCGAAATATGGTAGCGCTGCTCGAGCGTGTGCTTGAGCGTACTCGTGGCCATCAACTGGATTTCTCTTTCAAACACTACAGTTCAGGGTCATCCCAGGAGGGCCAAGTGATGGCTCAGTGCTTCAGCCTGATGTTGACACATTCCCGCCAGTGGAGGAGAACCGAGCTGGTCATAACTCCTCCTCTCCTTTCCCGTATGTCGCTCATTCACGGAAAAGTTGATTGGCTCGAAGAGTTATACCTTACCTGTAACGGAGACCCAATTCCGACAAACATCAACGCCTTTGAAGTTGCCCCCAGGTTGAAAATCCTTCACCTGGAAAACATGCACCGAAGTGCCCAAGTCCGCTTTCCCGGTGCCAATCTCGTCTCATTTTTTGATGGAAGACGATTTTCTGGACACGACGTAACACAGAGGTATCTACATGTCATCGCATCGTCACCGAATCTTGTCTCTTTCTCGTGGCATCATCACAGTCACATCCCTGTATCCTCCCCTCCGTATTATCCTCTCATTACCCACCCCACACTCAAAGAGCTCTCAGCATCATCAGGAAAACTCCTCCGCAGTCTCAGGCTACCAGCCTTGACACAGATGGCTCTCAGGTCTGGGCGTGAGGATTTCGACGACGTACCTGTAAAGTGTCCCCCTGATGCTCTCTCCGAGCTTCATGATCTGCTTGTACGCTCTCAGTGCCCCTTAACGGTACTCTCCCTTGTTGATGCTGTAATCAACGAACATCTGTTCGCAATTATAGCGTTATGTCCTCATCTCAGGAACTTATCCGTCGAATTCAACGGTTGGACAGGGGAACCAGATACGTTCATGGCATCTCTCGTTCGTGGGATGTCGGAGACGCAAGTTGTGGAAGGATTGCACCGACATATATTGGTTCCCGACCTGAAATATCTGGATATCAAGCTCATTGCTGTTGAGGATAATCACATCTCTTTCATCGACAGAGAATTTGTGGAGATGATTGTTTCACGAGTCGGAAGCGAGTCCTATAGTTCTTCGCCACTCAAGTTGCTCGCCCTTACAGTCATAGGAACAGGATGGGATTGCGATCTAGGTGCAGCGGACTACCGGGCGCTGAATGCATTGAATGGGAATCATGGTTTTCATCTTACTACAATGTTAGAAAATGCAGACACAGATACTGATTGAATACTTTCGCTGTCTGTATACCTTTTCTCGCAGTAACAGTTACCGATAGTGATATCTTTTTTTGACCAATGACAATGATATATTATATTTCCCAGCTTTTAATGTCTATCCATGGTTAGTTCAGCGAGGGGATTCTGTCACCATTTGCTCTATGCTATAAGAAGCCTGAAGAATCACTTCCAATCGATGATGATTGCAAATGAAAGCATCGTCTTAAGGTACCAGGTAATCATTGCGGGGGAAAGTTACAAATCAAGGAAGTTGAACTTCGACAGCCGAAAAGCTCAGCTATGACCTTTGGTCAATGCGTTTTTACACCAAAGGTGATCATGAACTGAGGCATTTCACCTAGCTGGATGCGCCACATCTAAGCCGGACGTTGACTCGGGATCATAGTTCAGGTCCTTAAGACCGTATGAACTCACGTTGCCTGCTAAACCTATACCAATGTCCTTACCGTCGTAATGGTGAGCTTAATCATTCGCAGGCCTCTCCTCTTACCGGCCATACTACCTAATCCATGCTTTCGATGTTTTCAGGATGATGTCCAGAGACCGAGATGTATTCGAAAATCCGGATGAGTTGAGGCCGCGATTCATAATAAGAAATCGTGCCTTCTGTGAAGACACGTCCCATTTCTTGTGAGGCTTTGGTAGAAGGTTCGCGGACGTCAACCGCAGAGAAACACCTTACTGGGCCTAACTCTTCGAATAAAGAGCATGCGCTAGTCTTTGCTGAGTACCCAGCACGGATAGCTGACGCATACATTTTGGAAACAAGCACTACCGTCTCAAAGGAAGGCGACGTTGGCAGAGAAAGACACCAGCGGCTCGCTCTTCATGTAACAAAGATGTTTATCCTCCAGCCCTGAATGCCTGCTTCTCCAGCAAGCCGCTTTCTTCAAACGCTTTTTCCAGAGGCAAGACAAAACATCGTTAGAGAGCTTTACGTATAAAGGAGAGCCCAATGAACAGATTTATTTGATATTGTCCAGAACAAAGTCAAGCGCGAGACCGGTATCCCTGAGCTCCTCCAAATCAACCTCGTCGTCGGAATCCAAGTCATAACTCCAATTGTGTCCTGTTACATGTAGATGAAGTTTCATGAGAAGGCCTTTGCGATGCCGCGAAGAAACCATCTCGAGAAAGCTGCGATCAAGAAACGAGATATGAGTGTCGCTCACTCCTTCCAACACGACACCAAGACTCCTCAGGGAAGGTATCAAAGAGTAGCGGAATGACCCATCCACTAGTTCAACCTCCCCCAATTCATCCACCAACAATTCCATACCCGGGTCGTTATCCTCATCCCATCGGTTGAACTGAATGACACATTCCTCCAGACACGGAGTTAGTCGCAAAACCTCCACAAGATCGTCGTTAACAACAGTTGTATCATTAATAGAGAGCCGAATCAGCGAACAGTGGGAGTAGCGAATCAACTCCGATAGTGCTATGATAACATCGTTTGGAAGGTCAACAACCTGCTGGTCTGCGTCTTTGTCATAGACGACCGTGAGAATGACCTCACGCAGAGCTGGTAGTTTGATGCACCGCAGGAAGTTCGTCGAGGATACAGAAAGGGACTGTATCAACTGCCAGTAGGGATGCCCACCGTACCCGTATACGGGTACGGCCGTAAAAGTTACGGGCACTGCTGACGGGTACGGGTCACCCGTAACTGTACCGTAATGCTCTCATTGAAGGCATTCAACGGTACGGTACGGTGTACGGTACGGCCGTAAAACGGTCATACGGGTCATACGGGCGACCCTTTGTCCAGTTCTGGTATAATAAACGTCCTAGGTGATGCAAAATACGTCGAAAATGGTCCTTCCATGCTCAGTGACCTTTCAAAACAATGTGCATTGTCTCGGCTGGGGATATGCCACTTGTTGATGGATATCAAGATATAAGGGGCTTGTGCAATGACCTGGAAGCTCCCAAGTATGTGCGCTGTCTCATATACATTAATAGATGTCCATAAGTATTTTGGATGGAGCGCTTACTGGAGAGCACGGTTGTGCACTTCGTGCACAGTTACACACACCTAAACACCTCTCGCGAGTCCTGCATTTTCCTTATTGTTCAAGAACACCAGAGCAGCGAACACCAGCCAAACAGACGGGGCCGCGGAGCTGTCCCGAATATCCCATTTGAACTCGGTGACCTTTCCTGAGCTGGCGAAATGGATTCAAGTTTGATTCAAGGACCCCTTCACTGTCAGGTATACTTCCAATATGCTTTGAGACGTCCATAGTAAATGCTGAGAGGAGCGGCGAAATTTTGTGAAGGGACTCCCGGAGCAGATTGGCCAGCTAGTCGATGGCTCCTTCCAAGCTCCTTCGATTGTTAAAAGCGCACTCGAGCTCTGATTGGATATCGGGAAGTTCAGAGTTCGCATGTCCGAATCTGGACAGGGAAATGAAGTCCATAGACGAACACTGCTTGACAAAGGTCACAGGTGTTCAGAAAGTACAGGGAAAATTTCATCGTGGCACTCGGAATCAAGAAGGTGGAAGTTGTATTGTCATTTTGCGGTCTAGCCTTTGAAGAAATTGTCGGAAGGATAAAAATGAATTAGGACACGTCTACGCGACTGAACATGGCGGCAGAAAAGAGAATCCAACGTGGCAGCACAGCCATGTCTATGGCCAGAAAGAGATGCCGTATTTACGGCCGTAAAACCGTGTTACGCTACGGATTTTACGGGTCACACCCGTACCGTAAACCGTACCGTACACGAGCAGTTCAAGGCTCTGACGGTACGGGTACGGTCCCGTATATACGGTACCCGTATCCGCCGTATGTACGGTGACGGTGGGCATCCCTATCAACTGGTTGATGGATGACTCGAGGAGGAGACAACTGGGATCCGATGTGTAGTGGTACATCGGCGTAGCCGTGGTAAGAAAATGAGAGGAGGTTCGGGGACGATTTGACGATGTCAACATATTTCGGCGTTGGACGGTCACCTGCAAATAGTCGTTCGTCATAAAGCGAGACCAGATTGGCACTAGGGAAATAGATTTGGGCCTCGGGATGCATGTTTCTCAGCTTGAGGTGTCGCAATTTCGAAGGATGTGATAGGGTCTGATTCTCGTCCAATCTTCCCCCAACACAGCAGATATGCGTCAGTGAGCCAATCAACCTTTCCGTGAACAACAGAAAGATGTGGAAGAAAGGACCGGTTGACGACGAATTCGACTCTTCTCCATCGCGTGGAATGATTCATCATAATGTCGAAGCACCGTCGCATCACATTCAACTCTTCTGCCAGGCTGGTGTGATGTACGAACAGGAAATCAAGGGGATGCTCGCCGGTGCGTTCGAGCGCGCGCTGGAGCATTCCGACTATGTCTCTGCTGCCATCTTTTCAGTCATGTGGAGCTCGGATAGTCATCGTTGCCCATAACTCAGGGCAGAGCATACTGACGACGTCCCTCCATAGTCTGCACACTTGCCCAAGATACCATGGGCCCTCTGCAATGGTGAAAACATTGAATCCACTGATATGGGTTTCCTCGGAATTATCGACCGCCGTCCACGTGTGACGTAGGATCTCCATTACAATCTCCACTGGTCCTCGGCGGATGGGAGACAGCACAAGTCTACAATCATGCTGGAGAGACCGTACTCGAGACATCTGCGCCTCAAGGGACACGACCGCGTTCCCTAGCAGGTCAAGCCTCGCCTGGATTTCTCGGCTAGCATGCTCCAAACGGTTTGTTGATGCCTTCAGGTTGACGGATTGTAGCGGTGACGGCAGGTCGTTCGAAAATGATATCGGGTGAGTGAGTGATGGTCGATATCCAGTCGAACTTAGCTACGCGTTGGTCAAGGGAAGCCCGTGCCGATTCCATGGTCGATGTAAGAGTGGCAGCCATTGGCGCGTAAAAGGAGGGCTCTGTCAAAACACGTCAGTGTTCATTCAGAATCAGAGGCGCAAATACAAACTTACACTTTTCTCGCGCAAAATCGTGATTTGCCACACGTGTTGGGCAGCAAGAAGACGACAGGGAGAAATTATTCGAATCCCGCTTCACGTAATCCAGAGTCTGATGTCCGGGACATCGAGCGAAAACGGCATTGGTTTAGATGTCTGTTCTGTCTCCTCGTGAATGTTGTTCTGACAACCAAAGCACCTCACATGAAGACGGAGCGCAACGTCAGTCCTTGCAGGCATTTTTCTGCCTACGGCTTTTAGAGTCACAGAGCACTCGCATCAAAGGCCCAACGACGACCGTACTAGTGTATGCCATCTCGCTTGCAACAGTTATTGACCCTCATTTAATCGCTCATTCCACCGTCTCCAGCCTCGCGATTCCAATATTGTCATGATGATTTATTACTTAGTCAATACGAGTTCGAGCTGGGTATCATTTGCAAAACCAAATGCATCACTGATTCGATCAATATATAAGGCACAAATAAAACTCGTCAAAATGGGACCCTCGTAGACTTGACAAGAAGGATTTCCCCTTTAAGGGTCTAACTTGTTACCAAAAGAACGGATCTCCTGGATCTCCAAGGGCGGAAGGCTACTGACAGTCTACGAGAAGTTAAGATGAAGTCAAGGCAATAATTAGAGTAGTCGACGTACAGTTACCCTGGCAGAAGTTTCGGAGATGTGAGGTGCGAATTGGAGAACAGCAGACATTGAATGTCGTCGAGTGCACTGCGCATTCGGCTTGCTTGATTCATGTTTAGGTCGGTAATTGAACCTAGCGAAGGTAAGTTTCAGGTAAGAAATGCAATAATACGATGTACATAGCGAGCAGAGAGTTGACGTATACTGAATCAATTATTAGTCTTTATCAATCTGTGAGGAATGACACCGACATTTCGGCAAGATGAAGACAATCCCGAGAAACATCAGAGTATCCGGCCATACAACGAACTGTGAGTAATCTTCAGGTCTCGAAATGTTGTTTCATCAACAGAACAGCTAACCGAGATGAGAGTGAGTAGCGAACATGCACTGTTGGTAGCTAGGTTAGATTCACATGCACGGAAACCTGATAGGGTCTTGACCTTGTCGCTAATCCTGACACAATTATGAGTCGCATCAGATTGAGGAGGCGGGAAGCCATGCTAGTAATAACATTTAAATGTTTGGGAAGATTTCATGAATGAAGTAACGCACTTGGGGAAATTCATGGCAGCTCTGCTCTTGTGCAGGTAATAACACATCATGAGGGCTACCAGGATGTCCGTTGCAGACACCATGGAAAAGACAGCATGAATGTATATCTATAATATTCGAGTAAGTCTCCAAGACTATCCATACAATGTCATGATGTGTAATCCCATACCTTGATATTGGATATATTCAAGAAGTTTGGGGTTATAGAACTGTCAAGAATGATTTCAAGTGTCACAAGTAGCTACAAAGGCTCACTTACAAACCATAAGTTGCAACTGCTATGTTATTGTCGGCATAATCTAAGTGAGGCACTGAAGGAATGATGTCTTACCTATTGCGACACCTGAAGGAAACATGTTTAATCAGCCAATTTACACGAAATGAAAACTGCAAATATGGTACCAAGCGAGGCTGTGACAGACAAAAACTGTTCAATAGTAAGCAGATGTATGCTAGGTAATGTAACAGTATGCTGACCACAAACCACGGGAGAAACTTGTGAAAATGTCTCCCA
The DNA here is from genome assembly GCA_030435635.1 of Armillaria borealis. NCBI lineage: Eukaryota > Fungi > Basidiomycota > Agaricomycetes > Agaricales > Physalacriaceae > Armillaria > Armillaria borealis. The sequence goes on along the minus strand of JAUEPT010000023.1, from coordinate 305,665 downwards.
ACTATGAGTGAAGTAAGACTCGATATCACTAGTACCCAAAATACGGACGTTTCCATAGCCGGATCGCATATAACCTAAGAAATATAACAATGAGACTTTTACACCTTTGGGTACTGGTATGATTCATACCCTTGAACGTACACAATGGTCGCTACCTGAGAGACATGCTGTCGAGTGGAAAGAGGAGAATCGAGATACAGAGTGGCAACTCACGTTCATACCTAATTGCACCTGAGCATGCAAACGAGAAGTGTTAGAGACTCTGTTCTTTACGGTCGACAGTCGGAATCACAAGTGAGTTACCTTGAAGCTCCTGCATCATATCGTCAGCGGGACTAACCTTACGTCTCCGCCCAGAAACATACCACACGCTATGCACCAGGGCACCGGCCAAGTCCCCGAACATGTTAATCAGATAGAAATATAGGGCATGAGTGGTCAATGCGACGTGTAGGGCATTGAGGACCCTGTGAAAGAATGTATCAATTCCTTGCTGCAACCGATAAGCTTGAAAATGAACAGACCAAAGTAGAGCCACCTTTTTCATGAGCGTTAACAATTGAATACCAACACCGGAAGAGTTTCGACGCACAGAGTATCGGTAGAGCGAACTGTCGTTTGGGTAATTCTTGTAGTATACGACCATTTGCAGATTTGTGATGCCAAATAAACTACTGAATCGATTAAGGGACCTTTTCGCACGTAGGGAGAGCTACGTACATCGCGGCTATGGTAGCACCAACATAGAGGACGCCGAAAGTCTCTCCAATCGATGGAATACTTCTCGAGGCTTGTGAAGACATCGCAGGTTAGAAGGCAGGTGGATGAAACTATCTGACCTCATCGGCTTATACATGGGTGGATGGACCAAGAACAGTGAAGGAACCGTCACCAGATGATGGATTCGAGCCCTCACTAGCAACGGGAACTCATCTAATCCCTCGAAGATTGATATCTCATCATCAACACTGGCTCAAGATTGAGATTGCTCTTACCTCATTAGGAGGAGCATGAGTCGAGGCGTTAAAGCGCCAGCGCAATTAGAAAGCAGGTACTCACGGCACGCAGGTCCGCCTTCGTTGATGAAATAGATAGACTGCAAATAAGGAATCTAATCGCATAGGAAACAAGTCAATGTTCCTGAGTCCAGTTGTGCTTGACACCATTCTTTGGCTTGGTACGCTAGAAGTTGCAGAAAGAGCTGATGTAGCGATGATGGATCGTCCAAATTCGGAAGCTGTGCCTATCTTTGTTCGATGTCGCTCCATTGTCTATATAGGTAATACATAGCCCAAGCCATCTAGCTAAGCTGATCAGGGCTTAGCGATCGGCGACAGGGACTAGGGACCTTTGTTGCTGTGGATTGATATCCGGTACGAGTATATACCAAAGTAGTATGAGTGGGATTGGAGTTTCTTGTAGGATTGAGTTCGTCAGTTGTCAGCGGGATTCGGGATTAGGTGAATTCCCTTTCAGTACAGCGCAATTGTCTGTACTGCTGTTGTAGTTCGATGGGGTCAAGCACGAATGCTATAGATGTTCCAATCTAGTTCCTAGTGAGTGGTTTAGAGTGTGGGGAAATAGAGGATATGGGTGTGTTTGGTGGAATGGGGTGTATGTGAAGGGTGATGTGGTGGTGTTCGGAATTGGTAATGTTGATAATAGTCGGGAATGGTAATACTGTTGTTGGTCGAGAATGGTAATATAGTGTGCGATTGGTGTCAAGAATGGTAATGTTGGCTGTTGTCAAGAATGGTTATATCAAGAATGGTAATGTGGTTGGTATTTGAGAATGGTAATGTTGTTGTTAATCGAGAAAGGTAATATCACTGGTGATTGAGAAGGGGTTTGTTAAGTTCTTGAAATCTCTTGAGTCACTGAAATATCAGGTCTTGTAATCTTGTGGTGTAATCTGTGGGGTAATTGTCTCTGAATTTTCTACTTTTACTTACACATATTTATACTATCCTACTGTTTATGCCTAGGTTTGTGTAAACCAATGATTTGACTGTGTTATTCCAGTGCTTATTACACTGGTTTTATCCAGTGTACATTGGCTTTAGCCTGTGTTTACACTGGTTTTTACCTGTGTATTACCTGTGTAAGTACTAGCTTGGTCCTATGCTCCTTCTTTATTACTAATATTCCCTTATTAAGTCTGGCTTCAGCCTGACACAGTACGACTCGAGGGTTCCAGTACGACTGATTGATCACTTACTAATCATGATGCCACTCAACCCTGAACCCTTCGATCGCGCCCTCGCGTAGTCTTGTCCCGCTCCCAACGCACCCCAGACTTGCCACAGATGCCCAAAACGAACCTCCATGGATGTACCCAGGCGAGCATGGACCGGACTATCTTGGTATTTGCGGGATATAGTAGATGAATCATGAATTCAGCGAATATCACATATATGGGGGGAAGAATGCGCCTTGCACATTTATTGGTGGCAGCGACACTCACCGACTTAGCGTTGAAAAAGTGATGCCGGTGCATCGGGCCGCAGTCTGTGGGCGGAAATTGCGCCCTAGTAGCAGAAGAGTCGGGTTTAGGGACAAGAATGGTAATAGTAGCGCTAGTGGCACTAAGTAGCACCCAGTACGACTCGTCCCATTTCGGTGGCACCAGGTGGGACTGGTGGGACTCGGTTTCCGCGGTCCGAGTCCAATCGTACAGATTTGGACCACACCCATCCGGTACTTTCAATTTAGGTTCTCGTAAGAGACCGTATTATGCATCTCATCTGTGCTGTTGGGTTTCTTTGAACAGATGGCTGATTCATGTCGCCATAGAGACTAATGGATAGGATAGATCGAGTCTTCTGAAATGAATATCATCCATCTTGAAGGATCAGCTGGTCTAAAATAAAAGGTAATGTATCATTACCGGTTGCGAACGAGTGACATCCTCCGGTCAAGCTAATGATCCGTCGTTACTTCCTCTCAAAATTTGGAACATACTGCCTGGAGTCTCTTGTTAGGGGGGTAGCTGGCAGAATCTCAGCAGCTGGTATATGGAATGTGCTGCAGTAACCTAAGTGAAGAACGGTCTAACTAACCCCCCATTATAAGCTGCTCGCCCTCATTGAAAGTTAATTCAGCGACTCAGTCTGGGTGCAGAACTATGAGCTCAGAAGCCTCATACGAGACGTTTTACTGACAATACAGCACTCTGGAACGAACTAAAATCACTATGTGAAATGAAGGTCAACTGAGAAATATCAGTGACGTGTCTTCGAGCGGAAATCTGATTCAGATGATGGTAAACAAGCTGTGAAAATGCTGGATGACGGGAGAGATTGCTGGCTTTCATCCGACGACACCGTCCCAGGTCCGGCAGGTCCCTGAGTGCCACTCTTTCTGCTACCTCCGCGACTTCATTTAGGAGAGCTTGAGCGTGCAGTTGCATAGCTCCAGAGCTGCAACCTGTCGATTGAAGAGATGATCTCCGAAACTTCGATAAGCGCTTGTTACGGCAAGCTCCGTGGCGTGATCGTCAAGCAAGGAAATAGGTGCCCAGTTTTTGTGTTTATATTTGAGGTGAAGGCGAGATGAGATGTCCTACTCAAAGATCAACAACGAGAATTTCAAAGGGACGGTACACTTACACAAGCAAAGATGGACCTGGACCAGAAAACTCGGTAGTCGTGTAGTAAGCAACCACCTTTGCGATGCGAAGGGTAGAGAAGACGTTGTTGGGCCCTGATATGGTAAAAGGGTTCTTGCAACATAACCGTTGCTGATGTGCGTGTTTCCTATTGCCGGACCCAGAAATTTGGATCCGTAGCCAAGATGAACACTAGTCATGCCTGAGTCGCCTTCATAGACTAGGACCGAGGTCGTGGTAGACTTCGCGAGATCTTTGGGGTATCCCTCTAAAAGCCTCGTTGATATCAATCCTAAGAAAAGCGGGAGATGGGCTGACCATACTTGTATTTCACTGCGCAGAATGCCGTTGAGGTATGACATTGTACCCTTCAATAGACCATGGACGATACAACCCCAGATACAATACAGGCACTTCCGAGCTCTTGGAATCAAGACTGATTGGATTTTCCTCCTAAGCATGAAGGATCAATAACCTCTTACGCCACCTGCAAGAAAAAATCACACACCCAAACTCTGAGATGCACAATCTTCCCATCCTCGGCTAATCACGACATCACTTTCCTCCACGACCCTAGACATCTGATTATATCTGCACCCTGTCTCTGTTATCCAGAGTACCAACAGCACCGTGAACCAGCTGTCAGATTTCCCTTTTTGAGATGGACGCCAGCTCGTATTCCTCGTTTGGCATGCTTTCCTCTTCGGCGAGTATACCAGCCTACCGGAAGCCTGGACGTTGGAAAAGACGAGACGTCAAGTTGCAGAGACCGGTCAGAGAGTAAGCTGAGGAACGTGGGGCCGGTATACAGATAAGCCTGGGCCCCGTTCACGAGTCAGTGAAAAAATACGTATACAAGGAGATCGAAACACACTCTTCCGTACAATACTCCCTGCGAACTTTGCGAGGATCCTCGGCGCGGAAATATCAGAACTTCATCCAATAGTGCATGTTGCTCGCGACGACGAGTCTCTGGAGGAGCAAATACTTGCGAGATGCCTGGAGCATCCCAGGAATGTCGGTCAGTCTAGGACTGACAGTGTTCGTGTGCATCCTGTCAGTATGATTGATAAGCCTTCGTCACCCGGAATAAAAGGCAACATACGCATTGAGCGGCCCTCTACTTGCTGGTACTTCCCAGTCGCCATCCCAGCATTCTCTAAAGTACGTCCAATTCGCGAGGACGTTGGTTGAATTGGCAAGATTATCGCTCTGAGTAGCTGGCGCCTTTCTGAATCTCAGACCCGTGAATAACGCGTGTGCAGGTCCCAGGAGTATGGAAATGAGAAGGAGACACAGAACGAGTGGATGATTCGGAAGCCGGAATCTGTGCGGGCCACTGCAGAGCAGATGGGCTGTATTGAAGCTCCGCTCGGACTTTCGGCCCGCCTCCGCACTCTTCCCTCTCAAGCAACTCTCAAGTTCACTCTTGCTTTTGCGACCTACACGCTAGTCTCTCGTAGACAGACGGACGATACACGCCTATGGATGGAGGGAGTGACGGCACACGCGACGTCTGGACCGCAAGTCAAACATTCACTTGTGCGTTCAATGTGAATAGGGCTGCGCACCGTCCGTACACCGTAAGGTTGACTTCGCTGACGGATTCGGTCCGTACAATTACGGCCGTCATGGTCGTATATACGGCCGTATTGGTTGTGGCTGGGTACAGCACTATAACCAGCATGAATACCATGCCCAATGTACACAGGACAACACAACGTACCGTTTAATGTGTCCCGAGTACATTATGACCCTCTGAGTGGCCTTTTCAAGGCAGCTGAAAGGGCTTAGGGGCTGTCCATATGGCGTCATGCTACCCTACAAGCTTCAATTCGAGCTGTAAAATGTGCTGGACATGTAGGCACATGAAGTAAACCATGGTGAGTGGTTTTACCTATGTTAAAGAACATGTACCGACCTCAGAAACGTGCATTTATCACTCATAGCACTGCCACACAAATTACGGCCGTCGACGGCCGTATTGTACGGTATCATTTGAGGTGCTCACGGCTTCGGTACGTATACCGTACACGGAAGCCGTACAACCGTACAATACGGTTACGGCGCGCAGCCCTAAATGTGAAAGGTGTCATGGATGGGCTACTAGCAATTTCACTGTTACATTTATGGACGTACTTAGTATTGCCAGCATTGTCAAAGTCCAGCAGACATTACAACTTCAAGGATCTCGCCTTATTCTGGCTGGTGTTGGCCATGGTATATAACAGTATATTGTAACTTGTAGGAAGACCGGCTTAAGCTATTATCCCTATCAATGTAATCCAAGTAGTACGATGAATCTAGCAGAAACGTTTGGGAAGCGTCGCACAAGCTGTTAGGAAAAATCAAGAAACGCCTTGTTTAGTGGTCCATAATATTACCTCTTTTGCATAATCGAAGGACAGCCTGGCATTTAATACAGATATAACCTTCGCTATAGCGACTAAAACTACAAGTACAATCCTTGGTATATTAATGACGATATATGTAGAATCGCGTACCCAAGCTACGCAATGCCTCCAATTTTTGGACATTGGCCTCTGAGATCTCGAACGATGCCGGAGCACGAAGCGTCAAGCTCCCAAAGCCCTGGTTCATAACCTGGTGGGACTCCATAAACTGAATGACAGCATCTTGGTAAGTACCAATGCTATCCACAAGGGCAGACGCATCGATCTCGACAGCCAGAAGTCGAGGAAGGCCAGCCGATTCTGTGAGAAGTTCAAGGACACTCTGAAGGTGGGCAGCGTTTTCCAGCTTTTCTATCACAAGCTGCTCCAAGTTCACAAGCTCATCCGCTCCTAGAAGCTCCTCCCAATCATCCGTTGAGGCACCGATAAGAGTCAGACGCTTTAATACACACTGCGATCTACGCAAAAGGCGAGTAATGCTCCCGGATAGCCCGCAAGCGCCACCGAGATCGATTCGGAACTGCTCGAGAGCAGGTAGAGTAAGGCTATCGAACAGAATGGTGACTGTAGAAGGATAGTTGGTGCTAGCACCGTGTACGGTGCCGGGGAGGTTGACGGAAAGTGAAAATGATTTGAGCGATACCGAATGTACGGCATCAGGTGCAGGGCGAGACGGGTCGAGAGGAGAATGATTGACATTTAAGAAATCCACTGTGTCAAGTTTGGGGGCAAGCTTGAAGAGTGTGGTAGCATTTTCGTTGGGGAAAGATGCGATTATCACGGAGTGTATTTGTGCCCATGGTATGATGACGCGGCCAGGGTGTAAAATAGGATGGACATTATCGACAACGAGCCGACGAAGGCTGGTAGCACTACGCAACAGCGAGATTCGCTCGCGGATTGCATCAACACGGCAATCGTTCAAGACGTATTGAAAGCTAACCAAAGCACCCAAAGGCGATTCGACGGTCCTGAGATTATCCTCGTCCAAACACAGGTGCTCCCATCGATACGATGCCGATATTAGAATGTGGAGGAGTGACTGTGGAATCGGTCCACGAAGCCTCACTCGGAGAGGATGGTTGGCGGAACGGTACATATGCATGGCAAGTAGCCGTCCTGCCTCAGAATAAGGATCCGTTGGGGTGTTCTCTCTAAAGTAACCAAAGTTTGAGGACAACTGATTGAAGGTCAAGTCAATCACAGACCACAACCGCGGACAGTTCAGCACGGCATGCCTCCAGTTCATACAAACCATGCCCAGTCTCCATTGGCAGGGAATGGAATATTTCCGACGTGGGAAGTTCGTCCTTGAATATGAATGAATAGAATATGAATTCTCGTCGCCAGTCGTGTTGTGCGCAAAAATCTCGCACAGCACGTCAGAGGGCAGACGACGAACGGGATTCAAGACGTCGGTGCAGCGCTGCAGGTTCCAAACCAGACTATCCCGCTCCTGTAACAGCGCATCCAGCTTTGCCTGAGTATCGGCGATACGCATCTCGAGCTCGGCCAAGCGCGGTGTACCCGTACGTCGTGTCTCTCTGAAGAACGCCTCTTTCGTCTCTGATGGCGGCAGATTGGTGCGGAGCAGAGTCTCGATCTCAGGATCTGGAGCTGGTCGGACTAACGGTACGCCTGCGCATGTAGCACCACATTTCGAGCAATTATGAGGCATATCGACTGCAATCAAAGATGAACATATTGTTTAAACGACGTGAATGATATTTATACGTACCGCTGCTATGTTTCAGCTATGTATATGAAGTGTGAACTCGTCACTGAGTCGTTGTCGGGAAACAAGAGGCTTCGAAGACCCAAACATCGCCCACGTTGCGTCAACGAGGCAGTAGAAAGAAGACCGGCCATGTGCAGTCCGGATCCGTTCCGGCAACCTTCAGCAACTTACTTCAGTCTTCGGATCGCATCATGTATAGATAATCGAACGTGTAGGCTTACAGCAATATCCCTTGTCCGCAAACTATGCGAAGATACTCGAGGCGGCAATATCAGAACTTCAGCTTCATGCAATAGCGTACGTTACTCGCGACGACGACGAGTCTCTGGATGAGCAAAAGCTTGCGAGATAATTAGAACATCTTGGGGATCCTGACAGTGAGATTGGCGACCAGTCTGGGACTGACGCTGTTCGTGTGCATCCTGTCAGTGTAATTGATAAGCCTCCATCGACCATCCCAGAATAAGACGCCACGTACTGTTTTCCCAGCCCTCTACTTGCTTCTACTTCCTATTCCATCCCGGTCACCATCACAGTGCTCTCTAGAACGTCCACTGATTCGCAGACAATGCTTGAATTGGCGAAATTATCGCTCTGAGCCGCCGGCGCCCTTCTGAATCTCCCGTAAATGACGCAAGCGTATGATTGTACTGAGACAGCAATACAGGACGAGTGGACAATTTCAATTTCGGAAGACAAGAGTCGGTGCGGCTGGAAAGGCTGTATTGAAGCTCCGCTCGGATTCTCGGCCCGCTACCTCCGTTTCACTCCCAGCCAACACTCTTGCTTGACTGTTGCTTGGCTCTCGATTTACCCTGCGACCTACACGCGACCTACACGCGACCTCTGACCCGCAACTCAAACGTTCACCTGTGCGTTAAACGTGAAAAGTAGTACGAATGTTTTGCTAGAGGGATGATTCATTGTTATTGTCATCAAATGTATAGCAGGCATGATAGCAGGTCCTTGTAAGTATTGGATTTAATTTGGAAGACGTCGGCTTGTTAGGTTACTATCCCTATTATGAATGTCTACGATGGACGTATAGATGGTAACCAACCATGGATATAAATAAGTATATCACAAGTGGTGAGTACAATATTCAGGTTTTTTAATCACGTCCGAGCTGCAAGACCAAAATTGAACTAACCAGTTAAACTAGAACCGTAGTGGGAGACAAGATGTATTCAATTGCTACCGAACCTACCATAGGCGACTACAATTTCAGTACGACCTTTAGTATATCAATGACGATATATGTAGAATCGTGTACCCAAGCTGCGCAATGCCTCCAACCTTTGGATGTTGACCTCTGAGATCTCGAAGTCTGCCGGAGCACGAAGCGTCAGACTTTCCAGCCTCCCACAGCCCTCATTCGTAACCTGGTAGGACTCCATAAACTGAATGACAGCATCTTGGCAAGTACCAATGCTATCCACAATAGCAGACGCGTCAATCTCGACAATTCGAAGTCGAGGAAGGCCAGCCGATTCTGTGAGAAGTTCAAGGACACTTTGAAGGTGGGCAGCGTTTTCCAACTTTTCTATCAAGAACTCCTCCAGATTCTGAAACTCGTCCGCTCCAATAAGTTCCTCCAAATCATCCGTTGAGGCACCGATAAGAGCCAGACGCTTTAATACACACTGCGATCTACGCAAAAGGCGGGTGATGCTCTCGGATAGCCCGCAAGCGCCACCGAAATCGATTCGGAAATGCTCGAGAGCAGGTAGAGTAAGGCTATCGAACAGAACGGTGACTGTAGAAGGATATTTAGTACGGGGTCCGCGTTCGGTGTCAGGGAGTTTGACGTTAAGTGAAAATGACTTGAGCGATGTTGAATGGACAGAATTAGGTGCAATGTGAGACGGGTCGGGAGGAGAATGATTGACATGAAGGAATTCCACGGCGTCAAGTTTGGGAGCGAGTTTTATGAGTGCGATAGCATCTTTGTCTGGGAAGGATTCGGTGACTACCACGGAGCAGATTTGTGTCCATGGTATAATGACAAGGCCAGGACGTACAACAGGATATAGTTTATCGACGATGAGCCGACGAAGGCTTGTAACATCACGCAACAGCGGGAGTCGCTCGTGGATCGTCTCAAATCCGTACTCATTCAAGATGTATTGGAAGCTAACCAGAGCATCCAAAGGTGAGTCGACAGTCCTGAGATGGTGCCCGTCCAAGCACAAATGTTTCCATCGATACGATGCCGAAATCAAGATGAGGAGAAGTGGCTCTGGAATATCGCCCTGAAGCCTCACTCGGAGAAGATGGTTGGCGGAACGGTAGATATGCATGGCAAGTAGCCGTGCTACCCCCAAAGGTAGCTGATCATCCACCCTGGTTTTCCCTCTGCTGGTGTATGGCCAAAAGGTGAAGTCGATCATAGACCACATCCGCGGGTAGGTCAGCGCTGTATACCTCCAATTCATGGAAACCCTGCCAAGTTTCCATTGACACGGAACAGAGATTCTCGCAGACCTTGGTTTTGTCCCGCCAACAAAAGAATATGAATTCTCGGGACCAGTCATGCTGTGTGCGAATATCTCGCACAGCACGTCAGAGGGCAGACGACGAACGGGGTTCAGGACATCGGTGCAACGCTGGAGGTTCCAAACCAAACTATCCCGCTCCTGTAACAACACATCCAGCTTTGCCTGAGCATCGGCGATACGCGTCTCGAGCTCGGCCAAGCGCGGTTTACCCGTGCATCGTGTCTCTCTGAAGAACGCCTCTTGCGCCTCCGATGGTGGCAAATTGCTGCGGAGCAGCGCTTCAATTTCAGGATCTGGAGCTGGTCGGAACGGCAGTATGCCTGGGCATGTAGCATCGCATCTCGAGCAATTATGAGGTGTATCGACTGCAATCAAAGATGAGCATATTGTTCAATCGACCTGAATGATATGTCTTTCACCGAGTCGTTGTCGGGAAATAAGAGGCTTCAAAGACCCAAACATCGCCCACGTTGCGTCAACGAGGCAGTAGGAAGAAGACTGGTCATGTGCGGCCCGGGTCCGGTTCCGGCAACCTTCCATCAGCAGATTGGGAAAAAAGTTTCCGGGGCTTGCGGCGACCACGGTCCGGCAGAATCCTTATTCGCCTTGTCAAGGCCTTACAGAGTCCATATAGCCGGGGCACAATGTTGCGTCCTTTTCATATGCTATTAGAACCTCACAGAATAATAACTTAGCCTTCAAAATTACATACAACTATTTCCAGCTCGTATATCACTACTATAAGCTCAATAAAATGTAGTCTTGCCTCTGCAGACTGAGTGTATTTGATTCTGAAAAGCTTAGGTGCCCAAAATGACGAAAGATTTAAATGTACTACGAGCTGGCAAACCCCATATCTATGATGTCAAGACGGTAGTTCAACCTCTGCCTTGGCGTCTTCTTCGGGACGCCCCTCACCATCGTCGTCATCACCTTCCTCTGAATGTTCTTCCATAGTGGCTTCATCATCTCATCTGGTGGTCCCCGTTTTGTTTGTGCATGCCTGCTTAGATTTATTTCGACCCTGTATTTGGATACTGGCTGCACAGCGGTTCTTGCGAAGTGAGTCCTTCAGATGTAGTACTGCACCACTGAATTTTCAGCCACGCCCTTGGCCTACCTCAGCGGGACTGCTGCAGCAAGGGAGAAAAAGTTCGGTCATTAAGAGAACCAAGCGAGACAGGGTACATGTTGTGACAAAACGAGCATCTGAATCGGAGATCTCACGATCACCAGATCAATGCTGAACGTGTCATCCTATGCAATACGTCATGACATGACACCGCGCGGTCTTACTCTGTTTCCTTCTAAGTTCTCGTCACAGAGCACTACGCATCCATCCATCCCACGAGGTTTTCTCCGCATGGTCCATGCATCAGACACCCACCCTACAAGACCGCTTTGCCTCTAGACCTAATCTTCTCCGATGCGGACTTCTTCTTCCGAGCCGGAACTGAAATGTAGTCAGCTATTTCAACATAAATATGGTCTGAAATAGCCACCAAAGTTGAATGCCCCAACGTCTCCGGCAAGATATCATTGCCTCTCGAACCATCGCAAATTCCTCACCTACGCAACTCGTCTCAGGCATCGGTGCATCCATTTCAAACATTCAAGGTCTTCTGAAGTGACATATCAGTGCAGAGTCGGAGGAGGAAGTGGTCGTGTTGAAAGGTACTCAAGTCAAGAGAGTCAACCGTCATGGTCAGTGAGTTAAATCTCTTGGAATCAGCTCCGTATACAGTGTTACACCGGCCAGTGAGACACCGAAATCAAAAGCACCCTCGGAATTGCCTTAAATGATACAAGGCGGATGATCGGAGCCGGGACAATAAAGGTGTGACTATCAGTGTACATTATTCCCTACCAAAATTATTGCATTGGAGCAGGTTCTACCCATATCCAGGCTTATCAGTACCAAAAGTGCAAGATCAGCAATTTACAAGCCAATGAGATGCGTCACATCACGCACGATAAACCAAATCGGGAAGGTAATCACCAATAATCAACACGCATCAGACACGTTACGAGTCAGAATCAGCCGACTCTTGCTGGCCAGCCTGATTTGGAAGGAATGTGATGTGACAACATAGTGTGCCACTTCAACGGCTCTTTGACTTCATCTCAATTCTTTGACTTGTCATCATTGTTAAGCTGCCCAATTGTGCCCCATCTGATTCATATATACAATGTCATGGTATGCCAAGAATCTCAAGGCTCCAGAGGTGTTATCAAGTCCAGAAATGTCAAAACATATTTCATTTTCAGCTATTTTACTGTAATCCGCCATACAGACCAACACTATGATACCTGCACAGCACCGGATGTTCAGATAAAGATACCTACACTCAATATGTTCTATTCAGGGAAAAGTCCGAAGGCATTGTGGTTCAAATGGCCCATTCCGAGCCTGTTGTCTCACTGGCCCAGAACTGCGGGACTGCCAGAACTCGGGGCATTTCATCAGCTCAGAGTGTCACATGACTATCAGCATTTCTTGGCACCGTGTCACCTTGTCACATAGGCCTGGGCCTCCCATTCACAGGCGTATTTTAAATGCATAATTATTCATCGCGAAGGCAATTTTCTTATGGTCATATGTACCTTTGAAAACGATATTTTACATATTAAATAACTCAGTTAAAAAATAGGATACCAGTCTCAAGACAAAGAATTCACAAGGTAAATGAAGAAATTAGTGAAGACCTCCCTGAGTTTACCATTCAACAATCAATACACCCATTTCCTCAAACGAACTAAAGTGATCCTTACAATAGTGTAGCTAGTCTTAAGAGCAACCTCATAATCTCTCGCTTCAAGTATGACGCGTCCTAAATAAAACGGCTCAATCGGTATTCAAACAACCAGCCTGAACAAAAAAAAATCACTAAAGACATAAGGACATATTCAAAATGCCCACAATGTAACCGATACACTATAGATATACAGATAATTAAGAATACTTCCGGTATACCTCAGGTTTACCCTTGTCCCATCTTAAGACATTACAGAGTTTCTCGTATGTGCACAGACGGAGACACCAAATGAAGATGCCATGAGATCTAACGGCAATCATCAGCCTTTGATGCACATCCATCTGAAGACAGAGGAGTCCCGAAATTACCTGCGAGTCTTAAGACCAGATCGGACCGTCGTCAATATGAGCAGGCTGAGCAGCGAAATCAGTCGAATCTTTTCATTTGAGGTCGCGACATGGCGTGCAGGTCTTCAGACGGAAGAAGGGAAAGATATCGAGCGCCACATCTTAAGACATCCAGTTCCGCCACATACACTTAAGATAGACCAAAATGTACACACTCAAACCGATAACATTGTGATAACTAACACTATGAAAACACAAAAAAACCAACACCTTTCTCCAGAACAACTCGTAAACTACACATCCTACTTCCGAATTCCCCCAAACATCCAGACGATCCTACCAGATTGAAGGCTCGAGTTATATCGTTGGAGTAAACATGGCTACTCGCTTTGATCAGTCAAGGTCATGACTACCGGCATTGACGACGACAACATTGACGTTCTCTGTAGAATTGATAGGCGTGACTATCAACTGACTCTCGGGAGGCGACGCTGAGAACGACATCAGTAACATAGCGACGGCAGATGGAAAGACGGCCCCATGAGTCTCTGCTCGGCAAACAAGGCCTGAATTTCAGTCAGAAGAAACATGTAACAGAATTGCTTGACAACACTCACCTGGCCGTTCCAAATATCCTCTCAGTTTTCCTTTCCACCTCTTCAATTTCATCCTATCGCGGCCTCATCAGCATATATCCACTCCAGCTATAATCGAAGCCATACTTCAGCCTTTGCTTGATTGATGTTGCGACGACCACATTAGTCGGCATGCTAGCAGTAATGTCCACTTAGCATACCTCGTCATACATATGTGTCGTCCTTACCTTCTGATGTATTGAGTTCCGTATAATAAAGGCGTAGTAGCTCGACGCTCACTGCAGACCAATTGGGTGTGCAAGATCGATCTCGTAGGACGTGTGAAGAACGGGAATGAAGCTTAAAGTTACCAACGATCAATTTTCTAGCGCACAAACAACCAAACACCTTACCTCTGCCGACTCGGAGACTATGGGTCACTCGTTCGCTTATCATCTCACCTTTGTCAAGCTACCTATCGCCCTATGCTCTTCTCTCATGTTTTTCCTGGCTCCAAGTACCACTTCCTTAGTGACGATGATGATGCGCACGCCAAATTCAAGAGCATTTGCGAAGAAAGACTTCATGGAAGAGCCAGACCTCCTTGTTGAGACAGCAGAATGGGTGTCACCGGCGCATGTTGGCTCCGTTAAACGTATGTCGAACTTTATCCCCAGAGAGGAAAGCGAAATTCTCATGCATATCGCTAGTGACTTATTTCAGTGGTGTCAGATGCTGCCAAAGAAATCAACCTAGTCGAAGACTTAATTACCGAACATATCCAACATCTCTGCATCGTTCTGGAGTCGACTAAAACCGTCATACCCACACAAGACAAAACCCTTTGGAATGAGATCTTGAGGTTGAAGGAGAGGGCGGCGCTTGTGCGTACCTGTGTCGTGTGGCTCAGCTACGAGACATCCTGAATAAGGAAGGGCTTACACTTGTATTCAGACAGACTGGTGCATTTGAAGCACGTATTAGCGCGTCAAATATTTCAGTTTCCACCCTATCGCCAGCAGCCAGCATGAATCGCATCAACATCGACCGCCAACGTAGGACGAGCTCTTGTACACGTCGACTTCCAGGTCAAGTTCCAACCACTCCTTCGCCTTGACAAGCAGCAGTAGTTCCAGCAGCATCAGCACCGATCATTGCTATCCTTCGAGGAGCAGTGGGGTCGCCGTCAAGTTTCTTTTTGAGCAAGGGAGCCTTGAGTGGGAGCTCGAAAGCAGGTACCACTGCAGGCATGATGAGGAGACATAGAAACCGGAATTTTGGCACGATGCCTATTATGACTGACTATTCCATTCGCATCCCTCTCAGGGTTGTGCTCAATCAGTCGCGTACCTCTGGAATACGTCGCCAGGGCAAGGACAGAGGCAGCAATTCATCACTAGCACGTGTGGAAGGAGAACTAGAGGCTACACAGGCATATCCACATCGTTCGGGAGACCGTGTCCAACGCAGAGGCCAGTACAAGCAGTGAACCACTGTAACCCGTTTTCCAGGGAACTAGGAGAAGAGTTCCACAGCTGCCAGTTGAGGTAAGTCTTTCTTCGACAGCTGGACATGCGCTGAAGTTTTTGTTCTCAACAGACGCAAGAGCAGTTGAACATGTTTACCCAGTTTTAGGATTGGAATTACACACGCGTAGGAGATGTGTTAGGTATGACTTTCTGGCAATCTTCCAAGCATTATGGTCCTTCACGTTCGCAGAGGTCCCCATCCTCAAAACTAATACAAGCCGCCCGAAACAAAGAAACAGTACCAAAGCAATTGTTCATAAGTCTCAGTGGCGTTGTACACTCTGCATTTCACGGCAATATACCAGATTTACAGGTGGCAGGGCATCCATGAGCTTTCCAACTGTGGATGGAGGAGGCTTAGCTAGTGACATGCTCACCGCTGTCTGTGGTGGGCAGTGGCTCCCCAGCCCAATACGCTGACTTTCCAAGAACGCCGGCTGTGTCATGCGCAAACCATTTCCCGGTTCGCTAGGGTAAGGAATGGGTGGCAAGGGGGATGAACGTGTCACTAGGACACGTCGAGGGAGGCTGGACGCTATGCTAGCACGTCCAAGGCGTTAGGCAAGGGTCATCTGATGCCCAAGTCAGTCCAAACAGCCACACTCCTACGCTGCCTCTTCTTTCCTCCCATCATTTCTGCTCTTCGCTTGTTGTTCTGTTCCCATAGCATCTTTCGATCATTCACGACCGTCTACAAGCAAGGTGAGTTACCATCCCGTTCTTCTAGCAGATCGAAACTGGCGCGTATCTATCTAGCCACTCCTTTCGCACTGTACGGTGGCCTCCATCAATTCTCTGCTTCGTCATGGTGTGGCAAAGAGCAAATTTAGGGTGCTCTTCATGCACCCTATCAGTCTCCTCGCGGCACTAGTCGCGCCGAGGTATGTGCTTCGTCCCCATCTCTCTCGCATATCTTGATGATCTCAGTGCATCACGACCATACCGAGGGTCGTAAGTCGCGTTCTTCGTTCGCCTGATCGCCAGCTCTCTAACCATCCTTTACGTAGATGAATTTTCGCTGTCATCTACAGCAAATGCCTTCTCGTGGGGCGCACGCCCACTCCAGCTCAGCGCACGACTTGCAGCCCATCTCAACGACGTGGAGAGGACATGTTCGTGGATGTCGGGGGATCAGACTTGTATGCCTAGGGTACGGGGTTAGGGTGTTAGCAGATATTCCGGTTCAAGCACAACCTGTTACCTTTCTTTTCACCAGCCCAACCTCAGCACCATAACGCCGAACGTCTACCATTTCGGTGCTCCCATCGCCCACGCATATCGTCTACTTGATCTGCAAATCCCCATGATATTCATCCTGCAGTCGCAGCATCTCCATATGTCTGGGACGTCATCATCCCATCTTCGAAGCTCAAGTTGGATTGCACTCTCCACCTCACAAAGGTGCCTGAGTTCTATCCAACATGGTCAACCTGCATTGAAATACTCGCGTCTATTGCTCTGTAATTTCAACCTTGAGCAGTAAACCAGTGGCTACCAGTGCCCCCGAGAAGCCCCATCCTCCGAAAAATTTAATACACCTATCATCTCGTGAATCAGTGAGTGTACCACTCACACCGCGGGACTTACCTTGACACCCACCGCCCTTTATCATTGAAAAAACCTGACCAGTTCAGCCTGGTGGGATGGCATCTCAACATAGGTCCAGCTGAGTATGGCCCTTTCGACTCAGCTTCAGCCGTCTTCTTGAACAAGTAAGCCGAGGACAAGCCGAACTTCCGAACTTCGGCTTGGCAGGCATCTTCCTCGGCTTGATATGGAAAACATCTGGCATCTATCATCCGTTGTCTTAAGACACTCTTCCCACCAAGACATCCCTACATAATGCGTTCATCTGAAGACCGGTGCATTACGATCTTTATATGAAGACGTTGGTCCATAGCCTGTCTCAAGACGCTGGTGTCTGTGCATCAGAAACCACATGACGAGCGCCTATGGTGCCCATCAAAGGTGGTGAAGATTCCCATCGCACCTCTTCAGACCTTTTCAAATGCTGCGGTCTGGAGACAGACCCTAGGGTAACAGCGAGCACACCCCTCAGCTGGTCTTAAGATATGTTAGGAGCTCGTAAACACTCTTCAGTCTACAACGGACCGCATGCACTGCACCTGATTGTCGGCATCAGTTGCCAAGCTTCCTAAACAATCGACTGTTACTCACCTTAAGACCTCATTACAGCTCGCTTGGTTCAGTCTGCAGATGTGCTACTGCTCATGGTGGAGTATCGCCTCAGCACCGGAACTTCGCATCGAGGCAAGGGCGGGCACACTCGTTGCAATCTCCATCTAAACATGTCACCTGTCAGAGAGATCACTGGCGCGTCTTAAGACAAACCGCAGTCTATCCGATTTTAAATCTGAGCAGGACTTAAGCAGGCATTGCGTCAATCTTCCATGGAGACACATCAATATATAATGTCTGTAGATGTCGGTCACTCACCCGCTCATCCTGATGAAATGAATCATTGATACTCAAACATCTTAAGATGAGAGTGTAACCTCTGACTTGGCGACTCTTAAGCATGCGTCTCCTATCCTAACAGTAGCCTCGGGAACAGAAACCACCTTCCAACAAGACTGCATAGATACGCAGTTAACAATGGGACTGACAGCCAGCTAAACAAAGCACGACTTACAGCGACCGATTCCATCCACCAGCATGCACAGTATAATCATTAGCCTGTACTCCCATCTTAAGACTGACACTTCTTTAGACAGAACCTCGGGTGATAGGCGACTGCCCTTAGTCTAACGGCCGCCTGTTCTCTTGCCTATGTCTTAAGACACAATTGCCGATTGCGCAGGCTTCTTGAAGAACACTCAGCCTTGAGCGTCTTCAGATGCTTGTGTTTCGAGGCGTGGCGACTACCCTGCACGAGCACCGAAAGCCTGTGGTGTGGATGTGGTGCATTTGTGCCCCGTATATGATGTTCATCTAAAAACTCGGTTCCATACTTCCACCTGAAGATTGATGATCAGTAGCTGTTATCCAGAGGGTATGGTCCCAAGACTCACTGCCGCAACATCACTTGCTGCGCCCCAAGTCAAGGCATCATCTTAAGCGGACACTCTCACCTGTCACACCAGACCTTCCCATATGTCGCCGTCTGCAGGCCAAGTGAATGCCTCGGTATGTCTTAAGACGCCCCAGCCATATCTGCCATTCGAGTCTGGACACCACGATGGTTGGATACTCTGCAAGCTGAAAGATAAATCAACAAAATCCTAAAGTACAAGACGATGATAATTACGCACTGAGCTTAGACGATAATTTATTTCTGCAGACGGGGCCCAAGCAGGGTTTCATTCCGTCGGTATGTCTTCAGACACATCCCCCAACTCGCTGCCATTCGACTCTGGAGACCGTGATAATTGCACAATCTGCAATCTGAAGATAAATTAACAATGGTCCGCTAGTCATCTGCAGACGCGTCAGAATCGCACCGAGGTAAGGGTGCTGACTTATTGCAATCTCCATCTCAAGACATTGTGTAGTCTGAGAACAGATGACACATGCCAGAACTCACTGCCTTCCCAGTCTTGAGATGGTGGTGGTTGGATACTCTGCAATCTGAAGAAAAATAAACACAGTTATGCTTCGGTATTGCGGTTCACTTACTTTTGGACACGTGCACTCTCATTGAGGACGTCGGAGCTTCTGGTGAGCGTGGTAGAGCGTGTGGTAAGGTATATCAGTTGGAAGTGGAATATATGTCAATCTTAGAGTAAAAACCACTGAAGACAACCAATCACAAAAGACAAGTCTAAACGTGCATCAGTGAGATCAACCGCACACCTTAAGATCAACTGTCGCCCACCTAATGTCTTAAGTCAAGGCTAGTCTTAGGTGGCCGTTCCATCCCTGCCGCGCGGCGTCAATCTCCCATCAGTATATGATGTTCATCTGGAGACGCCGCTCAATACCATGTCTGCACATGCCGGTCACGCATCAGCTCATCCTGAATCCATACTCAACCATCTCAAGACGGGGGTATAACCACCGGCTATCTTAAAATTAGCCTCACCAAAAGATACTGACTTCAGATCTAAACAACGGGCATGCATCCCTGGGTAGATAAGCATTTAATAATGGGACTGACAGCCAGCTAAACCAAGCACGACTTACAATGAACGATTCCATCCACCAGCATGCGCAGTATATGCCTGCCCTCCCATCTTAAGACTGACCCTGCCTTGGGAGGCACCTTCCTCTTGCGCAGTCTTCAGACACCATACACGGTACTTGGCATGTTCCATCTTGAGACTAGCCTTCTGTCACCTCAACCAATCTTAAGACGCTCGCATCAAAGACACAAATATATGCTAAATTATATCTGGCTGTATGGTACATTTTTACTGCAGGCACATAATCAGTAAGCGCTATACTTATCAATGAAGATTCTCTTACATTCAATGATAAATTTCCATCAGATCCAGCCTGCAAGAATTCTCTAAGTCCTCGTTAGTTACTAAAGTCGTCGTCTCACAGAAACGAACTCACAATGAGACAAAACATGCTTTTTGAGGAAAATGCGAGACGCCGTTTCGAGGGCTTCAGATACCTTGGGAGCATCGCGACACAGCTTGAGGGATTTCCTCCACTCTGTCTGGTTCTCGCACTTGAAGTCCCCGTCTAAATATTTAGCAACCCGATGCAGATACCAAGATTCATCGTCGGTGCTCCAAAAGCCAACATCCAGCCCACTTCCTTTCCATGCCGTTGGTTTGGGGAACCAAGATACATGCTCTGTCAACTGCCCTCGACGATCACTTTCAGCTTTCTTACGCCCATGACTCTTCTCTTCCTGCCAGTCGACCTTGTACATGCCACAGATGATATCAATCTGATCTTCAGTCAACATCTCATCTCACAACTCATCACCATCTGCCGTGCGATGTACCCCTCCGATCTGCATGACTCTCCTCGATGGGCCGCTGAGGACGACATCTTCAAATCGTTGCTGTTCAATCTCCACAGCTAGGTGCCAGATCAAACCACCGTGCTTCAAAGCCGCTCAAAGGATCTCATTGTTCTCAAATAGCTGCTGCCGCCGTCGAACATAACTCTGATAATCCTCCATGTTTGGCTGAAAACCCTTGGCTCGGTAAGGCACATGCTCAGCAGCTCTGACGAACATTCTCTCCTCGTGTTGCCCTTGAACCCGTATGCAAGTAGACAATTTGACACCCCAGTTGCACAGGAACATTGTCATTTGGTCCAAGGTGTGTGCATAGCTGTCACGGAGACCCAAAACTACTGTAGAGGCTCTTTCCAAGATTATTTCATACTCTGGCTCCTTGGGGTGACTGATGCTGTACAGACGCACGTCGGAGTGGCTCAGCGCCACTTGGGCCATCTTGAAGCTGGCAACCAGTAACTTTGGCAAGAAGTGTGGGCTTGAGGGATGAAAGTCCGTCCACTCAACTGGCAACCGCTTCAAAGATCCATGGTTCACAAGCCCATCCAGACTTTTGGCAAGACTCTTGTCGCTCACCCTCTCATCCTGGTCACTCCTGTCGGCATTTCGACAAGACAGGGCCCTTAGGCAGTTTTTCGCCTTCTTGGCTTGCAGCGGCGTCAACTCCGACTCTCGAGTAGCAGGGATCCGAATGCCATGGTACTGAGACAGCACCCTTTCCAGAGAGCGACAGTACACCCTTTCCGGTACCAAACTAGCCGTGTCGCACCTAGACAGCCTGCGTCCTAGCTCCTCCCAGTCCAGATCTTGGTCTGCGTTGGCTCTATTCTGTCCTTCAGCCTCATCCACACAATCTATGGGCGCGGTCGGCTGGGTTACGGCGCTGTCGAGGTCACCCTGAAGCTCATCTGCCAGGTCAGAATTGTTCTCGTAGTCCTCGCTGTCATCTCGCACATTGGGGTCGAATTCCCAGTTCAAGTCCCATTCATTGTGGAACCCGTCGTATCGCCGCTGAGTATCTTGATAGTCGCCCCAGACGTCCTCGACTTGGCCACGCACCACATGCTTTCGAACGAGATAGCCTTTGTCTTCATTCAGCATCCATACAAACACATGAGCACCCTTTGAGCCTGGCATTTTGAATTGGCGTGCCTGTTGCTCTCTTTGGAGCCGCGCCTGCCGACTCTGTTCGTTTTCCTTCTCCTGCCTAAGCGCGTTCTTCGCCTCACAGCGCGCAAAGAAATCCTGCCAAGTCTCACGCAGGCGCTGCCCATTGGGTATCTCCGACTTCTCAAGGGGCTCATGGACAATCTTTGGCCCTTGTTCGGGCGGCGAGTCAGGAAGTGGAGCCCAGTCGACCTGCATCAGCTCCAGAGGCAGATCATGGTTGACACCCCAGCCCGGTGCAGCCTCCCAAGTTCCTCCCTCCTGGAATGCGGACGGAGCCAACGGCGCTTCAATTTGCCTGCCAGAGCGGTCACCGTGAAGCCATGACTCTGCCCGAACGTCTCATAGCCCTATTGCGATTCTCGGGGGTGGTGGCGGCGGCGGTGTTGCAAACGCCCATGGTTCAGCCTCGCGAACCTCTCTTTCCGTTGGTCTGTACGACTCAAGGCCCCTCTCCGCTTCCCCAGGGCTCAGGCACTTTCCCCAGATAATCCACAGAGGTATACGCGCCCGAATCATTGATGGAACTGCCCGACCAAACAGGCATCCATCAGCATCCACAAACAGACCCAGGCATTCCAGTCGGTGATTGTCTCCATTCTTGGCTTGTAGGGGGTCGTAGCCCTCTCCGTCGCGAGCCATCCAAGTCTCCTTCAGCAGGTCTGTCATATGCCGACCAAAGTGCTGATACACCACCTCCTCCCAGAAATTCGGCTGGCAGGCTGCATTGTACGCGATTTCAGCCATAACCAGCATGAACGCTGCGCATGAGTTCATGATCCTCCAGCCCAGTTTGGCATCACCGCCTGCATAGCCGTACCTGCGGGGCTCGGGCCAGCTGAACAGTCGAGTTCTGGTGTGGAAGTTGGTAGTGGCAGATTGTGAGAACTCCCTCAGCCGCAACAGTGCCATCTCGAGGTCCCGCCATTCCTTGTACACATCCTCACGAAGGTACCACTTCTGTCCCTTCATTTCCAAAGGCACGCTCCCCCGCGTGTAGTTCAGACAGCGCAAAAGCTGACATTGGCAGGCAGCGTAGGTGTCTGCAGGAACAAACACCTGATACGGGATGGAGTTCACTGACCACGTACGTGCCAAATAGATTTTCGGATCGCAGGGAAAGCCATCGAGTGGGTCTGTCATGGCGACCGGGATGGGCGGAAGACTCTTGGTTCCCAAGAGGATGAATTGGCCATCTGCCTTGGTGGTTACTACCTTTCGAAGGGAGGCACTGTTCCAATGTCAGCCAGGCAAGTATAAGACCAACTGGGCGAAAAGAAAGTACCTGTCAGTGGGACCAGCGCCTGGGGAAGCACTCGCGCCTGCGTTGGAAGACATAGTGGGGAAATCTGGAGGGGTGTCAGCCTGCCTCGTTCTCACCCTGGTTCATACGCTAGCGTACCTCGAAGGTGACTCAGGATCTTGACTGTAAAAAAGAGATTTCAACTTTGCTAAAGTGGGACCTTAGCAAGGGGTTGGTAAGCCAAAGGACCGCACCAAAGTGGAACCTTGGGTCGTTCAGATAGTGATGTCGCGCGCCATAGAATATACGGTTCTGGCGAGAGCGGGGTTGTGACGGGAGGACTTGGTGCAGAATTTCCTCTCTGAGTCTGATTGAAACTCCGACAGCTTCAGATACAAACAAGTGCAACGACCACAATTTGCTTCCACCCCTACTGTCGATCTCACGCACTCCCACCCACCTGCCATCCCATGGCGGCAGTGTATCGGCTCGGGTGACTGGACCTGACCAGACCATTTCATGGCAGGGAGGTCTAGCATCACATTGTGTGCTAGGATTTTGCTGTTATTCCATGACGGTGATCCTACCACAGATAGAGCAAAGTGATTCAAGTGGGCACTGGGACTGCTGTTATTTCATGGCGGCAGTCCCACCACAGAGCCAAGTACCTCTACGTTCATTCCAGCATTAGGACGACGTGCTCTCTGAGCACCTCCTCCGGCACCAACATTGGAGATTCTCCTCATGCCTCCAACTTCGCTACCACTGCCCGATTTCACATCGCGATCATCTCGTCCAGATAAAAGTTGTATCTGCCCATCCCAACATTAGTAGTCCGACATGACACCTGAAAGAGCGCATACCGACAGCAAGGCATCTCCCTGACAATGGGGTGATATCCTCCAAACCAGGCATTCGCTTGCTCCGCTGAGGACGCGTTGAACCTCCATCCTGGTTTCCCATCGCGCCCTACCCTCATCAGCTCTGGAAATCTCGAAGGAAGGCACCATTGACGACAAAACTCATCAGTCTCCTTGTGGGATTTCGCATGCCAGGTCTCTACAACCATCCCCGTCTTGTTATAGTAAGTGTCTCCCTGTCCCCAAGCGTGGTGAAGTAGCTGACAATTGTTATCATAGAAGATAAAGCTGGGCAGGCAGTTTGGGTACTTAGACGTCGGGAACATAACCTTTAGGAAATCCTGCCAAATGTCTTCAGCACCTTCACACAAGCCTTCGACGTGAGGCGCTCACATTGCATGCTGTTAAGGATTCCGTGTTATAGAACGTGCAGCGAGACACGATAACGCCACAGGGTCTCACAAAGAGCTGTTCATTGTGGGTCCATTTCCGATTCAACCGCCCAACTACGGTGTTCACCGCTTTTGGCGCGTGAAGGAGCACGCCGAACAGAGCGTTGACCTGTGCCGTTCGAGAGGTCACTGCAGCCTCTCCTGCATCTCCAGGCGTAGGCATTGTGGATTCTTCTGCTTTGGCCTCCGAGCACGGGCATCGCAGATACCGCGCTATCAGCTCTTTCATCCCCTTCTGCGTATGTCGACGAAGTTCTATCTCTCGATCACGGTGGGCAGGTGTCGCGCAGGCGAGAGACTTGTTGAGTTTCTCTGGAGGTAGATCGCATCCCGCGACAAAACACTTGTTCTTTCGGTCGCTGTGTAAGGGGCAGAATCAATCTTTGGGAGTCGCCAACAGCACTCTGCATATGTCCTCTATGGAGCAGCAGGTATGGCCCATGGTTACGCCGTCCATCGTGCCAGCGTCCACACTATCTGTATTGGACAGTCAGTCCCTAGTTCAGTCCTGCAGAGTGTGGTGAGACCCACATAGCTTGCCGTCTTCCCCACGAAACAGATGCATGCATATCTTGCAGCGATGTGCCCAGTGTTCCTGCCCGGTCCCAACCATGCGATTGTTGCGCTCCTCTAACGCTGCGGTCAGACGGTCACGTTGCAGACCCCTATGGGGCACAGATAGTCTGGAGTGGCCGTTGAAGTGATCCAGCAGCAGCCCATGTAGGAAGAAAGCGTCGTAGACCATCTCGCCCATCATCACATCGTGAGGTTATTGGGGACGTTTGTGGCAGGTGCTCCAACGCCTTGGTTGTACCACTGCGCTATCCCACTGGCCGAGGCGCTGTTATCCAGAGTTGGAGAGTGCACAACTTTCTAGGGTAGGGACGTACTGTAGAGTGGCCATGAGCTTGCGGAACAGATCAATCAGTCTAACCTCCACGAACACTGTCTCTTCCACCTCAAGTATATCTGGCATTTCATCATAATATACCCATCTGGCTGCAGGGTCCTGCGCATCTTGAACCTGGTAATTGGCGTGGAATCGTGTTTTACATTCTATCCGGATCTGGCGGTAAGTAGTTCAGTGAAGTGGGAACCAGAGCTGAAACTGACTACGGCAATAGTAGCTCTTCACAAATATAGGCAGTACTCCTCGTGTCAAAGTATACAGTCGCGCCTCAGTGACAGCATCGCCCTTCAGCGGTCAATTGTCGCAGCAGGTCGGCGCCTTATCAGGAATGCGCATTGCGCCTATTAGCACGCACCGTCAACTGTGACGTCTGATTGCAATAAAAGAGTCCGTACCGACTTTGTGGGCGACTCCATGCCGCCAAAAGTGGTCGTCGTCTGCAGTTGTGTTGCGAGCTGGTATAAGATACACAAGTGGTCGAAACTTCAACCAGCATTCGGCAACTATGGATTTGGACAGATCTAGAGCGGACGCCAGGAACTCGACTTCGTTGTCTTCGAGATATTCCTCTGACAGGGCGAAAGTCGGAGGCACAACTTGATGAACCAGGCGCAGAAATTGGAACAGTTGGTACCAGCCCAGTTGGCGACCCAGGTCGGAGTCCTTGGGAAGAAGCTCTGTGAGGTGGGCGAAGACATATGCTGCCAATGCCTGTGGTGGTGCAGCCATGAAGGTGAGTACTAAGTATGCAACACTCAAATTTTCTTTACCTTACCTAATCGGTCTAGAGAGGGGTCCGACTGTTATTATGGGCGATAGGGGCCCTACACGACGAGCATAGCTGTACGTACAAGCTCTAAATTTTATATCTACTCCTACTGATTTTCACAGTCCAGGAACAGGGCGCTGCGCCCGTGCTCAGTCGTCGCCAAGCGCTCCAAAGAGCTTATCTAGCTGGCTCCTCACCTCCGCAACACCACGCACAGTTGGTTTGGTGCCGGTTGCGCCCTCCTCTCTGCCTAGACCGAAGCCGCGCTCCACGTGCAGGCGCATAAGAATATTGCTGACAGTGCGGTCCTGCATATGCCGCCCGATAAACTTCATATCGGTGAGCCAAGAGCGACCGGCAGCAAAGTACTTCATCCAATCTTCCATGTTAATTCGGATGTCGTGGTACTCTGTGGCCGCAAGTTCAGGCAGGCCCGGACAGCCGCATATATGCCACACACCTTGTCCAATCAGATCGGCAGCAGGCAGCTCGGCGATGGAGGTATGCTGCAAAGCGTCCCACATCGCCTTCCCAAGGGCGAGCGTCTGCCGAAGAGGCATCGCCTTCCTCTCCGGACGCTCCCAGAGTGGCTTCAGCTCCCCGCGCTCGTGGTAACGGGATTCGCGTAGAGCCTCCTTGACCTTGGCTGATCGCTCTTCTGAGGTCACTCTGGGCTAGGAGGCACTTTCAGCACCAGTGCGACCAGAGTAGGAAGGCCAATACCTTCTTGGTGGATCTCTCCGTGTCGGGTCCAGCACCCGCAGACTCTGCACGTCGCTTGGCAGGCTTCCTAATAGGGTCGCCAGTCGACTTTCCGGCCTTGGGCTCCCCCGTGTCGCCCCTCTTCTCCGCTTTCCAACCTTCTTTTGCCACGTTGGGCTTCTCGGTGGGCTGGTTACTTGATGTGTCGGGCGTTCGCTCATCGCTCAAGGCCTTGGGCCCCTCCAACCCATGGTTACACTGTGGTTGGGTACTAGGCGACGGCCCCCCATCGTGGACCCGCTTCTGTTCGTGAGTCGGCGGAGTAGAGGACAGGCGTGACTTGGGAATGAACCAATACCCGAGGGACGAGTCCTTGTCCGGGTACAGGCGCTGGAAAAGTGAGCTCAGCAGATCATGCACGGGTGCGTATTCCTCACTTTAAAATGTGACTGATCAACGCCTGATATTTCTCCATCTTTGATTCGTTTGTGCACGCAGGGCCACACTCGACAGTGTACTTCGCCTCTACCCACCGCGGTCATAGTAATGGGGATGCCGACAAAGACTGCTTGATCTGTGGGGGTCTCAGAGACAGCCTTGGGGCCGACGACCTTGTATTGCATTGGGTATAGCAGGCCAAGGAACAGGGTCGACTTTGGAGTCTCAAGCGAAACTCCCAGAGGAGAGGTGGCGGCTATGCAGGTGAGCAACCGCGGAAATTTGGTTGAATAGCATCCACTCACCCTCTATTGCAGGTATATCCAGCAATCGTGTCAACACCTTGATGGCACAGATATAGGCCAGTCCGCCGCGGATGGCCCACAAACGAAAGACGCCTGTGATTTTGCCTTGCTGGGTGAGGATGGTACCTGCAGGAGTGTGAGCGAGCAGGAAGGCGGATGGGTATCTCCGCACCATTGATATGAGCTCGGCTTGCTGCTGTTTGATCTGGTGATTCAAACACCGGCTCGGGGCAAGGTGTCATATAATAGCGCATTTCAGGGTGCGAGCGTTTGTCTGGCTGAATGAATCGGTGCTTGAGGGCTATAGGCATGTCAATGGAACAGAGAGCATACCTGGAAATGCTCTCTGGATGTCAGCGCCTCCATCTGTGACAATGTAGTGGTGTAAAAGGACAAGTACTGGAAGAAACTGTCATCGTAGTGAAGAGAAATCCATACAGTCGCATCTTGTCGAAATTTTGTGGGAGGCTGAAACTGCAGAACACCCTGACTGCGAGCCGTCCCTATTCCTACGAACACCCACTCATGCTTGATCTCGTCAACCTTCAAGACTGTAATGTGCACCCCTTGGTCGCCTGTAATGGCCATGGTGAGTGTATAAAACAATCAGAGCGACAGCAGTAAACGCACTCAAAGGAGATGGCAGCTGCAACCGTTCTGAATGGGAAGTCCAGTCTATGAGGTGGTGCATGGAGACATAGTACGTTCCGTCGATGATCATCCAGTGGCTGGGTAGCATCGGCATGGAATAGCAATGGATTGCATTCTCTTGAACCCAACACATTGTAACTGTGGCGACGTTTCATAGCGGCTGTCAAGTAATGGCTGCGTCCACACCTTCATGGATCAGATTCTTGTCGTAACTTGCGTCCAAAAGTTGGGGCAGCTCTTTCCTGCATGGATAGAGGTCACCGCACTGGATGGAGGCAAGCAGCTGGGGGGGTATGCTCCATCTAACTTCTTTCGTTTGCTGGTGGACTAAATGTGATGGGGGCGGGTCAGTGAGACCCGTGTCATACTTCAATAGAGCTTCGGGTCGGCCCATGATGACAAAACAGGTCATTTGAGGTGCGCCGTCGAGTATGGTTACGGGTACATGGACTCTCCACGCATGCTGAGGTAGATGACAGTCGTTGACATCGACGAATCCTAGATAGAGTTTTTCGCCGGCTGCACCTGGAAGGAAAACGCCGAGTTGTTGAGATTCTATGAGATATGTTAGACTGCGAGGATCAAATGGCCATCCAACGGACCTTCAGGGGGGGGCACAGCGACCTGAACGGCTCTCAAGATCAAGAATCCCTTAAAATAGCATACACCGTCTTTTATGTACCACTCTGGCAGCATGCATGACGAGAGGCGAGTTATCGTGTCGGATCGGTTGTCAATTATGCACACAGTGGCTAAAGTGACTTCAGCAGGCCCACATCAACGAGCAATAAAGTACACACCCTGCCAGACGCTCTTCTTAACGCTCTCAGGAGGCACAGTGCATTTCTCGCCATCTGTATGAGGAGACGGAAGGATAAACCATCCCCGGTCTGTTTTCTCAGGGCCGATGTATGCAATCTGCAGCTGCATCAACAACGCTATCATGATATATGGGCTCTTACCTCTGCATGGTCGTCCCGCGGCTGCTGCTGGTCCACCCAATTTCGATTCCAGATCTTGAAGCAAAGACCAAGTTGATGGTATGTCGAGTTCGAGATTGTTTGAATAGGGAGCCACACTGGGAGTGCGCCAGGTTGATTAGTTGAGGCGCTTGCAGGACCTTGAGTCGAAGGGGCATAAGGCGCTTGTACCACGAACACCTCCCTATCCTCTGGGTCGACCTGACCCCAGCCAACAAAGCGATCGTGAGGATGGGAGAGTGAGGTGGTAGTCAGATGGATGCTGACCGTCTGTTTCTCTGAGGTGCAATGTCAGGAGGAGCAATACTGCACACATGAAATGTAGCACACCAGACTGGGGCTCTGGAATTAACCAGTCAGACCGCATGATAAAATCCATCACGTCCTGCAACTTGATATACATTCGCCCATGGAGTGTCTTGGCTCCTTGAGGAAATATCGGTATCGACAAACCTTGGAGACCGCCCTCTTGGTGGCTTCGAGAGACAACAACTGGCAGCATATGAGAACAGCGTATGGTCTATAGTAAGTGCTTGATATCACCTGAGAAAACCGAGTCTGACACGGGCTGAGCAATAGAATGCTCCTGTTGAACAGTATTATCACTGTCGCTGCTGTCGGAGTCTGTACTCTCGTCTTCGCTGGAGTGCTGGGTGCAGTGACCCTGCTTTTCGTGATTGGCAGAGTTCTTCTCACCGATTGGAGGAGCCGATGGAGCACCACTGGCAACAGAAACAGCTGTTCCAACTGGATCGATGGAAGGTGCCGGCTTTCTCGCCTTGGTTGAGGGTTTGGGAGGCCGACGCCTAGATTGAGCAAGATATTTGTGTAGGTCGATGAACGGCAGTGACGGGGCAGCTTGGAGGGAGGCGTCATCGTCGACGATGGCAGTGGGGCTTGCAGGTCCAAGTGGTGGATCGAGTGTTTGAGGCTGCTCGTCTTCAAGAGCGCTCGCGTCTACAAGGCTGGCGGGTCCGACTGGTAGATCAACACTTTGAGGCGAAACAGACTCGCCTTCAAGAGCACTCTTGATGTCAGCAGCGGGGACGGCGGCAGTGTGGCTTGCAGGTGCAGGTGTGGGATCAGGCGTTTTAGGCGACTCGTTTTGAAGAGCGCTCTCGTTGATGGCGGCAGTGGGGCTGGTAGGTGCGGGTGATGGATCAATGGTCTTAGGCAACATGGGCTCGTCTTGAAGAGCACTCTCGTCGGGGCTTGCAGGCTCGACCGGTAGATCGACGATTGTAGGTGACATCAGCTGGTCTTGAAGAGTGCTCTCGTCGACGGTGGCAGTGGGGCCTGCAGGCTCGAGCAGTAGATCAACGATTGTAGGCGACATCGGCTGGTCTTGAAGAGCGCTCTCGTCGACGATGGTTCCACGTTGCAGCCCTGTGGTGGTCTGGCGTGGATGGTCATTGAGGTGGGTGGAAGATTCGCAGCTTGTAGATGTGGTAGGAGGATGGGCGTCCTGAACTTCTCCTGATGCAGCATTATCGGAGACAGGTGCTGAACGCTGCAATGAGGAGTCCAGAAGGGGGGGGCTACTCTCCAATCCTTGTATGATAGCTCTGAGCAAGTCGTTGAATGCAGCGGGATCAGCTGGGGAGTTACTATCGCCCACCACCCAGTCAGCTTGTTCATCGACATCGAGCAAGTCACTCATGGGTCTCCTCCAGCTATCATCTTCGTTGAGTGGCGGGATTGAGGACTCTGGGAATAGGGCATGATCATCAAAGATGTCTGGCCACCATGGTCTTTCAGGGAGAATATCAGCCGGGTGGGCGTTAGGTTCGACATCTGAGTTGTCCAAGGGTTCTCGAACCGGTTCTAACGGGACTCCTCCGCTTATTGTGGGGCGTATTGGAGTTGAAGGATCGGCTGGCAAAGATGTGGATAGAGAAGATGACTGCACGGCTGCGGCGGTGTCGGGAGCATTGCAATCGGTGAACGGACTCGCAGCTTCAATAGCCGCAACACGCCCTTTGCATGCTAAATGCTTGGCATGGTAGAGTCGCACTCCGATCAGCCCGGGCTTTGCTCGGGCAATCGGAACCAGTCCAATGAGTTTATACAATTTTTTTTTGGCAAAGGTCGTTTTTGGAGGAGTGACGATCACAGGTTGTTCGGGCAGGGGGACGGGTGGCGTAGAGTTTGGCATTGGGTTCAAAGGCTGAGACAGGTCTGGCTCAGATTGCGGTGGAGTCGTGGCTAGAGTGGAGAGGGAGGAGTCTGGGCTTATGGGCTTCACCTGTAGGGCCATGAGCATAATAACAAAGAAATGGTTTTCATGACGCACACCCCAAGGGCGATATTTCGGATTTTTCTGCAAGAACTCAGCAACGACCATAGTAACCCTGTCCATTTTGTGTCGAGCGGGGTGAGCGAGCGCCATCCAGTTGATTTTCAGATGTTCCACCATTTTGAGAAGTACATCCACTTTTTTGAGCGGCAATTTTAGGGCACTACGCTTCTGTTTGTGCAGCATCGCAGTGACCAGGAACTGAAGTATTAGTGCCGGATGAGTGCAAGTTGGTGGACATGAAGGGACAAGCACATACCCTCAATTTCCCTGGCAGAATGGACTTCAAGAATTCTTGATCAGAAATCATGGCTTTTCGGTTTATGGGCTGTGGCAGTGAATGTAACTGGCAGAGGACTTGGACAATGTGTTATTTATCAGTGACGAATTACAGGCCCCGAATTACATATCAGATAGTAAGGTACGCCACTTATTGCTGTCTTCAGATGATGCAAAGCCTAATTACTTGAAGAAAGGGCTTCAGACTGGGTGCGAGAAGTTGTGTTAAGATTCAAGGGCATTGCCAAATAGACTGGAGATTGCCATCACCTCGTCTGCAGCCGCCTTGACCCCATCTTCAGACAAATGCGTTAGCTATAAAAGATGGTGTTTGCACTAGCCAAACAAAAAACTTTGCTATACATCTCAATCTTGGTGAATGCCAGGCACTCCTTTGTGCCCCAAGTGCGGTGTTCATTATCTAAACCTTCCTACCATCTGCAATGGCACCTTTGACCCAGACAACAAAGGAAGATACTACGTCAAGGTGAGGCTCTTAATACAACCTTCAATAACCCTACTGAATCGCTGTTGCCTCAGTGTCCAGGCTTTACGACACCTAAGGAAAGAGCAAGCGGCCTCCGTCAGACGTGCAGATATTTTGTCTGGGTGTCCGAGGCGAAGGCAAAGCGTGCCATCTTTAGATATCCTGAGTGGGAGGTTCACGAATTCCTCTGACATGGCAGTCGGTCCAACGAGGGCAATGACGACAACGACGGCTGGCCGAGTGGTCTTCCTGACCTTGACGACGACGACAACAGCCTCCCATTCGACACGGTTTGGGAGATGGATTCGTCCAGCAGAACACCGAACAGGAGGCAGCACTGCAAGCTAGACATGTGCAATGCGATCGCACACAGGGCCTGTGGACTTTGCAAATCACACTGTCTTCAAGACCTTTCATTCGTCTGCGCCGCACATGGGGTGCCTGCCAGGTGCTGTCGAGAGGCTGGATGTCAGGATATGGTCGACACTGTTTGCGGGCGCTGCCAAACTCACTGCACCAATGACTTGACATACGCCTGTGCCGCTCATGGATACCCAGATGCACCCCTCCATTCGAACCGGCCATCCTCCTCCACACAGCCAAATTTGCTACAAGGTCCGCCCATTGGCGTGGAGAACCATACAATATTTTCGTGCCAGATCAACGCAGCCTGGGGCGAGTGATTGGTCGACGATCGCAAGTTTGCTGTTGAGGCGGCAACTGGAGGGGAACGTCCTTCGATTGGGGCCCGAAGAACAGAAGCGGGGGTGGTAGAGCGCTCAAAGCGAAGAGACCAAGTTTTGAGCGAGAAGGAGAGGGCGATTCAAGTTACACTGTTTTACAAGGTGTGCGACAGAGCAGATGCAGCAAAGACTGAGCCTGACATATTTTTTCTGCTTTTGAGGACGGCGCCGAAGCTGAAGTCTTCCAACTCTTTGTGGAGTTGAAAGATTGGCCGTTTTGCTTTCCATTGCGCTTCTCAATCATCAATCGAGTATGTAACATTTCCGAAAAAGAGCTGACCGCTTTCCAGCGATATGAGGATGGAACCTGGGTCAATCACGAGCAAAAGGTCACCATTCAGCGAGGTGACCATTTGATCTTACGGTTGCTGGGTGTCAAGGATTGCCCTGGCCTACAAGGGAAGAAGCGCTCTCGTACGCCGTCAGTGTCTGCAACCAGTGCCACTACAGATCAGCCTAGCCCAACGAAGACCATGCGCTCTTCAAAGGGCGTTGCAATTCCTTCGTCCAGTTTGTGAGTGAACAATAACCTTTGTCTGCGAATGACTGGCTAGATATGGTTTGTCTAGGCCAGCAAGCCCTGTTAAAGCTCTGACAGCAGGAGTGCAAGCAATCGACATCAACTCTGATGGTGAGGAAGACGACGACGACAAGGTGATCTTCATACCTAGGTAGGTTGGCGCCTGCATCTTGGTAGGGCATCTATGTTGACCATTTTTACAGGCCTTCTGGTTTGGCGGACGCATTGAGCTCACTGCCTGTGGCCTCAGACCGCTCGCTCGAAGGCGCGGCACCGAATCGTACTGGAGAAAACGGTTGGCCGTTCATGTGGGCTGTCGATCAGCATGAGTGTTTTCTTCAAGTGGACAACCTCATAGCCACAAAGGAGATGAAAGTGAGAGAGGCATTTCTGCAGGTGGTTCCGGTAAGTGCACACTGTAAGTCTTGGGGTGCAAGTCTGACATTGGCGTATAAATTAGCAAGCTAAGCGATGGGTGGACAAAACCTGGAACCGGCACTATGGCACATGGAGGCGTATTCAAAATAGCCCAGAGGGTTGCCGCAGATTATTAAGGGCGATAAATGCGGGGAGAAGTGAGCAGGGCGGCGGTAAATGGTCTCAGTTTATTCTGAAAGAGAAAAGGGCTGAGTAGAATTTTTGGGCTTAACACGAACAAGATGTATCCATTGGTTTGATAATCTTAAGCGACGCTAGATATACCTTTGCAGTTGTGAGCTGTGAGACGTGTGAAATAGTCTTGAGTCTTAAGCGTAAGTAAAATGTCTATGGTACGTAGTCTTAATGTAAAACAAAGATACCAATTAGAGGATGCCCACTTGAGACGATTGCATGATCATATACCGACCGACTTAAGATGCCAGACTCATAGCGCTATGAGATTCATCTTAAGGCAAATATGCTTGGGATCCTAGTTGTATATTAGGCGGGAATGTGCTATGACACTCACTTAAGACAGCCATCTAGGCCGAGAACACACGCCCTAAAGAGATGGGAGAGAACATAACTTAGAAAGCTAATCCATGGGTGGACGAAACCTGGAGCTAGCACTATAGCACATGGAGGCGAAATAGTCTTGAGTCATAATGCGAGTAAAATGTTTGATAGGCAGCCTTAATGCATAATACGAGATCAATCTTAAGAGCAGTGCCACAGTGAGGAACTTCATCGACACATGTCGATGTGAAGGGCAAGATTCCGAGATACTAATAAGAGGGTGCCCACTTAAGACGATCGCATAGGCATATATCAAACGACTTGAGGCGCCGGACCCAAATCCATATGCGCCGCATCTTGAGACAAAGGTCCTTACCAAAGGATCCTGTTGGATGGCGCTCACTTGAGATTGCAATGTAAGCAGAGAAGAAGTGTCTTAACATGGGAGAACAGATGCCTTAAGATGTGGGAGAACTTAGGATCTTAAGGCGGGCGGTCCTTCAGTGATTCAAAGGGACTTAATCCTTACCAAAGGATCCTGTTGGATGGCACTCACTTAAGATTGCAATGCAAGCAGAGAAGAAGCGCCTTAATGTGGGGGAACAGATGTCTTAAGATGTGGGAGAACTTAGGATCTTAAGACAGGCGGTCATTCAGTGAGGCAAAGGAGCTTAAATAAGGCAATGGGGGGACTGGATGCAAGTGCGGCTATACTACAGGTTCCAATATTTCATCCAGCATGGATAATAAGCCAAGACCCATGTCCCACCAGGAGGCCTTACTCTTCTGCATCTTTGCATATGCAGTGGGATCCTGTGCGGCCATTTCCTTCTCGGTATGAAAGCCGTTGTCTACCCATCGTAAAATCCCACCAGCAAGAAACTGCGTAAAGGAGGTTCGACTATCGCCTTCCGCAGGAGGGGTGTTGGAATGCGTGAGGGTTGCTGAGGGAATGAAGGTGGTGGCAGCATGGGGAAATTGAATGAAAAGCTTGAGCTCCCAAAGGATAAGGTGGGCGCCTCGAGTGTGGTCAAAATGCCCTAGAGCGGTGATTGCACACCACCCATAAGGGCAGTTCAAGATGTCGCAGTGCTTGAATGTCCAGACGCTGCCACCAAAATTAAAAGCTGCACAGGGAAAGGTAGAGCGGGGAAAGTTAGGGCGGAGCTGCGGTAGTTTGCCATACAGTGCAGTGAGGTGCTCTTCATAGTGCCGGTGCAACCGAGGCGCCCTAGAGATTATACGCAGCTATTTTCTGCCATTAGATCTGCATGGGCACAGGCAGGAAAAAAGCTACTTACCGCTCGCATAAGCGGCCATTCACATGACCGCTTCGCTTCCTACAAGGCGATTGACAATAGCGGCCAAAGCGCCATTCTGAAGACGCAAAGGCACCCTTTGCCCTTTGCCGTAGGATATTCCAACGTTGACTGCAGGGAAGCGCCCTCTGCGGTGGCTGGAAGCTTTGCGAAAGTTGGCAGCTGCACCTTCCTGCATGATCTCATCGTGGGCGTCCATGCAAGCTGCAGAGTAGCTGGGATCATGCAGTTGGCCTGCGATGACTGCCACAATTCGCCCCTTGTTGTCAACGATCAGGCCGGGGATCGCTGCGGCTCTGCATTAGGAGATGAAGGGGTATATAGAGAAGGGTGCACTTACAAGCCCTCCCATGGAACCTCAGAAAAGCCCAGCGCCAGAAGCTCATCGACCGCATACTCTCTCTCAGGCTCAGACTGCTTGAAATTCAGGGCGGAATAGGCGCCTCTAGCCGATGGGAGAGCTTCAGTAGCGAGGGAAGTACGAATGGGGTCTGCAGTGCGGCGAATGAGCTTGAGGGTCCGACTGGATGGCTGATGGCCCTCTACCTCATATTTCTCCACCCTGGCTTTGCACCTCTTCTTGTGGCGCCACGGGATAGAGCTTCCTTCACCACCAGACCCTTGCCCACGTCCATCGCCACTCTGCTCTGCGTCCGCCGGGCGCTTGAAGTTCACACTGGAGGAGGCTGAGGCAGCCGGAGGGCTCGGATCGCATTGGGGCATAATGTGGATGTCATCTAGCTCCTCTAGGTCGTCTTCGGCGGAGTGGTTGTTTTCGAGCTCAACGGCATTGCGAAAGAGGTCGCTAGTATCAATATCCACGTGGAGGGGATTGACGAGGAGGTCGGTGATGGTGGGCGCATTGCACCGAAGTGCGGTGGGGTTGAATACGCGCCCAGAACGAGTAGAGTGTAAGACCCACAGCATGGTAACGGCTGTGGGGAG
This sequence comes from Armillaria borealis, assembly GCA_030435635.1. Taxonomy (NCBI): domain Eukaryota; kingdom Fungi; phylum Basidiomycota; class Agaricomycetes; order Agaricales; family Physalacriaceae; genus Armillaria; species Armillaria borealis. The sequence continues at coordinate 269,263 of JAUEPT010000023.1, read as the reverse complement.
GATCTATAAGTTGAGAGGCGTGTGAGAAATCGGTAGCGACAAGAAAGCGCCCCTCCCTACTGGCGACGAGCGCGCCTAGCAGCATGCCAAGCGCCCTGCATTGGACCCAGGGGCGATTCCGCGCACAAGGATCCTGGCGGGTTTCCTGGATCGCTCGGCGCGCAGAGGGAGAATGAACAGGCCCTCTTACCTGCGCTGCGGAGGTGGCAGTATGCGCGGGGCCTAAAAATCGCAGCCATTAGCAATGCTGGTAGTGAACAAGCGCGCCCAGAAAGCTGCCAGATGCCTTGCATTGGACCCAGGGGTGATTCCATGCACAAGGATCCCGGCGACTTTCTAGGAGCATGCGATGCGCTCGAGGGGGATAAAACGAGAGGGCTTACTGGAAAACGCAAGCCAGGAAGGGGCGTTCGACACCGCGGCGAAGATTGGCACTGCCGCAAAGGGTGCGCGAGAAGAAATGGAGGCAATCACGCAGCCAGCCAACTGTGGAAACGGTTGGACCAGCGGCGGCGATACCCAAGGCGGGCGGGAGGATTTCGAAGCGAACGTGCAGCCAGCCAGCAGTGAAAACCGTTGGACCAGTGACGGCAACTATCCTGGGTAGAGCTGAGCGGCAGTGGTAACCGCCGGTATAGCTCGAGGATGGAGGAAGAGGTGAGCGAGGGTTTGGAGGGAATGTTTGATCGGAGATCGAAAAACTTGTTGATTGTCGTCACGTGATATTCGCGTGACACGTTCGGACGCGTCTGAAGAGGGCAGGGGAAGTCTGAAGACGGCCGGAATGAGACCCGCGCTGTCTGAAGACTGATAATATAATAATTGTTTTGGCCTGACAAAAATAATACCAATAATTGGCAATAATAATAATAATATCTCAGAATTTGAAAATGTCACTAAAATGGAAATATTTAACAGTTTTATTTCTGGCCTATATTAATTGGTATTAATATAGGGGTGACATAATGTCACAGTGACGTCAGTCGAGGTGGTCCGATGTCAGGTGACACTCGGAGTTCCTGTAGCAGACGACCTCTCGGTGCTGTCTCACTGGCCGGTGTAACACTGTAGCATCTTAGGGAAAAATTTCAGCCATTAGGGTGCAACCTTCTCCATACAATGTCACCCTTTGATTAATGGTCTGGGTCGCCGTGGAATCGGATGAGTACGTCCGGCACGAACAATTGAAGTAATTCTTACGTATGTTGCAGGGATGTGTGCTGATATCCTTTCTCCTAGCTGTGTCTTCAAGGCCAGAAGAATGCACCTATCTAAGTCCCTTCCTGATGACAGCTCCGGAAAGCGATTGGCAATGAAGAGGTTGAGACGAGGACCTGGACAGCCAGACAACAGGCCATTTGTATAAACTGATGATTATCTAGACGTACCTGTATTCTGTTTACAGCAATGATAATAAATTTACTATTTCAAGCTTCTCCGTCTCCAAGAGTGAAAATATTCGTAGTATATGAAGTGGACCCCTAGCTACCTGAGAAGCTATAGAGATCACGAACTCGTTTTACGATGGCGATCATGTTATACCTGTGTATGGTGCCAAGTAATTGTACTAACACCTTTCGAAGCCCGATAAGCATTATCGGCATCAGAAATACTCATAATAATACACGCAGATTACTATTCCTCCATGGTTCATATGGGCATATAAGGCTACCGCAGTTATTTTGGACGTTGCCATGCATTTCGAGCCTTGCTAAGGGGTTATATGGCCATATATATTTCTGTCCAATTCGCTGATGTCAGCGACTTACTTCGGATCGCATCCTGTATAGATAATCGAACATGTAGGCTTACAGCCAGAGAAACGTCTGTGAATAAAAATGCCATGCGACTTATGAAGAAGGTTAATATTATCTGCACTGCTGCAGACAACACCGAAGACTGAAGAGGGAGAGGTTACACACATAAGCCCGGAGGTCGATGATGATAATCTTAATCTTGATTTCTCCAGACTTCTGACGGAAATCACAGAAAGAATCAGCTGAACAACAGGGAAGTCGTGGCGCCGAATAAAGTGGCTGCTGCATCAGTGTCCGTGACAAGTGCCACAAGCAGTCCCGACTTTCATCTGTTGTCGTAGCGGTACATCATGTAATCAGTTCTTCAAGTACTCGCGAGCCACATCCGCAACTTTGGGGTCAACACCTTCCAAAATGGCCAACATTTCATCCTACCAGAAAGCCACAGAATTAGTTCCGATCATCATGAACGGAATGAGTCTACTCACCCAAATCTTGTCCTGTACGACCTTGCCGTCCTCACTAATCACGAAATCGCTTTCCTCCACGACCTCCGAGAGCGATATATACGCTCCTCGAAGCTTGTCTTCGTCATTTGCCCCTCCGACAGCACTAAACACAAGCTGCCGACTTCCCTCCTCCGTCGTAAAAGCCAGCTCAGCCTCCTGCTTGGCATTGGCCTCTTGGTACTCCTCGGGTAACTTTGAGCGAAGGTTTGAGATGCATAACCCAGGGTTTACAGAGTTGACAGTGATAGTCGAAGGAGGGAGGCGTTGTTGGAAGGCGCGTGCGAAAAGCACATTAAGCACTGAACAATAATTAGGTCATGCCGCGTAGTAGATGCGGAAGCACATACATTTAGAGTCAAAATATCGCCGTTTCATGATTCTGGAACAGGCTCAGAACGGAAAAATGAGGTAAAAAATGAACGGAGCTCACTCTGGTGTAGAATACTCTTTACTCGACAGCTTCGCAAGGATGTTGGGCGATTCAACCAGTTCCTTCTCGAACGTTGTCCAGTAGTGTACATCGCTGGCGACAACGACAATTCTCGGATAGACCCCAAACCTCCGAGCAGTGCCAATCATCTTTGGGACGAGGCGAATGGCCAATAATCCGGGGCCGAGGTTGTTGGTATACAGACAAGTCTCCCAACCCTCGACAACGTCGTACCTGCCGAAAGGGGCCATCCCTGCATTCTCGACCAATATATCAAGTCGGTCAAGCTCGCGCGCGCACTTGTCAGCAAAAGCCGTCACACTTCCAAAATTCGCAAGGTCAATAATCCAGAGCTCTGCCTTCGAGTAATCCGTATCCTCCTGGAGTCCTACGGCACTCGTTTCAGCATTTTACGACTCTGAGACAACAGACTCACGAAGAAGTGCATCTTTTCCCTTCTCCTCGTTTCTGCAGGCCAAAATTAACCGCTCAGGATTCATCCTCGCGAAATGCTTTGACGCCTCGAATCCTAACCCGATGTTTGCCCCGATGACGACGACAGTTTTTCCCGTCAAGTCGACGGTAACGACTGGGGGATTAACCCTGTGTTGGTCAGCAACAAATTGTTCGTGTGTTTTACGAGCCATGGTGAAAGTAAACGATAGTCCTGTTTCGGTGGTGGCATTTATAGCAAAACTGCAGGATAACTTGCCGAACGTACGCGTATACTTGCCGTCTCACTGTAGAATGACTCAGGTTTGGGAACCATTGCCTGCCGTAATGCAGCCGACGTCATTTTGGTAGCACTAACTATAGCCAAGCATCAAGCATCAGCAGCACTCAAATAGAAGAAGACGAGAAAATACCTTGTATATCTTGCGAGCGAACAAGACGCCTCCGCTTAATACTGCGCATTGTTAAAAGATCATCTAATAGGTCAGAGGGAGAACCGATCCCTTGCAAGACGTTGGCGAGACACGTATTTGTCTTGCTAGAAAGTAGGTATTCGATAACGGGAAGAGCGAGTTCATTTGCGTCGTTCATTTTCATGAAGATACAAGGGGGATTGCATCCTCAGTTCGACCAATTTTTGTATTAACGCCGGGTTCGCCGTATATTAAGCGACCCTGGAAAGTTGGGCTCCGTCGGAGTGGCTAAAATCGCGCAGCTGCAGGGTCATCAATACTAATGAGTATCCAAAGGAAACATACAGGCGACTTGGAAAAACAAATACCTCGGGTGCTTCTCCTGCTCATGCTGTTTACGAGGTTCATGTATCAGGATGAGCGAGTGCCTCGGGGTAGGAGATGACCTCGTGATTCAGTACTGCACAATCTTTGCACCCCTAGGTAAGATGCCACGGTTAGGAATAAGAATGCCGGCAGCGGTGGTGTCAAGTGGCTGCTCACAGTGATCAGAAGACACGATAAGATAATCTCCATGCCAATCCACGGTCGTATTGCTCCACCCTTCATCTAATTGAATTGCGGATATCCATCCTGAACAGCCTGCCAACTTTTGAAAGATGAGAACTCAGACAAGTTATCGTGAATGTCACTTACCACAGCATTGAGCCAAAGAAATGATACCAGATACTAATCAGGGTGTCACAGAAGAAGAAATTGGACCGAAGTTCCGAACAACAGAAAGGGCGTGATATAGCAAAGATAAGATCGTCAACCCCCAAAAAGTAAAATATCTGGAGTGATAAGACCTGAGAGCCTGTAAGTAGATATTCCGTAGATTCGGTTCATGAAAGGGCCAAGGCACACGATCGATTATGGACCCTGATGCAATGACCTGTCCAGATCTGTTCAATCTACCAGAATCTACCATCCTACGGCGCAACATACCTCACAGGGACAGGGAGGCGGCAACGCAATATCAGCGCCACAACAAATCCTCGTGTTGCCAGTTGCGATCGATAGGGCTGCGGATAGGAGATATCAACTGCCGACGAAATACAAAGTACACATTGGGAAACAAACATACGGGCATAAAACATGTTCCCCAGTTGTCAGTAGTCCTTGCAACAAGGGTGGGCACGATGCATCCGAGGGTGAATATTTGGCAGAATTCTAACGAGGACTGTTGAGAACGAGCTCGACGTCGCCCATACCTCATCCGGCCGTTCCGGGATTCCGCGAACAAACATTCTATGCGAAATACAGCCATTGAAAGTAAATCTGCTACGTGTGGTAGTAAATGAATGTTTGTCAAGTAGAGTACATACGCTATAGCTGACATGGTTCGAGTGCATATCTGGGGACAAGAGTGTAACAATTAAGCACACTCCGCCACCTATACGGATCCGGAGATAGACTGGCATAGATTGGCTAGGCCGTACCGACGATCATTGTATCTCCAGCATGCACGTCCTCCTGATTGCAAGCGCCGACGTCTGGGTTACAGGCACTCGTCTCCCAGCATGTCGAGATTTTGTGGAAGATTCGGTCTTGTTACAGTGGATCGAAAATGTAGGTGAAATTTTGTGCCTGTCCTTGTAAGGTGTGCCTATCCTAGCCTCTAGAAAACGAAATCGGACCTAATAGACAATAATAATAAGCGACCGTCCCCGACAAATGCCGAATCGTCGCGTACCGATATCCCTACGCTGTACTTGCGCTATCCGAAGCATTATGGTCGGGAGGAAAACCTATTTGGTTGTGTGAGATTTAGAGGATGATCGGGCCGGTCTCCCGCCGGATATTTTCACTTCTACTCTTCCGGCCAGGAGTGGCTGGCTCATTGGCAGCACTCAGCGTTCCGGGGTATCAAATATCTGACCTTTGACTCTTTCACCGCGTATTAATTGCAGAAATTATGCTTCAAGCCAAGATTTAACTTTGTAGGATGCGAGGAGAGTCTCAAGAGACTAATCTTTACACTTCAAGCCACCCAGTCTCACTCGGTTTTGGTCCGCTTGCATGTCAAACACAAGAGCCGGGTATGCCAATCAAGTTGATGTTTCCTATATTCTAACGCTGTAATTTATATCTAGATCTGAATCGCTGCTCGCCGAGGTGCTGGTCGTGTTTGCTGGGTGTTTCCCTCAGGACGCATGATAACCTTTTTGGCGGCCAGAATGATGCAGTTCTTCTGAATAGCGAAATGTAGGACTAAAGCCAACTTAGCTCCTAAGCCGTGTTCACTCCAGCCATTATGCTTTGCCCAGCAAATGAGCCTACGTACCTACATTGACAGACCTTCATGCTCATGTTGCCGAGCTAGCCATAATTGATCACCTCACATTGACGTTCCAACGTACACACTCGCCGCACTACATCTATATCCGTCGTGGAGTCAGTCAGGTACGTTACAATGGCCATTATCTGCACTTGTCTCAACTTCCTAAACGTCCAGAGTCTTGAACTATCATATTTCTTCATATGGCCAACAATTAAGATAGCAAAACATTTGACAACTGACGTCGGTGTCCCTATGGAGCGGTTTTTGCTGGTAAGGTCAGGGTAAGGTCTTCTGGTCCACTGGAAGGTCATCTGCTTCTCTCACCGCAGGTAAAAGTTGTACGCCATCCGCGGCTTTGCGTCGAAAACCGAGTCTCGTGATAACACGACGCTACCGAAAGCACGCGGCCCTCAGGCTCCAAGACTAAACCTTTTCCGATTACTCAGTACTGGCTTGCCATCGTTCTCTTTAGTCAGCTTCTCTTCGTACCTGCTCTTTACTGGAAGGCTGACCAAAGCGTTCAGCCTACTGTCAACGCTCGCGATCTTTCTAGTGTTAGCCAATCAGTGAACATCGATCCTTCACTTCGTTGTTAACGGAGATTGAGTTTCAATTGGCGGAGCATCATTCCTTGTCGCCCTTCAGCAAACGACAAATGAACGAACGATGGATAGATGAGGTCCCCGCTTCCCAACCATATTCATTTGACTCGACGCTAAACTGTCTTGAGATCAATTCCAGATATGATCTTCACTTACATGTACGCAGCACTTTCGCCCACGCTGTAAGCGTGCGTAATAGAAATTCGTGTCCATTCTTCCCGTGGACTCAGTGCCTTCGTCCCTGACGTTAGCGTGGATTCATAGGCCTGTGGTTACTGATGTGCCCGGTAAGCACGCGCTCTTCTTTTCTGTACCAATGAAATAATGAAGTTACGGTGCAGCACCGCCGAAATCCCCACAGAGCGGACCCCCCTTAAACAAGCTAGAACTCTAACCAAGTGCAAGTAAAGAGATCGGGGTAAGCTCCCAAGGCACAAAAAAAACATGTGAGGGAGTACTTCAAATTCATCGAAGACAAATTCCGCCAAAATGGTACTTCCGCCATAGGACAGGCTTCCTCTATTCCATAAGCGTTCTATCTTTCTGGAATCTTTATTATGATGACGGAACTGAGGTGGACTCGTCTGTCAATAATACGCACCGGTGGCGGGCTTGGCAATTCATTGTACGAAGGCAAGGGCACGGACCAGATACTCAGCTTTCTGGGGCTACGGTTCCCAAAATATACATCTCCAAGGACCGATTTTCTCGAACTTCGCGTATTCGCCGCCCTATGTGTCGTTCGTTACCCCATGTACCCGTGTACACCGATTCCCCGACCCCGACAAAGTTGATCTTCAACGGTTCATCGCTTCAAGTCTATTTTTATAACAAACGCGAATACCGCAGTTTTCTCTATGAAGTACGTCGATTTCAATGTTTCTTTGTGACCGGCTTTCAATTATCGTTCATATTTGTAAAGGCTTCGAGACTGATGTTTACGGAGGGTTACCCTTCGATATCTGTACCACGTAATTTCGTCCCTAATCACCTCCAACCCGGCTTCCAGAAGAAACCTACCACTCTAAAACCTTATACACCATGTGGGTGCCACAAGCATGGGTGCGTCACTCTTTCGGGGTTGTATTCGTTTGTTCTATTATTTACTTTGGGCTGGATGTAGGTACTTCGGATTGAAGACTCTTCCTTACAGTTTATCATTTAGTCGCCGTGTACATATCTCTGCCATTAGTATACCATTCTAAGGCTAGGTGAGATTTGCCCCTCTGAGTTCTTCAGCCGAGATTCTCATCGACGCAAGAATGCAGATATACCCGAATGTGGAGTTCTCGATGGCCCCCATCGCTATTCAAAGTCTGTCAATCAATCACTGTTGAGCTCACCGAAGTGGCGTACGATTTCTGGTCTCACTTAGTCTAGTCCCTCACAAACGAGTGAAAGACATTTTGTTGCAAATTCTACTCGTTCCCTCGGACATTATCGAGGAGCTCTTCACATTGTTTAGCAATAACGCGTCCTCGGAGGTGAGCAAAGGTACGCGCGCGTATTCGAGGTTTATCTCAGGAGCACAAATCTTCAAACGAGAAACTTTTTGAATAGTAGGCCCAGACCGAGTTCAAGATTGTTTCAGTGGCTTAATTTTTATCTCTGACGATCCGCAGAAAGACAGACAGTTCGATCGCGACAATGTATAAATCGAAAACGCGATAGCATCCGTGGGTTCAGTCGCGTACACGTGAGTTGCTGCCTCCATTGAATTTTAGGTCGTATGATAATTTTTCAGGTTTCATCCACATTCCTTCTTTCCTCGGGTACACGGGCATTCTTGAACTGCTATATTCCTTCGACTTTGGTGGCTCATTATTATTGGTATTTTTAATAATGGTCAACGGAGACGAATTGGTGATCGCGGATGCCTCCGAATGGGTAATTCTTTATTACTAAGAAGCTCAATAGTCTCCCGCGAAATCGTCAGTGTACGTACCTGATTCTACAACAATTTGGATTTACCTCACTGGGACATGTATCAGCATGGCCGGTAACTTGAAAGTTCGGAGCTCAACCTCCGAAAGGTTGAAGCTTGATACCACGCCCTCTATCTGATGGTAATGCCTCAAGGGCATTTTTTCTCCACGTTATTCTGATGAAGGCGTGGGCTTATTCCGCCTGAAGTTGATGACTGTATTTGGAATTGGATACGGTGACCTGGAACCGCGCAATACGTGAGACTACATTTTTTCGTTCCTTTAGATGCCTCAATCTCATGTTTCAGATACGATAGGCTGACCTTCTCTCACAAGGATTAACCTTTTCACTGCGGTCTTCTGTCGTCGTCTTCGCCCCTGTTCGGTCAATGGAAACAGAACAACGGGAAGGAAATTAACTACCCAAATTCATAATAATGATGGAAATCACCGTGAAATACAACTGCTGCTCTTCTCTATAGAATTTAACCATGACTTTTTAGAGTCGAAAACACTGCTTGAATTCCTTGGTATCATCGTTGTCGCCGAGCCGGACTAGCGGCACAAAGGTGATTGGCTCGCGGATCTAGCATCAAATTTGTATTGCCCGATCTGGTATGTGCCGTCCCGAACTCGGAAAGTTTCTGTTGACCATCTAGATGAAGTGCTCTGGACTAAATTATTGTTTATTTATACGACTGCGATGGCCGTTCCTTTCTACTGAACCTTGCTCAACATTTCTACAAATTCACCTATGCACTCGTCGATACCTCGAGCCATGAACTTTGGTCATTCGCATTTAGAGGCGTGGAACACAGGATTCGAGGAATTGTCTGGGGTCTACTCGAACGTCGAGGCGAGTGCTCATGTTGGTGACAATGGCGCTCGTAGCGATGACCATCCTGGAAACCTTGCTCATCCACAATATCAGTCCCAGCGCCCGCTCCACACGACCCAGCCTCTTCAGACATCGGCGTATCAGTCCTCGTCCCAGCCGAACAGCTGGACGCCTCGTTACGATTCGTACGACCCCCCTCTGACGACCCAGCATTACACGCTTGATGGCGGATATTCTCCGTTCGCTCATAATGCCCCCAGCTATCCCACCCAGCCTGGTGCTTACCCTACGCAATCATCATATCCGCCTCCACGACTCACCCCCCCATCCCATCACGGGAATCAGACACTATCCAGTAATGATACTCGTCTTTCGTTTGCAGGGTCCCTCGATCCTTCGACTGGAATTTTTTATCGTACGCCGGAGCACCCGCGCTTACGCACAGCACAGGCGTGTGAAAAGTGCCGGACACGAAAGGCTAAGGTATTTCAATGCCATCATTTCTGTCTGGTCACTGACCCACATTCGACTGTGTAGTGCAGTGGCGAGCATCCGTCGTGCAAACGATGTCTTACCAGAGGTCTCATCTGCCGCTACGCCCCAGAGGGTCGCGTGCGCGGTCCTAACAAGCCCAAGAAGCCAGTCGCTTCATCTGAAGGCGCGTCACCACCCGTCCCAAAATCAAAGTTCGCGACAACGCCGACCTGGGTCTTCTGGTTCTCCATCGACGTCCCACACGGTCATGGAAACCTCATCTGGGCAGTCTACCAGCACAATCACGACAGAACTTCGCCCCGTCACAGTTGCTACGCCACCGTACCGGTCACACAATCGTCGGCCATCCTTATCCCTGTCTACGAACCGCTCTTCAAGGCCACGGCCACCTAACTTGGAGTTGGATACAATGTCCAGCCCAATCGGGACCGATGGAAACGAGATGCCCTTGAGCTCTGTTTCTGCACCCTCTCAGACGTTTCCCTTCTTCGCAACCGATGGGAGATTACTCTCGTGTGCGACCGATGTTATCATTGTCAGATGACGAGCGGCCACAGACAGGTTTCATTCACCCGCGCGGCATGGCAGGCTTGTCTAGGAATTCGCCCGATTCGAAGTAAGTATGACCGCATCTTACTGCTCTCTCATACACTCGTCTGATGGATGCCTTTCGTCGTGTAGCCCCACCTCTGCTGTTTCCCTTACGTTTAACAGCACCGGAACTACGCCCCCCCATGTGTATCAATCAACCCCCCCTCATTCTACCAACTACCATTACGATCTCACACCTCCGCCGGCAGGTACACAAACCTACCATTTCCGTAACGCGACCCCACCGCCATCGCAAGCCTATAGCCGGGCTTCGTACCATATGACTGACGATGATGGCATGAGTTTGACGTATCCATCGCAAACGGGAGTATAGTCTAGTATTGGAATTGGACTTAATTTACTTACTTATCTTCTTGAGCTACTCACGCATAATAAGACACGTATCTTCGCGTTCTACTAATCCTACATCCATCCGCATAGCGCGCGCGAACACGTTCCACTCCTTTGGCGACCACTTGTAGCTTCTGGTGTGCGTACTTTAACCTTCATAAGAATACCATGCTATTAGAGCATCCCGCCCAAGCTCCAACCAAATTTGAGACGCGTGCTTCAATTAACACACTTTCTGCTCATTGTAGAAGTCCTTTCAAATTGCCTTCTCTTCAAGGAAAATCACGCCCCTTCGCACTTACTAATCAAATTTGAGTTGCGATATCTCTGATCGATTGACCGATCAGGAAGGAAACCTGACGCGACGCCTCAGCCTGTTGTACAATATACTGGATCTCGACGAGCAGTTAAATATTATCGCCTTAACTTCGAAGAGTTCTCTCCATGAGATACATCGAAGTGGCTCGTCCACAATTAACGGTGCTTAATCAAGCTGCAGTTTCTACTCCGCTATTTCCAAATCTCGTCCACCCATTGTCTTTTCCCGATCATCAGCACATGTCGTCCAGACCCTAAAAAGACACGCCAAACCCAGATAATTTTTCTTACAATTCATTGTCGATCAGCGTGCTTTTCGGGATTTCCAAGAGGGTAAGGCGCTTCAACCTGGCAACGCCACGTCCACAACCGTGATTCGTGATCTTCCGGGGTGTCCCCTCTTCGTATTAATATATGTCGGGACCGAGAATAAAGGTCGGAAGGATTCGGATGGTGTTGTGAAGCAGCGTCGGACGCCCGTCAAACGGCTGATTGGTCGATACCAAATTTTTAGAATCCTTCAGGCACGTCGTCCAAAGATTTTTTTCTCCTTCAGACCTAGGGGTGGAGGTGAAGGGCAGATGGTCCTGATCCTTCCTGATCGCCCATGGCGGAGCATGGCGGTCGAAGCTATGAGAATAGGCGGCCTGGACCACATTTTTGGGTCGCGGAACAGAACGGTGGTCGTCGAGATCGACACTGACGCCTGGCCAAAGTCGATGGTCTCGAAGTTCCCCTAGATTTCCCACAACCTGGCTAGATCCACGCGCCAGGAATGAAACTTGGGCAAATTCGATTATTAAATTGCTGCCAGCCAGTGGACAATTGTGTATCCATGTCCTGAACCAGAACAGCAATAAACGTGCGATGCTGTACCATACGTGATGGAAATTTCCGAGAAAGTCTTGGACAGGGGCGGGACCGCGAGTTCTCAGAAAAAGAATCAGGATTCCCTGAGGCACTTCAATGTTTCCTTGGGCTTCGGGCTTTACGAGGGGATGGTTTTCGGGTTGAGGTCGGAATAACGATCTCGCTGAAAACAAAGGCTAGAAGCCACTGAGGGAGAGGCATACCCCCCATAGTCGCGGTAAGCACGGACGACGCCAGGCCGTGCACAACGGGGTAGGTACAAGACATCCTCTCGTAGCGAGGAGAATGGACAAATCGCGGAGAATATGCTGAAATGCCGAATCGGCTAGTGGGCTCCGCTTAAATATACGACCTGGTATCAAAAACTTGTATTTTATATTACACGTTATTCCTCTCATATTGCAGCGAGGGCCTTTGAACTTTCATGCGATACCTGCTCGGTCTATTCTGTGAACTCTTGACGCAACTGAGATGGTTTTGTTCGACGACGGCGGCATCTTCATACCGATTCGATGCTGAAACGTCACCGCGCACGTTTTACCCTGCTTTACCCTTGATACACCGTCAATCTTGTTTGACCGATGAAATGTAATATTGAATTACTTGTAAGTGTTGCCAGGTGTCGCCTGACCTTTGGCCTATATAACCTTGGCATATACGGGCGCTCGTTGCGTCAGGCTTTCTTTCGCTATGCGTGTCGTTTCGCTCACACTATTGAGCTTAGTATCTTGCGCTCTCGCTTCGCCTCTAACCAAGCGCGCCTCTGGTGTCACTACCGACGCCTCTCAAGCCAATGCTCAATCCTTCGACTATATTGTGGTTGGCGCCGGTCTTACTGGAACAACAGTGGCTGCGCGACTAGCAGAAGATTCTGGTGTAACAGTTCTTCTCATCGAGGCCGGAGCAGATAATCGAGACGATTCTCGCGTCTACGATATCTATGCTTATTCTCAGGCCTTCGGTACCGAACTAGACTGGAGTTGGTCGACAGATGATGGCAAGACTATACATGGGTACGTCATTTTCATTCAGGCTGTCAAACTATTCACCTCTCGACTAGGGGAAAAACCTTGGGTGGAAGTTCCTCGATCAACGGCGGGCACTACACGCGCGGTTTGGATGCCCAATTTGACGCTTGGTCTTCACTCCTGGAAGACTATGAGTCGGACGTGGGCTGGAATTGGGACGGTATGCTCAATTACATGAAAAAGGTTAGCACCCCGAGATCATTTCACTTGCCGTTGTTTGACAGTTTTCTCTGTCTAGTCGGAGACTTTCTCCGCGCCTAACGGCCAACAATCTGCAAAGGGCGCGCAGTTCAATGGTGATTATCACGGATGGAGCGGTCCTGTTCAAGTAACGTACCCCGATGCGATGTACGGTGGACCTCAGCAGGGTGATTTTGTCAACACGATCGTCAATCTCACAGGCATCTACCATTCCCCCGATCTCAATGGCGGCGGAGCCAACTCGGTCTCGATCACACCTCTCGTGAGGAAAAGTTTGATCCCATCCCGTTATTTCTACTAATAATTATATGTAGACCCTCAATTGGCATGATGATGACCACCGTTCTTCATCTGTTGAGGCATACCTCAGCCCCGTCGAAGGTGTACGGACCAATTGGCTCACCCTTGCCGAACATCAGGTACGTTTTGACAATGCACATGGACATATCGGCCTGTAATCGCCATGATAGGTTACTAAGATCAATTGGGCCAACGCCGGTAGCATTCCCTTGACTGCATCTGGTGTCGAATTTGCTCCTACAAGTGGAGGGTCCACCCGATATACTGCCACTGCGAACAGAGAGGTCATTATTGCATGTGGTTCCATTCAGGTTTGCTCCGCTCTTGCTTATGCAATGATCTCTGTCATACTTACGCGCCATTTCAGTCTCCTGCGTTACTTCAACTTTCTGGAGTCGGTGACTCTGATGTCCTGGGACCTCTTGGAATCGATACACACATTGATCTCAAGACTGTCGGCAGAAATCTCCAGGAGCAGGTACTTACCATCATCATGCTCGTATTACCTAGGCACGACTCATTTATTATTCCTAGACAATGAACTCCCTTGGCGCTGACGGTAACGTTGACTACGGAGGCAGCGGTCCTTCGGATGCCATTGCGTACCCGAACATCTACCAGGTATTTGGTGACGAAGCAGCAGCATCTGTTAGCAAGATCCAGTCTAGTCTGTCATCCTGGGCCAGCAGCCAGGCGAGCTCAGCGTTGAGTGCAGATGCTTTGGAGCAGATATACAACATCCAAGCCGATTTGATCATCAACCAGAACGGTGAGTTAGACTATCATATGAGATTCAAATGTTAATTGACATTGCATATCAGCACCCATCGTTGAGCTTTTCTTCGATAGTGGTTTCCCAGCGTGAGCTTGGTTGTTTGGTTCATGCTATATGTTCTAACGTTCTTCTAAAGTACTCTTGGTATTGATCAGTGGCAGTTGCTCCCATTCAGCAGAGGAACCGTCCAAATTTCAGTACGCGAAACTGTTCAACTGTACCCAGACCCTTTTAGTCATGTGTTTCATAGACAACGGACCCATTTACTCAGCCGGCAGTTAATGTTAACTATTTCTCCGTCGACTGGGACCTCGACGTCCAGATTGCCAGCGCCCGGCTGTCTCGTACTATTCTTAGTAGTCCTCCACTCAGGTGCGGTGTTTTGAGGCCGGAAATGATCTGGGTATTGATGACGAATTGTATAGCGACCTCTCGACCGGTGAAGTAATCCCGGGGGACTCAGTTCCCGACAATGGTGACCGCGGCACCGAAGAGGATTGGACATCGTGGATTACCAATGGCTTCGCGGCGGTGTCGCACCCGATTGGGACATTGGCTATGATGAAACGTAGTCTTGGCGGTGTGTTATATTCTCTTTTTGACTTGCAGTATTTGATCGTCGTGCAGGTGTCGTCGACTCTCAGCTTAAGGTTTACGATACCTCTAACGTTCGCGTTGTCGACGCTTCGATTGTGCCGATCCAAATTAGCGCTCATCTTTCCGCAGGGTTGTATGGTGTTGCCGAGAAGGCGGCTGATTTAATCAAGGCCTCGTATTGAGTTTCTTGATGCCATATATTTACATTCACTTGGACAGTTGTTTCCTTTGTACTAACAAAAGACGGTTTGCTCATCGACGTTCTTTTCGAACTGATATTACTCTATGAACTTGTATAGTACTATTGTAACAATACTAGTAACCACTGATTTGTGAGCGCTCTTTTATTCCCGGACGAGTCTGAAACGCTCACGTTAAGAAGGAAAATTGACGCGCCAGTAGTTCCTTGGAGCTGCTGTGGGGCTCGTATGACCCTCGAACACGAAGAATCTATCAGGTGTTTGGGATATACTATTTTTCGGGCAACCCCACCATGCGCTCAATCTTAATTCAAGTCACGAGTAGGGTTGCTTGAGGCCTTCATCATGCATGTGGTTGTTCGGCATAGATGAAGCGGCGCAGAGTTAATATCAAGCTCTATTCCCAACCACGTCGGTCTCGTCTTTCCGTAGTGAGAACCATCTCCTCCATTGGGGGGCGCCTGGAACGCTGGATATGGCTATATAAACCATGGTTTATGGTGAAGTCTCCCCATCGAACGAATTCACCTCTCCTTCGATACTACATCCAACACAATGCACTTCTCTGTCGCTTTTGTCCTTTCCGCCTTCGCGCTCATCAGCCCTGTCTTGTCGGGTACGTTGTACATGGTCATGACCATTGTGTTGCCGACTGACGCTTCTTGTAGAGGTCTGCCCAGGACAGGTCACTCTCAGCGAGACCTACATTGGCGTGGACAAGAACGTCAAGGTCGAGACTGTGTCGTGCCCCGAGGGGGCTCTCACTAGGCGCAGCGACCTGGTTTCCCGCCAAGCTTCGCCTGTTACGAACGTGTGTGGAGCGCAGTGTAAGCTATTTTTGCATTTTCTGTGTGGGAGGGTTTTGATTGATGTATATGACTAGGCAACACGTTCTGCTTCACTCCCAGTGGGGGTGGCCCGGATCCTAATGACTGCCATGTAATTGCTGACGCGCTTCGCTATGACAGTCAAAACATCGGTAGGTGTCTATTTGATTTTAGCAATCTCTCCGAGTTCACGGTCGAATAGGGAGCACATTCACCATCAATAACGGCGTACGCTATTCAATTCTAGACCATTGTTGTACAGGTCCTTAACAGTATATTTCAGACTACCGGGAATATTGTCCTCATGACCTACAGCAGTTGCGAGTCTTTCTTTGTCAATCAAATCAATGGGCTTTTGGAGTACTGTCGTCTTGACTGGGTATGAGAACGGGTCTTTTTTCGCTGTGATTCATTAGCTCAGTGCTTTTTTTCTTCCCTATAGGCCTCTGTCCTTGACTTCGTGGCTCCGAACTGCCAATCCACTCAGAATGCGCATGGTGGAGACTGCCTTGCTAGCGACGGAACGTGGTTTATCCAGTGAGTTTTTCTGTGGCTACTATAGTCGTGCTATTTTTGACTGAGCACGAATTTTCTCACTTCAGGGTCCAGCATTCTTAAAACAGTCGGCCACCGGATCGTTCATGGAGGAAATGTTGCAAGGACAGCGAGTTTTATTTGTTAAATATAACATTGCACGAACTTGGACAACATACCACCTATTCTTTATCCTTACCAATTAAATGAATCTGTTTGATTTACATTTCCTGCCATTGTTTTACCTTATAGCTGCCAGCAGGCGCTTCGCAGTCTCTGATGAACTCGATCAAGTACTAGCACGGAGATCGTCGCGATCAAACCTACTTTGAACACATTCAATTCGTTCGCAGTGAGTGACTTCAAGGCAGAAATTAGATAAACCTATTATCAATGCGGTGGTTATGTCGGAAATGTTAATGATGGTTCGGCCTGCTATAGGATAGAACTTTTGGCTGACATAGATAAAAGACAGCATTGACAGGTTATCTTGTATAATATTTGAAAGACAAGGCCCAGCTCATCCCCCATCTAGCACACTATTAAGATAATTGTCCTGCCAAAAATACTGGTATCTTCTAAATACCTGGCAAAATACACATAACAGTGTTCGGTGCAGCTTTGTATTTACTGTCACTCCGGCACCTGGCAGCGACAAGCCAGTTATGTCGGCAGGCGGCTTTATCCGGTCTTACTTCCGGCATCTGCTTCCGCGATAATGCCGACCGTTCGGCCCAAGACGCTAACTTACACTAGCCGCCCGCAGCCGTCCACCGGGATGAAGGTTCGATGTGTTAACAATGTTATATTTGGCACGGCAGGCTTGCGTTGTACAATAGATAGTAAATCTGAAGAATGAGCAGCTATTAACTTTCAAAATACAAGGCTGCACTATTCCACAGACTACGAACTCCAAGCGGCATCTCAAGCCGAAGCTGCCGCATGCGTCACGAATAATTTTATTTGCTGCTGTCGTCGCTTGTTCCGCTGCCACTATGTTGCTCCGGATCCACAACACATTATTTTCGAGTTTCAACTTACTTGTCGTCTAATTGACGCCGGGACTATGACTCGTTTTATGCGGTACCTGCGGTTAACCCACAGACCACGGGGTTGCCCTTACGGACCTTGTTGCCATCACAGAAACAGCCTCATTTCGAAATTCGTTTTCTGTCCAACACGAAATGCGCTTATGGGACCTACTCCTCTTAGTATCGACTCCTGTTGTAATCTACGGACTACCTTCGAAACAGGCCCCCTTCCAGGTGGAATCGGAGAATAGGTTGCTTAGCCCGGATATCGACGACTTCATTGAAGCTGTATTGGCGGATTGGAAGTCACCTGGGGGATTAGGTGTAGCCGTTGTAAAGGGGGATGACGATGGCGGGTGGCAGATTGAAACGAAGGGGTACGGATACGCAACGCTGGGTGGGAGCAAGGTATCGGAACACACACTTTTCTGCATTGGTTCTAATTCCAAGGTGAATTAGTCAGCAGATTCAGAGTCTGAATAACAGAGCTTAGTTTTTCTAGCTATTCAATGTCCTTGCGACTGGTCTTCTTATTTCGAATAACAGCCTCGCTCCAAGGGTTTCCTGGGACAGCAAAATTGCAGATATCGTTCCCGAGTGGGAGTTGAGCGATCCTGTCGCATCTGCAAGGAGTACCATTGTCGATTTGATGAGCCATCGTACGGGTCTTCCACGGGATGATTTAATGTATGCCTGGGCGGATGACATACATTCATTGGTACTCCTTCTGAGTCCTGCTTGTCCGTGTCCTTTTCACTGACGGGCCTGCAGCTCGCTAGATTCAAGTTCCTCCGGCCATCGACGGAATTTCGCGATAAATGGCAGTACAACAACAATATGTACACATTACTGTCATACTTGCCGACGGTGCTGCTACAGTCAAAGACCCCGTACACACAATATGTCAAGGAACATATATTTGATCCTTTAGGTCTTAGTTCGACTACTTTTTTTGGCAAGGTCGCGATGGAGAGCGGAAACCTGGCAGAAGGCATTACCCGGGACCAGGTCAATAGAACGGAGGATTTATTTGGGCAAGGCACATTGCGTTCGATGCCTTATTGGATTCCGGTTGATGGGAACGACGGATCGCGTGAGTACATGAATCCTCCGCTTACGAAGTCGGCTAAAGTTTTCAATCACAGTACTATCTGGGGCGGGCGGCGTGATTATGAGTGTTAGAGATGCTGTACGTTGAGCTCCCATCGTATCTGTCACATTCTAATGATCTATTCGTTAGGCGACATGGTTACAGACACTGTTACTGAAAGGCAGAAATCCTTTGACTAACGAGACCGTCATACCACCTGAAATCGTCGAGAAAGCAGCTACCGGGGTTAGTGTGGTCTCTGGGCAAGCGTAGGTCACCTCAGTTTATCTCATTTACCCTATTAACGGCTCTCAGGATTCATCCAGCCCTATCTCCTGTCGTTTACGGAGGAGGCCAAGCTATCATGACATATCAAGGGCATAGTAAGCAACATCTGCTTTCTGTCGAGCGCCCCACTAACATGCACTCCCAGCTTTAATTGAAGTACGTTACTGCATCCTTCATACGTAAGACTTAACCCTAATAGCAGTTAGCACGGGGGCTCTACGCCAGGTAGATTAGTTCACCCCCTTCCTTTATACACTCTCTAACGTCTGGTACAGGTTTCCGCACCCAGATAGCCAGACTGCCTTTTGATAATCTTGGCGTTGCGGTATTCTCAAACGACGATATATATGGAGACCAGATCATGGACATCGTCAAATTCGGCATCATAGACAAGGTTGTCAATCTTGAGCGGATCGACTGGAATAGCTTGTCAGTACCCAAATCCCAGCGGCACTTTTTTCCTTCCTGATTGCTCCCTAGAATGAAGGCAGCTGCAGTAGCGAGCTATGAAAAGGTCCTTTCTCAAAAAATCCCACGTCCGGACAACCCAAAGCCTCCCACAACACTTTGGCAAGGACGGTACAAGAATGATGCATACGGCGAAATCTTGCTCTGCCTCGTCGGTCTGAAGTGGTCGACTCTTCCGGAGTGCTCTCAGCTCATCGACGAAGTTTGCACGACCCTTCCAGGTGCGATAAACCCTTCTATCCCAACATTGGTAGCCAAGTGGAACAAAATCTGGGCGTCGCATGTTTTGCTGGAGCATTTCGATGGTGATTTATATAACGCGAGTGCTCTTAACAGTATCGTGAGTAGCGTTCGTTCTATTTAGTGCCTTTCCGACATTCCTGTCAGGCTACGGATGACGGGTTCTGGATAAATCGGCAGGCTAGAGATGAGGTCATTACGGCTGAGTTTGTGATTGGGGAAGATGAAACTGGGTTTGGCTTGACGGGCGGTATTTGGGGTGCTGGTCCCGGGGTCGATCCTCCGAACGGTGATACGGTGCGGGAGAGAGCTGAAGTGTGGTTCAAGAAGTTGTAACGGCATTTACATAGGTATGATTCACAAACAGAAATAGCAATACCAATGTACATTGTACGTCATCTAATACGGACAGATCACAGACACAGAATTATATGCTGCGCAGAACAGACCCGACTTCGTCCTCTTCATCTCCAAATTGTATTAAATCCTTGAAAAATGCATGTCGACTTTTTTCGCTGCGGAGAGGCGCATTCTGCTCTGACCATTCTCCAGAAACTTTTACTGGCATCTAGGAAGAAAATGAGTTAACGAGAGTACATGTCAGAGACGAAGAAATCAAAATTTAGGTTGATTCTTTCGTTCTGGAGACCGGTTAGACCATGTGTCTCTGATATCGTAAAAGCTAACCATGAATTTCTCTCTTGCAAAGCTTGATTGAGACTCCAGAGAACATCTAGATTGACTACCTCAACCTGAGCTAGTCAATCTAGATGAACGTCAGAGTCTCAGGATCTAGCGACCCTTTGCATCGAGGTCCAGTGCCATGCTTAGAGTTTCCGTGCCGCGTAATGAGGAGACGAGATTTTGATCCGCTAGTTTGGTCTGCAATGGGAAGATGTTTTTAAGTTTGAACGCAGGTGGAGGAAAGTTCGCACGTCAGAACGGAGTACGCCGACCATGATGTTGCTGGTGGCACTCTGCACACAGTGCATAGTACGCAAGTATATAACGAGAAACGGGGGGAAAGTTCAAGTGACGGATCTATCGAAACTTTTTCATTTAAATCCTGAAAAATCAGGCGGTCCGGGTTAGGCCTCGTGCGCTGAGCTTTGAGCACGGCTCTCCCTCCCTCCATATTTTGTATCTCCGACGTGCCAGGAGGTTCATTATTAAATCATAATATCATCTCGTGGTCGTGAAATCCTGTGAACCCGAATAGAAGACATTTACATAGAAGATACACCGGGTATATAGGAGGGTATAGAGCCGGTCCTACAGAACACGGGAACGATCATTCATCAACGACCTCGATTCGGCTGACGCAATGAAGGATGATAATGATAGGGACTATAACGTCCGCTTCTTCGAGCTGTAATGTATTCAGAGAAAGGCACAGAAAAAGCTTGAAGTTAATCACCTCTCTTGCCGCAGCTCGCGCTCAACTTCCGGGAAGAATCCTCTCGAGACGGCTCAACTGAGACAGTAGTCAGGTTCCGCGGTGCTGTGAGAAGATTTAGTGATGAACATATCATCGAGCGCTGATGCAGACTCACGGTATTCAGGCCCAGAGTTACCTGTCGAGGACCCTTCCAACGATGGATTTCCCAGCTCATACTCCGGTCCAGTGATATTGGCACATGCGAGCATGTCTGAGAGTTCCTCTTCTGACATCTCGTACTCTTCCCTCGGTTTACCTCTTACTCTGTATCGTATCCGCCTGATCTCAGTCTGTGTCAACTGAGGTGGATCTACATCGGCGTCTGCAATAGCAGCGGTCAGGTACCAGCGGACATAAATCCAACGAACAGAACAAACCAAGCGAGCATGGCGGGCCTGGTGGCGTATACCAAATAGGACTCAAGTCTTGTGGACTACCAAGATTGACGAGCTCAGGCTCATTCAGAGGCTCGAGTGTGACTTCGGGTTGCAGGTTTGATCGTGGAGCAAGGAACAAGGTAACACGCGTGCAGCGGGGCATGCTGACGACCAGCTATGACAAGAAGCTAAGGCGACGCGGTGGAAATGAAGGGAGAGTGAGGAACAGATGGACTGGATGCGAAGCTGTTTATTATACTCTCCGCACGTGTCTTCGACCATTTCCATAGTGGCCCTGGGCATCGTATAGGGAGGCCGGTAGCTATGAATGGCATCGCGAGAGTTTCGGGAATGCAAGGCCTTTCCATCGCGTCATCATCAGTGACGGAATATGCATCAATAACAGGAACAGCCTCACCGGAATTAAGCGGAACTTCCTGACGAACTTGGTAGTTGAGATCACTCACGAGGATCTACTGACACGAGCGCTCAAGAATCTTTAGCGAAATTAAGGGATTCCTGTCGTCATTCCGAGTGCCGACGTTCGCAAGCCCATTGTCATATCGATCTTATGTTCAAGAACGCCATCATAGAACATCGTCCAGAGCCTCTAACGAACAAGACGAGTCACGAGTCAAGGCTCTTGGTGTATCGATAGTACTGAGAACGGCAATATCCTACAAATTTCATCAATAATAGGGCACACTGCGCAAAAATTAACATACCTCTGCATGCTATGTGCGCAATTTCTAGAACTGCAGCTCAAACATTGTGGCATCACAAGTTTGCGCACGGAAACTTGTTGCGGCGGAAGAGAAAGAAGGTGAACAGAGAGAAGAGAAGGCCAGAAGCGCCGCCCATTCGGGCTCATCGTTGTTCTCGGACCAGTCGCTGATACGAGAAATGATGAGTACTTGTGGCCCAATCCAGCCGACTGTCATTGTCACATCAGATACCTATGCGTATGTTTGTGATTCACACAGCCTTACAAAATGCAAACGGTGTCAGTCTCGGGTTTCGCACTTTCGTGGGATGAAGGTACATACACTGAGAGCACAGCAAGACATGAAATGGGACTGATTGCAACAAGGCCGTCATTCCATAGGAAATCACAGGAATCCAAGATACACAACAGGGAAACTATATCTCAGGATTTCAGGAATGGCTTGCTGCTCCTGTGTCGCCGGATGACAAATGTCTTCAAAGAGACGATGTCGCCAGAAAGGATAAAGGTCAGGACCAACATGGTGGTTTCGCGGCTGAAGAGAGGTGAAGAATGACCGACAACTTGAAAATGATGTCAATCTGGGGTAGCGTCTTGCAGGGTGCAAGAAGTAGCCAGTTATAGCAAGTCAAACTTAGGCCGTTGGTCGAGTATATCAGGAGGTCGTGGGAGAACCTGATGGTCATCAAGAAGATGATCGCAAGTAAATGAAAGATGATGTCTGTTCCACCAATCGGCTATGGTTCAAGCACAGGAGCCCATCTCCAATTGGTGGCATGGAGCCTTGTGACTGATGTCAGGCCCTGCCATTCTCATATCCAGACTCGCATGAAGGTGTGCTGAAGTTAGGGCGGCTCCCTTCGCCTCATCGTTAGCGTATATCCAAGTCGTTGCTTTCCGTACCTTCCGGACTTGGCGTTGCATTGCATTACGCAACTCAGTGCTCAACACTGTAAGATAGAAGCGTTGACGTCCCTTAAGAAACGCCGACGAAATAAAACGAAATATCAGTCCGGCCACCGTCGACAACATCTCATCATGTAGATCTGTAGACTAGGGTTGAGTCCCGTGCTGCAGTCTATCGTCGGTGTGTCAGGATGCCCTCAGTGCAGCACGACCATGCAGCCTACTGGCACATATCTACAGAGGAAACAAAAAGTCAGATACCACCAAGTTTGTACCGATGCAAACACGTACGCATAATGCCATTACCGACACGGGTAGTGGAACGAGGACATTAACGGAGGCCTCATCACCTGTTGGAACCATCAGGCCCATCATGATATAAACAAGAGTAAAAGAATACAGTTTATTCCTCAGCTGATGGATGGATATGGATGCCTCACTGAAACGATGTCTTTATCAAGATGAGCTGGAAATGGCCTTCCAAAGAGTGGGCAGGATAATCGGTCGTGTATTGTATTTCAAATGATGGCAAAGTGCTGGAATAATTCAGCACGACCGCTATCCGCTGGGAGATTATGGTACTCACAGGTGGTCTTAACATCGTACTTCCTGTCGCAGGCTCGCTGAGTCACTCCCTTCCGCTTAGGCGGATATGGCGTTGACTTGTGCTTCGAGTCTGTGTCACCGAGAAAGGCACATTGAGATGCCAAAAAGTTGACTATTTCCTCGCCAATTGCAGGACTAGGCGCGCACCGCTCCGGTTTAACCGCTTACGGGGTGGATAGAAAGGTGGTTTCGAAGCTCGACGGTACAACGAGCTCGCCGTGTTCCGTTGCGGCAAATTTGACAGAGAACAATCTCACTTGGTCCATAGGGTCCGACAAGACGGATTACGGGGCATATATTCAGTTTCATCGTCGGGGGGGGACATCAACGAAGGTGACAGCAGTAAGCAAAAGGCGGTCCCGTAAACGAGCGTATGAACATAAGTAAAAGCGTCTATAAACGGATATCGACGGATACACCGGATGCGAAGACGGAACTGACAGCTTCCGAACCTTAATAACACGTGTCAATGACGGGCCGGACAAGGCCCGATGCCAACTGTTGAGACATTGGCTAGTCACTACATTTATCTTGACTCTATCCTAGCAGTCTAGCGGCGAATATTTACCCGAAACCAAGACCGTGATGCTGCAGGGTTTGAATATTGAAACAACCACCAAACCTCTTCGAGCAGTATTTTGGTAGTATTCAAGTTCGCCAATGGTGTGCAAGAAAGGCGCTCGGAAAAGAATATTGGGAGTTCATTCAAAGTTATTAAACAGAGTAGAACACTCGTAACTATACGCTGTCTTCCGGCCTTTGTAACTTGTACAGTAATTGGCTAATGTATATATGAATGCGTAGTCTATGGTAATATACACGATGCTATAACACACGCGCACTGCGATAAATGAGAGAAGAGAAATGATAATACTAGTACAACTCTTGGTCTGAGTAATGTACAGCGGAGAAACCGGGCCATTAAGCAAATGAAGGACAAATTAGGAAGGAAGGAGGGAGGATTAGAAGTCGTGTCGTGCGATGAGCTCTACCGCTCGCATTGACCGAGGTGTGATGTTACATTTAAAGGGTACGGGGTGGCTGTCTCGCGCATAAGTCCTAGGTTCTACGATGGACAGAATATTGCGTACCTGACACTTCCGTGTGTGGGGTTGAACACGGGGTCGTCACCTTTCACTTTTGAGATGTCGAACGAGGCGAGCGCCATCGAACAGACAATGTACATAGTGGCTTGCGCCAATAGACGACCTGAGAACAATCTGTCAATGTCTGGAAGTCATCGTGGAGTATACTTGAGCTTGCCTGGACATATCCTAAAGGAGATGGTCCGTCAGCGGACTAAACGGCGATACTATAGCATGAACAACATACCGTCTACCGAATCCGAAACTAATTTCTCTGGGGTCTTGCTCGGGATTGGGGCCAAGAAAACGTTCAGGGTTGAAAGTCATTGGGTCCTTGTACACTTCTGGATCGTGTGTCATTGCCCTAAGAGACAGGACGTCAGTGGATAGAGACGGAGATACGATCCAGCGGCAATCACCATATATTAGCAAACACGACAGATCCTTTTGGAATGAAATGGCCCTCGAAAACATCGTCTTCAAGGGTACCGTGAGGAATACCTAGCGGAATTTAAGCAAGGCAACTATTAGCAGACAAAGAACTCACATACCTATCGGCGCAACTGGGTGGAATCGTACAAGCTCCTTGCAGAGAGCGTTGATATACGGTAAGTCTTCCTGGTCGTCAAACGACGGCAGCCGGTCGCCTCCAAGCACGGAGTCTAACTCGGCTTGAGCCTTCTTCTGGACCTCAGGGTTAAGCATCATGAGGAGGAAGAATGTGTCGAGAACTGCGACAGTCTATCAGGGATAGGGTCAGTCATCGGTAAGACAGCAGCGGTTCTACGGGAAACGTACTGTATCGGCGCCCGCTATGGTGGAATGGCGTTAAAGAGGGGAATAAACTGAGTATTCAAAGTAACGAACCTGCATAGATTGCTCCAGCTGCCCACTTCAAATCATGCTCTTGCACACGTCCGGTGTCATCTTGAAGAAGCAGATTTGATACGAAGGATTCTTGAGCTTCACCGTTGGCCTAGATTATTTAACCGGGTCAGATACTGTCATAGACAATAGAGACGATGCATGCAGATACGTACGATGTTCTTCTTGACCATTTCAAAGGGCACGTTGATCATGTTACGCAAATCTTGCGCCCATTGCTTAGCTTTCGACTTAAAGCCAGCACCAGGAAGCCACTCAGGGATATGGCGCACTGTAAAACGATACAGTTAAAAGAATAGTCAGGGCCATAGCTAGAACGCGACATACGCATTGGAATAATGTCAACAAGGAATTGACCTGGCGTGGAAGCGACTGATAGCTCTTCCATCGCGCAGTTTACGAGCGCCACCATTTCATCGTTATCACTTTTCACCTCGTAACCATAGGTGATGCGAAGCACCAGGGCTGCCACGTCCCTGTGAACGGATCAGTGTCCGCTTCGACGGGAAACGGGACGGTAACTTACTGTGAGATATGCGAATGCAATTTTTCTGGCGAGTCGAGCAGCCGCTTCATGAGATTGACGGCCTCTTGCTCCTCCATGGGATAGAAAGTCCGAATCGCCGACTTGCTGCCGAGAACGGAGTGGAGGAGTTTACGGTGCGAACGGAAAGTTTCCCCGTAGGAAGCTAGACCGATTATGTCGTTCCAGCCCATGAGCTCTCCAGCCATCACCATCTTGGGACGTTCGGAGTAGATGACGCTTCGTTTGTCGAGGAGTGCGCAGGCGGCGCGATGTGAGTTGAGGACGATGAAGGATTGACCAAACATTGATAGTGAACAAACATCACCTAATGAAGATAGAACGCGTTAGTTGTATGAAAAAAATGAGGGATGGCGCGTATACCATAGATGTCTGCCCACTTCGCAAAGGTCAACCAAGGGCGGTCGGAAGGCATGTCGAAGACATTGCCAATCAAAGGCAGGCCGCGAGGACCGGGAGGTAGGGAGCGTCGTTTGGAAATTATACGTTGAAGGAAATAGATGCTTGCGATGAAAAGAATGGAATCGAGAAAGAGGAATGAATTCATGGTGAGGGCGAGTGGAAGGAAATGAAAGATGAAGGAGAGGAAGGGACTCGAGAGAGACAAGAAATTTTCGACTAAAGCGGGCCCTTTAAATATAAAGCGAAGTAATCCGGTACCTTTTCACCATGCTTTCTCGACGGCCACTGATTAAGGGCTTCTAAATCTGTGGCGTACATTCGATCTTGACAATAGGAAATAGTGTTTTCACAATCGTGTAGTCACACGAAATTGGAAATGCTCCCGCCTCTGACCGCTTCTTCATCGTTCCGGGGACGGCAGACTCGATGATGCTATTCCTGTACAAGTCCTTGTTGATCGCGTCTTTGAAAGAGTGAGCTGACGTCTTGCATCCATGGATCTACAAGAGTATTCACTTTTGTGCTACCAGACAAAGTATCTTGCCGAGTTGTTTCGATGTTCAAACTGACGCTCACGGCATCTGCCAGTAGTGTCAGGGTGAGTCGGCATGTTTCATCGTTCCAACAGACTGTACATTCACCGAGTAGGCAGCTTTCAGGACTGACCCTTGTCATACGCATCTGGCAAGACAATTTGAATGGTGGTGATAGGTGGTGATGGGAAGAGTCCAAGAAGAGCTAGATTTGGTCGGCGCCCTGAGGTGGCGCCTGAAATGCTTCCGCCACACATACCCCCGCTCTGATCTTTTGCTGCGCTTCTTCTGCTCGCCCCGCCCCTCAGCTTGTTCTGGGGCTCGTTCGCCCGTTCTCGAGCCGCGAGGCAGTAAGGGACATCGATGTCGGCTGGAGTCGGAGGGAGGCGTGGCCCATCAGCTTGGCTGTTTTTTTTTTCTTCCTTAGGCCAGACCTTAGTCAGTCGTATTGACTGTTCAATTTACGTCCTACTCTCCTCATGTTTGGGCGTTCCGCGCTCACAAGGAAAGGATGTCACGGAAGACGGCGGAGGGCAAGTGGAGGGTTAATCAATTCATCATGACGTCGCAGGTAACGCCTCGAGAAGGTATCACGAAGATAGGGCACCATCATTGGGGGGGTAATGATGGTATATAGACAGTGTTGAGGTGCTATAATTGTCCCGCACAGCTTTCCGTGATTGTAGGAGTGGAAAAACAGGGCGGAGCGGACCCACAAGGTCTCATGATAGAACGACGACCGTAATCGGAAAACGTGCTTGGACTTTTCGAAGAAGAACAATTGTCGATTTTGGTTCCTTTGGAATTTGCGAGTCGAAGGGCTATCGACAACAGACGCTGGCGGTTTTGGCAGGTACATGTATATCGGACTAAAAAGGGCCCGATCAAAGCGAACCAAGATTTAGTAGAGATTCAATGAACCATCAATTCTCCATTTGATTTAAGATTTCCTGCTATTCGATCACTGCGAGGGCATCGAGTATTCAATGACTCCACTAGAAATCCATGCAATCCTTTCAACTTGTCAAGAGTCGATGGGAAATGGAGATTACCTGAGCCAGTGATTCCAGCCTCTCAGGTTTGTCAGGCTTCAAGCGGACCCAGTTGATCCCCGTCTTCACGAGGCTGATTCTGTCCGTCCTTTCAACAGCACCATGACCGCGGTACACGGTCCGATCAAGGATGACTGGGCTGACGGTGTGCCACTGCGTTTCTCTTCTCGCTTTCGTTACACCTGAGCATGCCTGACGCTTAGGACATCCGCGGGACCATCCGCCTATCCCATTCCTAAGGAGTTCCGAGTCTTGGAATAACGGTTCAAACACGCAGCCTGAGTTGGATAGAAAAAAATCACGATCAGTGGCGCACGATATCATCCAGGTCCCAGCGCGGACCGACGCTGACGACGGACCTAAGCATGCAGCACGGCGGCATGCCATACGTGCGAGAAGCGGGCCACGTCAAAGGCGGGAGAATGGCCTGTATGACACTGAGGCGCTATGAGCTGACAGTACCCCATTGCGCTGCTCTACGGACCGTACATCCAGCACTTTGATGATCCGCAAGGACAATAACGCAGACTAGGATGTGGCAGCCGCCTCGTTGGACGATGAGCATCCGAATCTTGACATCGGCTCGTGGATTCCCAATATTGGGACTTGGCTACATCGATAAATACTTGGTTAAAGCACTATTTAGGTGAGGTTGGTCAACCTCATTCATAATATATTCAACAACTTACTACTTTTTGGCTCAAAACGTGCGCTTGTGTCAGCGGCGAGCAGGCATGGAGTGCGACCACGATTCCGGAAGAGCGGAACGAACATTCCGTGGACAGCAAGGCTGGGGAAGCCGGCTGGTTCTAGAAGAACACGCTTCAGCACGCCACGAAAACTAGATAAACGGACCTACAAGGATCCATAGTACATACACCGGAAACGGAAAAAGGATGTGCCGCTAGAAATCTACTTGCCTTTTTCTACACCGCCGTATCCGTCGTTCATCGCTCACCATCCCTTTCCACTTAACTCCGGTCAGGCGGAGAAACGCGACCACAAGGTACAGATATCTCCCTCATCGAGACCTGCGTACTTTGGGCGCAGTCACACGAAACTCATAGCCGCTTTGCAACCGTATTTCCTAAGTATCTCCGTCTCAGCAATGTCAACAGACGACTTCCATTTGCTTCGCTGTTTATGAATGAGAAAGAATTAAGGGACGTTGCTTGATTCTGATGAGACTAGGTGATTTTGGATATTGTTCTGACTGGAAGCAGAACTGTCAATCCAAACTTCATTCAAAAACGACGAGATGGATAGAAATACCAGATCTAACGGGGTTGCGCTGATCGCCACGGTGGCCGGAGTTACCCT
Source organism: Armillaria borealis (assembly GCA_030435635.1). Taxonomy (NCBI): domain Eukaryota; kingdom Fungi; phylum Basidiomycota; class Agaricomycetes; order Agaricales; family Physalacriaceae; genus Armillaria; species Armillaria borealis. Next base: position 239,937 of record JAUEPT010000023.1, on the reverse strand, counting down.
GCCGGGGTAAGTATGCATGAACTATGCAATGAGTCAGAAAATTAGGCCATTACGCAGCGGATGGAGGAACATTGAACGTGCCATTCTCTGCTCAGCGAAACAATACAGAAAGCCGTATTGGGTCGCTCATATGGTCCGATTTCTAGAAAACCCTCTGCGGATACTTTCAAGAAGAAATCAGCGAGAAGCAAGCCACAGGTACAGCAGATTCACCTTCAAAGACTCGCCTATGATTGATGATCTTGTCACAGAAGTTGAATCATATCTCATCGGTCCGACCTCCACAACGGAGCGGGATTGCCAAGTCCAATTTTAATTAGACAGCGCGAGAAGGGCGGGCCGAAATTCGGCAGAGCCTGTAGCTCCCTTGGATGAGACGATGAGGAACATGTAAATGGTACGTGACGGAAGAATAAACTTACTCCTTCAGGTTACGCAAACCAATTGTCCAAGGAATCAGCCGACGGAATCGCATGTACTTGAAGACAATGTTACGCCATCAATGCACCCGCAAGTAGCAACGTCAGGGAGTCCAAGACTTGCGAATTTCGGTACAGTAGTCGCTTAATAAGCTGCAGCAAGATAATTAAACGTTAGTGAATGAAACAGATGGATAGGCATCAAGGATTCTTTACCTTGGTCGGTCGCACTAACTTGGAGGGCGTACATTTGCGGGATAATAGTTCCCCTAATGCGAGTTGAAACATTGATCACGTCCATCAACCAAGCATGCCCGAAAATGGACTACTTAAAAAGTGTTGTCCAGAGAGACGCTCTGTGTCTACCTCCGTGGAGACTTCATCAACGATATTGGCTTTGCGCTCGGCCAGAATAGCAAGCTTTGACAGCCCCCAATTTTGCGTGTCCTAAGATCAAAGCGAGAGGACCTTTTCCTTCAGCCATGAATGAAAAGGTGTGTCCTTGACACGTGTGGTTCAGATTGGAGCCTCGTCTTGCAGGATGACAATGAACATGACTGAAGGGTTACGATCAATTGAGGATAACATAGCTGCAGCTGATAGAGGGAAAACGCAGTTTGGAACATGCCATTCTCAGCATCTGCGACGCTAAAGGGAGCCGTCACGGCATTGAATTCGAGCCCAGCCGGGGTAGCTTATTTACGAGGTCGCAGTACTGATTATCGACGCCAGGTAGTCCCTGTCTGGTAGCCTCAGAGTCTTGAGAGCATACTTGTTCACTAGCCAGGCAACATGGTGTGTGCGCGCAACTTGCATCGGAATGAAGTTCAACCTATTGACGTCTATTAGCGACCATCGAGAAAGAGACATTGTAAGACTGCCGAAAACAAGTTAAGTAACCAGAAAATGAAGCAACCATGCACCAGAACGAGTAATTACATGCCATGAAAGCGATATTCACTGAACCCATGTTGGTCGGTGGTGGTAGGTCGGGATCGGCACTCCGGACCGGCGGATGGTGCATTCAGTGATAGCTTGTGCAAAATCGGTGAAAACCACAACGACTCCATTATATTGATCCCTTAACATTCTCAGTGGACTTGAAGTTCTTCTCAATCACATCTTAACCCTTGCCAGGACTGCTGGATCCAGTCAATCTTCGATCACGTGATTCCGTCGTCGCAATTCCGGGTTTTCCCTCCCCGGCTCACTTGCTTTGAAACCATCATGCATCACGATTTGAACACTCGAGACACCTAAATGAAGCTGCTGCGTTTACCTCTGCCGCACGCATTCTCCCTCACAGTCAGCCACGACAGTTGTATTACTACCTCTCCTGCTTTAACCTACGCGTTCCCCCGCAAGACTAGCTTCTCGACTCATCCCTCTTGCACTACAACGACAGCACCGTATTTCGTCCTAGTACATGTGAATGCGGTTTTCGAAAGATGGCTTCCTTTAGCGAGATGGGCTCTTCTCTGGGGATGGTGATGATGCGTCCCAAGACGGATAGACGGCAAGGCTATATACTAGTTTAGTTCTCGTTCTTCCGCTGACACATTAACATGTCGTGTAGGATTTACCAAAAGTCTCAGAAAGATATTGTTGTCACCGGTCCGGGTTCTTCGTTAGCCGAAATGCAACATATTTTACTTCGGCCTGATACGGTGATCGTTCTCTTTGACCAGTGACCACCATGGCTCCGTCTGCATGCGTCGCGCCCGTTATAGATTCCACCCTTGTCTTTCGAGATGATATCTTCAAGGGCAAAGTTCTCTTCTGTACGGGCGGCGGGTCCGGAATCTGTCGCGCGATGACTGAAGCTGTGGTGCGTAACACGACCATTGTGTTCCGATCCACAACTTGACAAAGTTACAGATGCGTCATGGAGCTAATGCTACTATCATTGGACGCAAGTGGGTATTCCAAGTCTGATCCGCTACTGATATACGCTTAATATGTTTAGACTCGACCGGCTCACACAGGCTGCGAAAGAACTTTCACAGGCCACAGGCAAAGTCTGTATCCCCGCGCAAGCAGACGTCAGACAACCAAGCGCTATTCAAGATGCTGTCACGAAGACGATAGAAAAGTTCGGTCGCATCGACTTCGTCATCTGTGGTGTGTTCAGAGCTGTATGGCATCGTCACTGGACCTCACCTTCACATTGGTCAGGTGCTGCTGGCAACTTTTTGGCGCCAATATCCGGTCTATCGGAAAATGCGTTCCGAACCGTGATGGAAATAGACACAGTATGCCGCCTTCCTCGTATCAGTGCAATTCGTCCTTCATACGTACATTCAACTTAGATTGGAACGTACAACACTATCAAAGCGACCCTTGCTCATGTTCGTGCTTCCAAGGGCTCCTTCATCATGACCAGTGCGACGCTTCATTATAACGGTAGGTGTCCTTGTCCTTGACGTACCCATTGTTCTGTATGCTAAGGCTTCGCGCAGGGACTCCCTACCAGGCCCACGTATCAGCAGCAAAAGCCGGCGTAGATGCTCTTTCTAGTGTTCTTGCTGTCGAAGAAGGTCCGCACGGCGTGCGTTCGAACGTCATAGCACCTGGTGCCATAGCCAACACAGAGGGTATGACACGTTTGGCGCCCACTGCTGGCAAAGAGTTTCCGTTTCCGCTAGGACGACCAGGCGATGTTAAGGACGTTAGTAACGCGACTGTATTTCTGTTCAGCGAGGCGGCAGCGTATATAACGGGCCAAATACTGGCCGTCGATGGTGGCAGTGAGCACCTTCGGACTACACAGCTGCCATATCCGGATTCAGTACTGGACCCTTCTGCCACTCTGAAGGTTCTAAAAGCAAGGATGTAGGACACTTCGTCTGTTTTGTTATTTATTATCGATCAATGGAAACTTGCAGTGTTGTCATGACCCCAAGTCAGACCTGGGTCAGTCAAACAAGGTCAGTAAACATTTTCCCTTCTACTTACAGTAGCTGTATGCAGGTCGAGTATCTGCAAAGCGAGTACTCAGTAGCGAGCCCCTATCCTGGTCGAACGTCAGAGCTTGAGCCTGTCACGGCTTGGGTCAGTAACTTACTTCTTATGTCAGCCTGAATGACGTATGTATCTTGAATCTATGACGCGTCAAGGTCGTCCGCTCCCGACGAGTATAAAGAGGCGCGTTTTTCCTTCCATCTCCCTGACGTTCCTTTCCTTCCTCTTCCCATCATCTCTCTGCCATCGAAAGTACCGGGCGATCTACCTTTGAGCGTGTCTATCGCATCGACGAACGTCGACTCCTCAGCTGCGGCCGCTCCTGGACCTTTACCTAAACAATTCGCTTGCCCGCCTTTCATGGTGCCTCATTCGAATCTCGTTCGCGTCGCTAACATCCTCATTTTACGAGCCGCGTCCTTCTTGCAAAAGGCCGTAAGTACACTGTTTAAATTTTCAGAGCTGCGCGTTGGACGTTGAGCTGAACTCACTGGCAGCGCGGCATCATCACAATCTATCCTTTGCCCAAATTCACCGCACTGAAGGACTTCCGGCTCCCGCAAATGTACAAACGTGTTCATCGTCGTTTTAGCTTTGGGCCAGAACACGTATTCGAGTCTTGACGCAGTGCACGATGAACCCGGAAAATCTCATTGCATTTCCACTGGCCGTTGTTTCACAGTTTTCGCTATGATTACAACTCCTGCACCGGTGTTATTTTTGGTATCGGGTCGAAACCATGTCGCCTGTCCGATCTGCCGAAGTGCAGGTGTATACTTATGCTGGTCAAATCTCAGATGCCGTGATGTGTCTCCACCCAATTATGCTGCAGAGTGCATGGACTTTGTCTACAATGCTCCTCCGGCACGTCCTCCTGAGCACTATGCATTGTTTCGTCTACATCATCTGTGGAGGCATTTGATGCCCTGGACTGTGTCATGATGTTTGACCCAAGGAAGCTATGTGCGCTGGAAATATTCTGTCACTGTTTAGCCATGCTACAGCATGTTTCGTCGGTCACGCGGGCGTATATCACCAGTTCTCATCATACGTCAGCGCAGCGTTCATATGCATCACCGGGACTTCACAAGAAGCAAGAACATCAGTGGGGATTTACGTATCCAGAATGGCACGTTCTGATCTGTTTGAGCGAGTACAGGTGTGTACGCTTTCTTTGGGCTTCTGTCTACTGTCGTATGATGAAGATCGTTTGGTGGCGTATGCTTGCTATAGCCAAGCTACCTGGCACCACTTGTGAACGGGGTTTTGGTTACACGATAAAGGACCTTCGAGATCGGTAGCCTTCATGATTTCTAAATCCGTCACCGTTCTGAAGACCAGCTTTGTACTAGGCCTAACACCAGGACTTAAGCATTTGCGGATGGCTACTGACCCCAGTTGTTATGAGCGAATAACATCATCGTGAACGGGCAATCGCACGATGACCGCGGTTTCTGTCGGGTCCTCGGGCAATATGGCAGGCGCCGCATGGAATTTATTTCCGTCACCGTCCTTGCTCGATAAAACGAGGTTTCAATGTGAATCGATTCGAAGGCTTTAGTGACGCCATTTCAATGACAGCGAACATCGTGGTTTCATGCATTGTCCAATCTTGCTGAACTGCCTGTCTCCCTCCATTCGTGTGCTGCGCAACGCCGTTAATATGACTTGACAGTCACCCTGGGCGAGGGGCTTATACATCATACTTCGTCATGTCGAGTACCTCCACAGCGTTGTGCCACCAATGTAACATAGTCAATCGATCTCGAGGTTCGTTGATGATCAATCAATGATCAATGCATTCAATGCGTACTACGTGTGTGATGTCTAATCTACAACCATGCAACCTAATATTACAATTCACGGACTAGCCGGTAGTAGATAACGAGTGATAGCAATACAAGAGCGTGTCAAATAGCTAATGAGAGTGAGAGGTCGTGGTCATGAACAGACGTAGGGAATATAAAGTGTAAAAAGGTATCAAACACGCAGTGGGAATAAAACATGGACTAGCATGTCAAAACACAAAGCACGAGCTAGCGTGCCAGCAAAAGACGCGTTCTAGCGCGTTAATGCATGTGAGAAGAAAAATCCAAACCGCGCATGATTCTAGATACATGTCGGGGTCTCTTGGCGACGGTTTCCCTCTTGGTGAGTATGGCGGTGTTGTTGGTGGTGGTGGTAATTGCCCGCTTCTTCTTCTTGAGCTTGCATCCTCCCGTTGAACCAGAAGAAGCACCGTTAGAAGTGGGTACGGCACTAGCCGATGAATGATGGCTAGTGGAGGTAGCGGAAGCAGAGGCGGAGGCAGATGTAGATGTAGATGCACTAGAGCTTCCACCACCGAGGTCGACGACGGCGGGGCCAGGGAAAGTGTACGAATCATTCGTGCTGTCGGTGTAGACCTGAAAACCATTAGCCAAGCTGGTAGTATGAAAAGGGATCAGACATACATCGATCAAAATACCAGGATCAGTGTCGCTGTAGGCTCCAGGCAACTTGACGAGATCGCTGCTGGAAGGAGTACCGGTACCAGAGCCTCCAACTTTGAGCTGGGTGCACGAAGCGTAGAACTCAGCGCCTCCTTCTGATTGAGCATTATGAAGCGCGATTATCTCGTGGCGGATGAGGTAGTTGCCAGCAGCGAGGTTGCTTGGGATAGTCACATCAGCAGTCGCGCCATTCACTGGAGTACATATCAGAAGACGGATTTAAAAAAAAGTTAAAATAAGACACGCACTGAGAGCGGCTTGTGCCCAGGTGCCGTCGGTCTTCCCAGCTTCCTCGATCTTGAACCATTCTGCATCCGTGGGATCAAAGTCAGCGCACGATGAATCGCCGCAATTCGTCAGGTAGGTCATCATTGGTCCGACATTGTGGGGCCACTACCATAAAAATTGAGCTAATAGTGCGAGCGAGCAAATTTTCATACTCACTGGTGAGCCGCTAGCACCTGTCCACAAGAATGAAACAGTGCTGCCGGGGTTAACATTGGCAACTTGGCTAGCTGCTAGGGCACCTGGCCCGCAAGTAAGATCGGAATTCGTTGCACCCTTAATGGGATCCTGGGTAGAGACTTCGCGAGTGATTCCATCGGTACTGCCAGAAGCGACGGCGGGACCAGTGTGTTCAGTACCATCAATGGTCACCTTCTGTACATATCCGTGGGCGGCGACGTAGGAAGCAGTGAGTAAGGGGAGGAAAAAGGATGCCTTCATCGTTGTTATGTGTGGATCGGTAAAGAGGAATATACAAATATCAGTCAGATGCTCCGGAGCAAAAAGACTGTCGGCGTGGAGGAAGATGAGGATCGCGGCGAGGGGGGGGAGGGGAACCGGGAGAGGGTGGAGGGGACAAAAAAAAAGTCGAGGACGACAGATGTTCGCTGCTGGACCTTTAGCCCTTTTATACTTTCGGTGTACAAATAAAGATCAATTGACAATGACATTTCCCCATTTGGAGCTGGTATTGTCTAGTATTTCGTATCTCCATTGTGCCACCATTGTACGATCCGTCCTTTCTTCAAGTAGCATCGTTGCTATTGCCCCTTCCCTTGCGTACTCCATCTCTTGGTCTCCTGGTGTAGGGCTAGCTTTATTTCGATTCACATCTTATCAAGATGATCGACAAGGCACATTTTGCCATGCTGCGGCGGTACTCTCACATGTTATTTACTTTCGCTGCGTCAGATTTGTGCGGTTGTCGTGCGTCTGTTATGTACCCACCTGTGAACATTGTACTCGTGCTTAGGCCCCTCCTACCCCATTTTCGAACACAACTCTACGATCAATCACACAGGCGGTAAGACGCATCGATTTCTCCTTCTGACATCAAAACATATAAGCGGAGACCCTCGCACTTCAATGATGTTCCATCGGATATTTTCTCACGTAGAAAAGGTAAACCATTGTGACCGGTCACCAGTCCGTTGCTAGTCATAAAGAATCACTCTGACTTTACGCCGGATTGGTGGTGTAGCATGCCGTCGCCAGGGCGCGGCCTAGGACCCTCTTACGAGATTTCCTCACGACGGCGATTTCAAGGCATGATATCAAAGCGGTGGAGTCTACTACGGCCGTACTAGGTAGTAACAAGGCAAAAAAATTTTGCGACAGTTACAACCTAGCACCGTTATTTACCTTGTTTAGTGTGGCGGTTCTCTTCATCACCGACGTCTTTCCGGGTTTCAAAGAGCGGTCCTTCTTCACAAACAGACGAATAACGCCTCATCAATATCTGACGGCGTACCAACCACGGGCCTCGGCCATTTGAAACACGAGTCTCGTATTCATCAAAATGCTCCTCATGCAGAGCGACTTGCCACTTTGGACGCCTTAGGAGCTAGGAGCTCCTCCGACCATTATCTAGTTCACTGGGCTCACTTGGATGGTGCTTAGCTCGACAACAAAGGATATGTTGTCGCAGGTTGTCGTGTCGCTTCGACATCCTTCTACTCGTGCTACAGTTGATCGGACGCGCTGTTGGGGATGTCCGTATATTGATCTAGCAATTCTAGAATCGAGTCTTCCCTGCCCGACATCTATTTTTGTTTCTTCTATTTTTACTCTGCTCAGGATACTGCTTTTTTTTTTCTCGCACTCCCACCCCATCGTTGCGTCTCGTCTCGTGAACCGCAGAGAACTCCTGATACGCAAATGACAAGCTGCTTTCAACTTGGAAATAATGCACTCAGAGACCGGTTGGCGAGCTAATCCTTTTTGTTCCAGATCGGAGTGTGGCGCATGGTGCAGATGGACATCGACTTCTACGGAGAATAGTGTTTCCGGGGAAGGAGTATAAACATGGCCGACTTTATCCAGAATCGAACGTTGTTATGTCTCGTATCCAACAGGAACACCTCCGAGGGAGAAACCTTGATGGGGACTGTATAAGGTGTGCTGCTCATATAGAATGAACATTAGTTCTTCAACGCCTCTACATATCTGGGCGTATGTGGATTCTAGGTTGTTCGAATGAGAGGAACTGCCGTATTTGTTGCCGGCCTAGCGATCATGATACTTCGGAGGCCTTTAGATGAAGGCGGTCCGTCGTTTCCATAACGGTTTCTCTGGCAACCAAACAAGGTTGTATTAAACTACGGATTTTGTGTCAACTTGAAGATTTGATACTATGGTAGATGCTGCGCTCATGATACGTATTGACTCGCTGGTAGAGTCTTACCGCTTAACCGCACTACTACCATGGAGTCATGCACCTTGGACCGAGGGTACTACCAACACTTCTACGGCTGCGATAAGTACCTTAAAAACTTCGCGGGGCGCTCAATAGTAATTGTCATTGACAAGGAAGCAATGGATTCCGTACAGGAATCCATACAATACCTCGGTGTGGCGATATGTGGCGCGACGAGCACGCTGCGGGGGAAAAGATACCTTGTTCCATACATATTACAAAAAGATAAGCTAAACGAAAGGATGGGTGGCCTTCGCCCTGTATGTCCTCATGTCCTGAAAATCGACAACGAGGGCCTTTATATCGTTCTCCTCGGTTGGAATGGCCCGAAGGACCTCTCGAACGTAATTTACCGTATCATGAAGGTCCTTCGGGAGCTCTTGAATGGCATATTTAGGTATCTGCAAGTATACGGTGCGCAGATTCTTCCAGCGACTGAGGTGCTTCAGATCAACCTATCAATGAAAATTAGAATGATGCAAGGCCCTTATGATCGTAGTCCATACCATTGTCATACGCGAACTGCAAAGATTGATCGTACGGAGGTCACGTATCGCCTTCGTCTTTCGCGTCATAGCTGTAATGTAGTTAGTAAAAAGGTATAGCTTCGTTATCCGGACGCCTCACTTTGCAACAACTGTCCATCACCTACAAAGCAGATGTCGAGACTTTCGATCTGTTCGCAGTATTTGATCATCGTCTTCACCCCATCACTCATTAATTCTGTTCTAGTGGTGCACGCGACGTTCCGTACTTCAGGGCAACACGACAGGACAACGTAGCCGTTCGGAGGGAAAATCAACGTTTTGACTGATTTAAAGACACGTTGATAGAAAGCTTCATACAGGGCCTTAGATGATCCTACTCCACAAATCTGGAGTGTATGAAGATTGGGCAGAAGTGCTAGGCACCGCGCCAATTCCGAGTACACGGTATCAGCTGAGAACCGCGACAAGGTCACAGATATCGTACTGCGTGAAGAGCATTAGACCCGAGCGTGATAGGTCGTGACATGTACGTACCGAACATACACTGCGAGGGTAGGATCCCTAACGGTTACCACCTCAAGCTGTCGAACAAGCTCGGTGGCAACTTCTTTCTCCCAAGGGAGGATGAGCTTGCGGTGGTAGAGAGGAGATAACAGTTGCTTTCGACTGGCACATGCTTCGAGACGTTCCCAGACAAGTGGCAAGAAAACACTTCGAAGAGAGCGACAGGTTTGAGAAAGCGCCAGAAGAGCATGGAAACGCTCCATATATCTTTCGGAGAAGACGCGTCGGTCCTTGGCGGGGATCGGAATTGAGGGCCAGTAGGAAAGTATTTCAAGAAGTAGTTCGTTTGGTAGAACGGGAAGTCTAGTCATGTTTGCTCTTCCCGTTGACAGCAGCTCTTGGTGAGCATCTTGCTCCGCTTGAGAGAAAGTCCTGCGCGACCGCAGTTTGTATGCCATGGCACAAGTTGTGTATGGGTAGAAGAGCGGTGCCGCGTGGACGCGAGATACAGAACACTGAGAACAAGTTGAAGTTGTTGAGGCTCTCTTCGCCGTCGGTGGCTAACGGCAAGAAATTAGCTAAGGGCTTCAAGCCATCGCGACCACGTGATGGACGATCAAAGATATGCTATTTATTAAATTATTTATTTTGGAGGTCATCCGTGGAGAGCGTACACGCTTAAACCGATCATAGCCAACAAATAACGAACCCTGAACTTTCTGCGTTTTGTAAATGCCGAAGGCGTAACGGCTGCGCAAATGTATGAAAAACTGCGCCGAGAGCTGATGGTATACACGTGCAAGGATCATGGTCTCCTCTGTCGGCGAATACTTACATGAAGGTGGAACGTTTTGTCCAGGGTGCCTGTTTATTAACCAGTTATCCATATTGGCAAAGAGTTATCGTGCGCAACTTAATGACGCAGTCCACAAAGGTGCTCTGAAAATATCCTAAGATAGGTAAAACTCGTGGCAAGCGCGCTTGATGGACATGGCTATTATGCATGCTGATGATCAATCTCACCGGGTTTAATAATCCGGCGGAGACAACACATCATCCGGGCTTTGACCAGTTACTTTGCGCTATGGAAGATCGGACAGGCAAAATGGCTTCGAACGGAGAATCTGCTCCTGATTGAAAATCGAGCAGATACAGGTTTCATTATTGTACATTGCGCCGTGCGGGGTCCATGAGGGGGCTGTGAAGCGTTCGGTGGCTGGGTTGGCGGGGCATCAAGCACTGAAGTTATGACATAAACAGGGCGCGTGAAGATAGATGCTTGGTGGACGCCTTCCGCTTGAACAAGTCGAATGAACATTCCCATCAGATTTAACTGTACCTGAAGTATCAACGGTCGGGTCCTAGTGATGACGCACGACCATTAACTTCAGCTCAAAGTTGCCCCCGCGGTACTGACTTGCGAAAGTCTAGGACTATCCTCGGAGGAACAGATACTCTACCGCACGGCAAGTACGTGCAGAAGATAGCTATCGGGCTGATCGTGTCCCAGCAGCAGAGAAACGGTGGAAGAATGGATGAAAGTGGCGGGGAAGGCTCGGCGTCAATTGCAACGATCGAAACTATGGCAAAGCGACAAGCAGGGACAGCGTCGTAATGTGAATCTGGGGTCCATCTGGTGACTCCTCAATGTCCTCATTAGATATTGCATAAAACCTCGAGTTCTGCATCGGGTAATTAATCCTCACCTCATTCCAAGCTGGGATTACTATCCACCTCTTCTTCAAGACTTTCCACCCCCTTACCGATATAGACCCGCGTGGAACCAGGGTACCGAACGACGACCTTCTTGAGCTCCTGCCTCTGAACAGGAGCTTGACGTAAAATCTCCTTCACGAGCCTAATGTGTTCACGGTACAACGATAACTCCTGTGTTCCGCCGCCATATCCATTGATTGTCAAATACAGAACGCGGATCCTCTGAAGGCGAGAGAGACATTCAAGGGAGGTCTGAAAGCAAGGTCAAATATTTCTGAGAAACTTAAGAGAAAGTTAGAGGTCATACCAACGGCACGATTCCCCTGTGACGGGACATAGGAACGTAATAGTCGAGTCCAACGGGACCCAGTTCGCGCAGCTCTGGCAGTTTATGGGTGAGCCCTGAATTTAATTCAAGACTGGTCAATGACTGGTCGCAGCAGAAACATAATGTGGCTTACTATCCAAGTTCGTAGCCGCCAGAGACCCTCGGAATCGCAGACGCTCTATATGAGGAAAGTACCTTGCTACTGAACGAGCGCAATATTCGGTGTGGTACGTATGGCTATGAGCGAAGGATGTGATGTCGCGGATGTTTGGGACGCTGGAAAAGAGTGCGACACCTTCACGAGGGACAGCCAGCACCCTCACAGAGGGTAAAATTACCGAAGCGAATGCTCGAGAAAGCTTTGTCTCGGCGCCTTCGAAGCCAAGTCCGAATACCTGCAAGGTCTTGACATTTGGCAGCAACGACAGACATCTTGCAAATTCCTCAAACACCTGCGTAGCATGAATTTTGGTGAGCGTGACAGACACTGTTCTGGTACCATTCAGATCATATTTGTAAAGGACGAACAGAACATACTGCACGTAGATCGCAAGGGTTGGATTTCTGATGGTGACAATCTCAGCCTGTCGTAGCAACTCTGTCATCACTTCATTACCATATTTCCCAGCCAAAGAAGGGTATGGACGGCCAGGAGGGAGGTTTCTACAGCTGCAGGCTTCCAGATTCTGCCATGCCAAAGGCAGAAGAATCGCGCGAAGCGACGTGCATGTCTGTGTTAAAGCTTGGAGTGTACGTGTCCGTCCGAGGTAAATATTTGGGAACAAAGCAGGGGAATCAGGCCAAGATATCGGAATAGACGGCCAGTAGGAGAATATTTCAAGAAGCAGCTCAACAGGAAGGCTGGGCAGGCTGATTTGGACCGTTCTTGCTGCTTCTTGCTGTGGTGACATTTCTATTCCAGGCGTCGAGCACCTTATGCGCTTGCGAGAACGGAGGTTGTATGTCATTTTGGTCGCGGTCGATGGTCTGAGTGTGACCGTAACAGTGACGGGGATAATCGGACCGGAGAGCCGAGGAAACTGAACCAGCACTTCATGTTCCTCTCAAGTTTTCTTAGACGACAACCTGCTGCTGCTGCTGCCGGAACTCCCCCCCCTCCTCCTCCCCCACACACCCCATATTTGCTCTTGAATAAGCTACCTCGCAAGTAGTACGTTTGTATTATCATAAAGGAAATCTTGGGCTATCGTGACCTCAAACTGCGAGACAGTGTTCTCGTCGGCCCTTCTACTAGGTTCAAGGTCAGCACTGCAGCATTTTCTGCTACTTACTTGGGCATTCAGAATTATAGAAATCAAATCAGGAGACCTTCATTTCAATGCTACAGATCGTTAGGCATGCGCCAGAAGGTATGCCAGTTTTCTCATTACCCGATGATTAGTACATACTCTTAACTCATCATTTACTGTAGTCAAACTCAAACTTTGAAGTCAATTTCTCCAGTATGCTTGTACAAGACGTCTGCCTGGCTGTCCCCTTCCTCTTCCAACTCCCACATGACTCCACGGCTCCATTTTCATCTTCGAAACCCCAGTCTGACCGCATACCATTCATTCACCGGACAAGGTAGTACGTAGCCTTCTTTTCCGATCACAGACCGCACCGCACCGCACCGCAAACTGTCGCTTTCCATTGCAAAGAGGCGTATTCTTTTCTCTGTATCCGGAAACTTTAACGGACTCGGACTGCATTCATGAAGCGTCCTTGACATCGCTCACGGAGATGTCTCCTTTGACGCAAATATATCTGGTTTTCGATGTCGGCGGATCAATCACATGAATTATTATCATCTTCTGCAACGGGGCGGCGCCATTGGATACGATCAAAAAGTTCAACAGCGAGGGGAGGGCTTTTTTTGGACGACTGATATAAAGCAGGAAAGTCGGTCCGAGGGACCGAATCTCCTTACTCACCCACCCCCACGACATGGAAGGCGTTGAAGCCCTGACTTTTGACGTGTTCGGCACCGTCGTCGACTGGCATGGCTCTGTATCCGCAGAATTGAAGGCTCTAGGACAAGACTTAGCCTTAAGCGGTGCGTAACACAGCCTATCACCGTCTTTGACATGGCTCGAACTTTCTCGCAGCCGACTGGGATGCCTTTGCCACCGAATGGCGGCAAGGCTACCTGACAAATACGTGAATGCCGTATTCAAAGATTATCTTCTGCAATCCTAATTCGTGTAGATCCCGTATCGCCCGCGAAGGAAGCGATAGCGGTCCTTTGAATGTCGACATTCTGCACAGACAGGTCTTTGTGTTCTCTTTACCGCTGTTTACAAGCTCATGTTCTACTTTTCCAGATCTTGGACTGACATGCTGAGCTCGCCCCGCTGGGTGCACGTAGGTTCGAAGCTAGATGGGAAGACGAGAGCTCACCTGAACCTTGTCTGGCACCGTCTCAATGGCTCGTACTCGACGACATCAATGCACTGAGTACTTGTGTCTGACCCTCTTATGTGTATAGGATGGCCTGACACCGTCGAGGGGCTCTACCAGCTCAAAAAGCACGTCATTCTGACGACGTTATCCAATGGGAACGTCAGATTATTGGTAGACTATGGTAGGTTCTTTACTCCCACGGTTTATACTTACGCTCACACGAGGCTTCGCAGGCAAAACATGCGAACCTCCCTTGGGACCTCGTTTTGTCGGCCGAACTGTTCTCGTGCTATAAGCCGTATGTTCCCCACACTCTTGGTCGGGTTCTTCGCCACTGACGCGCGGTTGCCAGGAACCCGGAAGCTTATCTCGGCGCTATCAAGCACCTCTCGGTTCCACCGGAGAAGTGTGCTATGGTAGCAGCTCACATTTACGACCTTCGCGCCGCTGCGCAGGTTGGGATGAAAACAGTGTATGTCCAGAGGCCGGGAGAAGACCGTGGGGATATCACGGTCAAATCAAAGTCAGAGGGTGGTGAAGTTGACTGTGTGGTGCAGTCGTTTGTAGAGCTTGCTTCTTTGTTCAGTCAGATGCATTGAATGCCACTATGCCATCGGGAGATATTGTGATACATTCGTGCAGCGCCCGAACCGGGACGTCCCACAGCGTGACTTCAGCCATAGTTTTGACACCTTTCTCATAAGGATCATTTGTCTAACAAGCTTCTAGCTTAGTTGTAGGTTTCCCTCTCTCACCAAGATATCTACCTTGCGTCTGAATGGTGTTTTCCACTACCTGTACAAATCGGACGATCATCGTCACAACCTTACCTCACTGATCCGGCTGACTCTTCAAACAGGTGGACGCAGACCACAGTATCGAACATTAGATGATGTATCACTAAATTCCTTGCGTGAACCGGGCCTAAATGATGGTTTGAGGCTCGGTAACCCTATGGCCAGGTTGGCGTTCACTGCATCCGTATTATCCAGGGAGTCGTACAGAATCGTACATGCACTCAAGATTGAGGGGACACCGGAAGTATGAATCATTTTAAGTAGATAAATTTAGCCACATATCAGCACGACGCGTCGCTAAGGTTGATGCTTGATCTGGTCTAAATAAACATGATGATGATAGAGATAAGATCAACCTTCCAAAGTGGCCTGCGATCATTGCCACCAGCAAATATAGCGACGCCAAGAGCAGATGATCTTCAAGAACAATTGTATATCATTTACAACAGGGGTACGGTAAAGTAACCAGTCTCTTATAGGACTGAGGTAGGTAACGGACGGTAGAAACTTCTATAAGTATATGCAGTGGGTGCGTGTAAGTACAAATGATTGAGTCAATAAAAAAATCAACAGCGGCCTCTACTCCAACATGAAAACCCTTTATGAAAAAACCAGTCTAGTCCGATTTTTCCAAGTGGTTATAGTTCATCGCGTCACGATCAGGGCTCATAATCCGGGCATATTCCAGGAACACTCTGTAGCCATAAGTCAGTTATGGCAAGAAGAGATAAATAAGCTGAAGACGCACCTATAATTATACGCCGTCATGTCTTGTTTTCTCCAGAAAGTATGGCTCCAGTCCCGGCCTGCGGAAGCAATCTTTCTTGCGAGATCGTCATGATTGTTATCCCCCTTCAAGTCGCCATGGAAGAACACCAAGGTGTCCCAGAGATCGGAATAGTCGACTTGTATGGGGATGTAGTGCACCCATGGCATGAGCCTATCGGTAAACCTGAACACGCAGAGTCAGTTCAGTCAGATGTGCAGTCGGAGTCACGGACCATTCAGGGTAGATAGTCGACTTGAAGATAAGCGCGTTAGAGGACATGAGCCGCTTAAAACGTCCGGACCATGCGTTGCCGTCGACCTACACAAGGGGGGTTAAGCAATGAACGACAGAAACCGGAGCGAGGACACTAACATCGAGGATATACTTATACCTCGCCTGCTCCGTCTGGGACTGCCCTTTCGTAAATTCGTACAGCGTGGTTAGGACCTCGCAAACATCGGGGTCACACTGTCCAGGTTTGTTCGCGAATGCCATGTCGAGCATCGCCGGCCCATACCTGGCTTTCCGGACCACCTCTCCGTTCCCTGCTCTTTCTTCCCTCGAACTCGGCGGCGCCAAAATCGTCACGTTATCGTCCATGCCCTTCTCAACCCAGTCCATCATCCGTATACGTTGCGAGAGCGGCCACTCCATGTCCCGTGAGTGGAAGATCCCCGTCGTGGTCCCTCGCCACTGCAGTCGATCATCGGCTTTCTTCTCCCATACAATGTCCTCTTCTTCAGAGAGTTCACCTAGCCAACTGACCGTGTGTGCGATGGTGATATCGTGATGCAGTAAGGTTTGGGAGTATGCGAAGGAAGGGAACATGCGGTGGGAGGGAACGGGCCCCTTTCCCCAGGGGAGGAACTGTCCGTGCTCGCGAAGGAGGTACGGGTGTAAGCAAGGGTCCATTGCCTTTCGGTGGTCGAAGACGAATGTTTTGGGGGCATCCAGTGGTGGTGGTGGCCAGGATACATTGAAGGTGTAATCAATGGGATCTTTCCAGGCGGGAGAGGTTGGGTCGCAGCCTGAGATCCATCCGTGGTATTTGATAGGAACAACAGGCTTGTCGACGTCGATATCTGTGATGGCGTTGGTTTGCAAAAATTTTTAAAAAAAGAGCGCAGAATAACGTACAAGTTCCCGCGCGAGCATGTTCGAGGGCCTTCTCCCGAAGTTCCCAGTCAGTGACATGCTCCGGGTTGTCATGAGGCTGGAAGACGGCGCGAAAGGGTGGGAGGAATTCATCGACGTCTTCGAGCAGTTCGCCAAGCATGCGGGTACCGTCAAAGACGCGATCGTGGGTGCTGGGGTCGCGAATGGTATAGTTGACGAGTCCAACACGGTGTCCTTCCTCTTTACCAAGAGTAAACGAGTCTTCGTGACCCTCCCATTCGCTGACGATGCTGGTCAGGTCGGCTGGGCTGACCCCCCAGTAAGGCTCGAGGTCTCGGTATATCTGATCGTACTCGTCTGGAAGCTGGACATTGTTCTTCTCAACGTATTCCCACCTATACGTAGATCAGATATGAACGACTAGAGAGGGAAGGGAAGCGCGCACCATTTATCGAACCCACGAGGAGGCAATCGTTGGTACCGGCGCTCGTATTCGATCACTGCCTCGCCGAGAGTCTTGCTCGCTCGCTGCAGCTTAGCTTCCCACTTCTTCTCCGAAAATTCGATGAGCTGGTAGATAGGATGTGGGCCTTCTGGATTGACTTCAAGTAGCCCGTTCGAAAGGAATTTGTGCATAGGTAATGTATCTTCAGAGGCCGCGAGTTTTTTGCCTGTGGCTTTGTGCTGAGGATTCCCTAGACCTCCCAAATTCCCCCACGAATGGTATACAGGTTTAGCATGCTCGACCGTAATGGGCTCGATAAACGTTTTGAAAGTGATATTGGTGGTATGCGATCCGTAGAGATTTGTCCAGAATCCTCCGGCAATAATAAAGAGAGTAAAGACTGTGATAATGGCCACTTGTCGGCCTTGGCTCGGCCTACGATGAGTTGGAGTAACTCGTAGCATGTTGGGGGGAAAGAGCGACACTGATGAAGAAAGGGGAAAGGATAAAGGGGTCTTGTCACGACCAAAATTAAACTGAGGGGCTATTACTATTGAGGCGAAATTCGGAGCAATTATCAGTGACAGCGGAGTATAATACTTCGAAGGCACGTACCTTGTACTAACTAATAGTCGCCTTTGATGGCTGGTGATGCCTGTCACATAAAACCGAACAGACAGTTTCGTTACTTCAGTTATCGTTGAAGGCCCTTCATTCTTCTCTGATGGTGCTCGTTGGGCGCATTGTTAGGTGCCGCAGTCGATGGATACCACGCCAAGGCCCGTGCGGTACTCCTAAAAGTAGTGCACGTTTTGAAATTAGCTGCGCGTAACTGGTCCAGTTGACTGTAGAATTTTGCTCTTCAGCAACAAACGTAAAGACGGAAGATACGCGGGACACATGGCTTTGTGCCTCGTTCTTCTCCTTTGGGATTGCCGCTGCCAGGAGGCCAGAGCTGCGCCCAATTCTTCAGCGGCTGACGTTTGGAGACGTTTCGCTATCAAATCAAGTTCATCCAGGCATGAACGAGACCTGTAATGGGAACGTACGCTGTATTCTTAGCTCCGACAAAAACAGGCCGCAAAAAATGCAAAAACTTTGTCCGGATTTTGCGGGTGGAAAGGCGGGAAGGTCCTCTAAAGAACAGTGTCGGCACTGCAGATAATGGAAACTGAGACTCGATCCACGAAGAATTCACTCTCCTAGGCTCGAATTCCTAACCCAATCCTTCCGTAGAGCACTGCAGCTCGTAAAAATCGGTAAGAAGACGATTTTTGAAGCGGAACCGGCAGCGTCGGCAGCATCGGGCCGGAGAACTTTGTTCGAGATGGAATATTTTACCACCTAAACGTTCCATATTTGAGGCGTAATTTCCACAAAATTTCCGGACAAAGTTTGGCCGGAGCTTCTGGGGGCCTGACAAAACAAAATTGGGTTAACGTGTTTCCTTGACGACAGCGACATTCATGAAGTCATATCAAGTAAAGGCTAGAAGGACTCAATTGAGTTTTGACAACCATTAGCACGTCAGATAAGAAGGTTTACATACACAGTCAGAACGTGCGCACAGAGGTGGAGTTTGGGCTGTCGATTTGCCAGATTTTTCATGTTCCCGAGGGCCGACACTGACATCACGCTCAAATCTAGGGCTGGTATGTTGGAAGAAATTTAAAGCTTACTGCACGATTCTTTTTTCCCAGTGTGACGGGGACAATTCGTGGTAGAGTAAGATGATAGCTATCTGCGCAAGTCACGACTCATCAAGGATACTGAAACATTTACGCACTGGTAACAATTGCAAGCGCTTCTTGTGAAACACTGTCTCTTTGACAGGGCGGCGTCTAGGGCAAATAACTCCCCATACGGTCTCAGTAGCACTTTGAGCGCATACATGCAGCATTGATTATTGAATTGATAGCAGCACCACGACTGGGAAGATTAAAATTAAAGTCAAGCAGTGAGTAAAAGGAGAAAATTCGGGAGACCTACGTTTGAATTTCTGTCTTCGAACTGCATCGACTGCTACCCAACAGTGTCCTAACTCAGAAAAGTTCCAGGTAAGTTCGACACCAACCTACCTATTGAATCTACACGGCCCTCGTCAGACTGGTTCGAGTCCAGTTCTCGGGAGGAATGATGCTGAACATCATCGGCGGTGTTGGTATTGGTGTTGTTACCGGCACAAGGTCCCAATAAGGAACGGCCGGGCCTACAGCCCTGACACGGCGAACCATGCGCTGTGGTCACGAACGCTCATACCTTTGTGATTACACAATTGAGTGTGTCGCCCGGTGTAGAGACTCTTCGTAAGGTACATTGAAGTCAATGAATGGACCGTGATGCTTGAGCTTGACATCGGAAAGGCCATGAGAAGTAGATGATGGAAACCACATTGTATGGACCTGGGATCGCAACTGAATTTCTGGCACTAGTGGCGCTCGATACCCTGGACAGGGTATCCCAAGAACTCGGTCGCAAAATGGCTGGAATGCCCCGGAATGCCCTCTGTACGTCGATACAAGGATGCCGGCATTGTATCCTACAGGGAAATTTCCAAGTGAACTACACGCTCGGAGAGACGAGGACGTTAGCGGTAACGGAATGGAATGAGAGATATAAGACAGTGGTGGTGGTATGAATGCAAGGCCCGAGTGGACGGAAGCTTCACGTGATACACGCGTCCAAGGCGCGTGTTTAGATTTGGTGACGCGTCTGTCGGATCTCTCGGGACCGATGCCATGACTGTGACTGTGACTCAGTTCGAAGCCGCTGCCAATTAGAGACAAACTGTATAATTTACCACCCACGATATCGCTTTTCAGCTACTCCTTAAAATACCTCTGCGACTCGATTATCGCCGCCTGTGGCATCGCTGGGGACAGCTACTATGACTGGATCCTCATTATTGAACTGGGATGGCAGTCTTACGGCCCAGAAACGTCCAGACGCGGACCATTCTTCCACCAATGGACCCAATAACACCAATGCCGCCCTCCGGTATGGATCCGTGTCGCGTTTTCCTACACCATATAATGGTGTCAACGGTACTTTTGGTGCCATCAATGGCGTTCTGCAAACCGTATCTGTTAGCAGGATCAGCGAGGCACGTGTCGCGTCTCCGAGCATAATGTTGATCTCTTACGTCGCGTCTAGGTGCAGTCAAAAAAAAATATTCACGACGCTTCCTATTTTCGCGGAATCCTTTGACAGCATCGAGTTCACCCTCGTCGTCTCACTCACCGGTAATAACCTGACCTGGTTCTACTGTCGACTGGACTCAAAGTCGTCTTCTAGGGCTGCTCTACCACTGCGCGAATCGATACGTCAACATACAATTCACAAGTAACCACACAAACTATCGATCCCAATGTTCATTGCGGCTTACTTGGGGTGGATAACTCGAAGGACAACGAAGAAGAGCTGATGAGGCTTGTTGAGCAGGTATTTCCTCGTTGTTTCCTTCCTTTGGCGCAACTAGAACTTACGCGATTTCGGATAGACCATGCCACTATCGTGCGCGACGGCAGACACGGCGGACAGAGTCGAATTCAATGTATGTCTCTCACAACATCTTTGACGCGAGCGACACCCTTATCCACGGTGTAATAGTCCTTTTCTCGCCCATCTGAAGAGCCCAATAACCCGCGCATACAAATGCCGGAAGTCAGTTCAGCGCAATCGCTATTCAGTACCAGTCCTGTATCTCCTTCGTCCTCATATATATCGCCGCTCTTTCACGCCTCCGCCTCCGCCAAAACGTCGTCGAATGTTTATGTCTCATGTTGCGGTCCCACCCTTGCCTGGTCACAAGGACGACTATAGGACCGTGATGCTTTCTAGGCATGGCCTACTCGATAGGAAAGCTAAAGTCAAGGCCGCAGGCCTCATCGAGGTGTTTGGAGGCCTTCGCGCCGCTTACCAGGAGGAGGAAGCCATGATAGAAGGCGAGTCCTTCAGCAGCAGCCTTCGTCCATCTACCACCAAGTTTCAACGAAGTCGAAGCTATAGTTCTGACGACGAGATCCCATTAATGATTCAGCGGAATTCGAGTCGAAGAGCCGAGCCCAGCTCATCGCCGAAGAAACGGCGCAAGCCGTCAGTCGAGGTCACATCTTCGCCACCGCCAAGAAAAAGATCTAAGAAGGACGAGGTGCATGCGCGCGCACGTCAGCACACCCAGACTCCGGCAGCCATGATGGAGGGCGGCAGAGCGAGCGTTATCAGGGATTCCTTGCCGAAGAAGCTAACGGTCAAATCAAATCCTTCCAAGCAGAGAAAGCAGTCAGTTGGGACCGCGAACACCCTCAGTTCAAGCGCACACAAAGCCAGTCGTCTCCCTGCACGAAGTCCATCGCGGCGTCTTTCTGCTCCGACGAGGAACCAGTCATGACTTTCTCTGTTTATTACGACGACACTCTGGAGCATGTCCGACTCATCGATACTCGCGAGGGGATCTACGAATACACCATGCAAGACGAAGATCCCGTTTCAGAAGAGGTTTTGTCCATGAACCTGCAGTTCATCAGGAGTCATTTAAAAGGCCATCGCGTTACCGAAGATATGCAATGGTATGATCCTGAGGTGGACGTCTTGGTCGAACCGACTGAGACTCCCCCAGCACCCCTGGCCATGTCTGCAAAGGCCAGAGGCAAACAAAAAGCCGCTCCCGTCAGTCCTGCAAAGGACTTCCTTTCTCCGAAATACCATATCGAAACGAACCTCGGCAGCGACTTTGCATACCTCGAAGACAACCATTCCGTTTTCCATGATCCTCGTGTATCACAGCCACGGGTTGGGCCTACTATGCATTTCCCCCATGTACATCATTTTCCTGTGCACGATTCCGACAGCTTGTTATGTTCCTCCTCGTCTCAAGGAAAGGAGCAGCTACTAGGTCCTCTTCACGATTTTTCTTCCCTCGCAGACAAGGCATATCTGCGCGATCCAAATCTTGATCTGTCGTACCTTTGGTTAGAGACCTCTGAATCCTTGCATAACGGTACTATCGATCCGTCCCTTTTGGGCGGGTTTGAGTCTATGGACCAGTCATCGTTATCATCGTCATCATCATCTTCAGGGTCTTCTCTCAGGGACAAGTCGCCGTCACCGTCACCTCCTCCAAAGGTGCATTCCCCTGCTGTTCAGATCGAAACAGAAATCCATTCTCCCAGCCGTTTACTGTCTCCTCAATGTCCCACTGTCGCAGGTTACCAGCCGCAATTAAACAATGTGCTCGATGAACTGGAGATGTCGGACTTGACTTCTCTTGACGACAGTAGTCCGTGCATTAATCTGATTTCTCTCGATCCTCTTCCAGCTCCATCTCTTCCATCGCCAAAGCCAACGACAATTCCGGTGAAGGTAGGCCCTCCTGCCCGCAGAAAGAGGCCCCAGTGGCCTATGGCGGAAGAGAGTTCCTTTTGCCATCAGTGCAGAACTCGCTCGTTCCGAGTGTCCGTGCAGTGCGGATGTAGGATGATATATTGTGTCAGGTGCATCACAACAAAGTGAGTAGGGTCGTTCTCAAGCGGGTGAATAAGCTTTGACTTCTTTTCAAGGTACGACAATTTGGAATTCGATGCTAACGCCAAAGATTTCGTGTGCCCGAAGTGTAGCAACACATGCACGTGCGATGTATGTACGAGACGTAGAGGCGAGGAGTATGTTTCCACCAAAAAGCAAGGAGGCCGTGCCCTGGTTTCATCTTCCCGGTCTCCGCAAAAATCAGGCAAGTCGCGGAAGGCCAGGGACGCTGAGGAAATGGACACAGAAGATCGGAACCCGGCTCCGTTACACCGCCTTGGCCCTGTACTGCACCACCACCATCTGCATGTGCCACTACGCAAGCTTCCACATGTCTCTCCTCTCGGTGGTCGCACAAATATACCTCCGCTCAGTGAACGTAAGCAGGGTCCAGTGAAGTACTGGGGTACCATCTACAGTTTTACTGGGGAGAAGATTGCGACGGCATATATCCCAGAGGATGGGAGTTCCAATACGCTCCTCGTCCAGCGCTCTCGAGTGTTTGTCGGGGAGATTCAGCCAGTCTGGGGCCTAGGGACGAACCCAACCCTGAGAGTGGTGGATCCTGTGAAGAAAATGGTGGAGAATGATGCTCAGATGACTCGCAGGAGGTTCGTCGGACAGAGAGCACCATTGTTTATGCCCATCCGGACGATAGACTCCTCCGGTGTTATGGAGTACGGGTCAGATGCGGATGGAGAACATGATCCTGAGGAGCCAGGGGATAGGCTCACGCCTAATGACGAGCATCCTGGGTTCGAGTGGCGTAGGGGAGAAGATTTAGATCCTGATAAGATCAGCTTGGCTGATGAGGATGTGACTTCGGTCGTCATAATGTCTCTGAAGCAAATTGGTATTACGGCGATGGTTTCTACAGAGTAGACGCGTCATTCGACAGTAGAGTGATTTTGTTTATTCTTATAGTACGTGTAGCTAAAGTTTAAGTCCACTTTGTAGCTCATATCTTGGTTTATCGCGAAGGAAAGAATAATTCTTGTATTGTTCAATGTCCATTCTACGTGTACTGACCCTTGGAATAGCATCTTTGAATAGCATTTAGCGCAGGCTCCGTCTCTCCGATGCCCGGGGTAAGCGTGCAGCACTCATCCTTATTTGGCTTATTTGACTGATTCCTCTGACCCTCCACAGCAACTGACGTTATGTTTGGTTACGTTCGCCGCGTTGGCACCGTGCGTCATGCGGGGGCATTCAAAGTAGATCACAAGGGGGGTTTGTTCGGCTGTGGCGCGGTTTGTTGACTGCCAGTGCCATATTTGTCTCTTGTTCCACTCCTTCATCATCACTCTCCTTGAACGATACCCTCACAGCACTTCTACACCCCCCATACCACCATCTTTACTACTGCTCATGTATGCAGACATAAGGTCGTTGACCAAAGAGCTTGCCACCGTCATCAAACGTGGATCCGAGCGTGTTCGTACACGATCGTTGTTGGTTTCCGGTAAGGCTGCTCATTATTGACGTGGTTCCCGAGTGTTCATTGTATCTACGTTAGCTGACCGAGACTCTGTGCTCTTACGAGTTTGTGATTGGGCTATTACTGGCGGACCAGACGCGTCAATCCCAGAGGATGAGACTGTGAGTTCGCTTTTATGTCAGTAGTTGCTGGTGGCTTAGCTGAACTCCGTTTGTAGGAGGTACCCGTTCCATACGTTTACGACGAAGACGATGGCGAGTCTGAATCCGAATCGCAAACGACTTCCGACGTAAGCTGGATATACCTTGTTGTATTTTTCCTGCTGAAGCAATGTGTAGTCTCTTGACGGTGACGACCGGTCCACCCTTTACAACAGCTCTTTCGACCAGTCAGGAAGGACTTCCCCCGACACCGCCGACACAAAACAAAGTTTTTTTGACCACAATGGCAGCCCTGACGATGTGACCGCCACTCTCCCACGATCTCCAGTTACACGACGTGGACGGACCCGCACCGTCTCACTTAGACCATCAGAGCGCGACGAGCAGGTCGATATTCTCCATCATCAGAATGACCAGCTCGAAGAAGAGCTTCAACACTGCGTTGGAGCAGAGTCGGAACTGATTATTTGGTTCATTTGCGACAAGAACGTGCCAACTTGGAAGGGTCGGTTTGATATCCTGAAGGGCGGCACAAGGGATATTGAGCTGAAACTACACAGCTCCGAGGCTGCGCGTCATCGCCTAGAGAAGGAGTTACTTGATGCCGCCAGGGAACGGGAGATATTGCAGGCACAGCTTGAAGAAGAACACTCGGAACAATCCCGGCTAAAGCGTCGTCTTGCCGATACCCATTCTCAGCTACGGCGGAGATGTTCTGAACTGGAAGACCTTGTTGTTAGGATCAATGCTGCCGCCGAGGAAGCGACCTCTCGCTTGGAAGCAGAGCGTGACAGTGCGCTAGCTGCCGAATGCAATTGCGCGTCATACTATCTCTGTGTTGGAGAAGGAGAAGGCCGAGGGGAGGACTTTGGCTTTGGATATTTGGGATGAGTACGAACGTGTTCGTTCCTCGGAATCGAGCGTTCGGGTGACGGAGAAGGAAAGGGACGACGCCCTGGCCTTGGCTTCCGAACTCCGAAACCAGGTCTCTGAATTGAGTCAGGAGCTCCAAGCCACCCATTCGAGACGCGAAGCACTGGAGCAAGAGGTTCACCAGCTACAGCATGAAGCCACGCGACAGGTGAGGGAAGCGGAGGAAGAGGAGGAGACGAGACGATTGGAGGTCGAACGTCAGGCGGAATTGGAAGCATCACGCAAGAGGATGCAACAGATGCTGGAGGAGGAGACAAAGCTGAAGCAGCAGGCCGTTGAGGAAGAGAGGAAGAAGAAGGAAGCAGAGGAGCGCGCCGTCCTGAACGAACGGGAGGAACAAGAGCGTCGAGAACAAGAGCGGAGGAACAACTGGCAGCAGGCGACGATGACAGAAGAAGAACGATGCCGTAGACGCGACGAGGAGAATTGGAACCTCTCGTTCGGTCAACTGTGGTCCTCCCAGAGAGCGATAAATCGCTTTTACTTCGTCCTGAAGGAGTTCGAGACGACTCAATTTTCCGAAGCTAGGCCCCTGACGCCAAATTCGGTGCCTTGGCCTGTTTTGATCAGTCCGACCCGGTTTTATGTGGGTATGTTGGAGGATTGGACGCTGGCCGACAAGTTCTTTGATCGTGCTAGAAGATCTCTTCCTTACGACGCGTACAGGGACCTCATCTCGAGGACTCGGCAGACGTTCCATCCAGATCGATGGAGATCGAGGAACTTGTTGAACACGGTGATGGACGAGCCTCTTCGTGCTGTTATGGAGGACGCTGGTAATAAGGTTTCGCAGGCCGTTAACCGTTTATATCAAGATATGTTGGACAGGTCGTCTTAATTATTATTATACATGCACTCCCTACTGAACATATGTACTTTTTACCACTTACGCACATTACGAAGCAATATGATTATGGATTTTTACGTCGGCCTACAATGTTTATGCCTGTGCAATTTTGCGGCAAATCGTGAGAGGGACGGATGATCGGCCCGGTGAAGGTGGCAGTGTCGCTTCTTTTCCAACCTACGGCCACATGCACATACCTCTGTGCGTGCACGATGCCAGTGCTACGGTAAGCACTTGATTTACTTGCATTACTTTTTGTTGAACTTTTCCCCAGTTGAAAAGGACGCCTTTTCTGTCATTTGCGACTTCCATGTAAATTTATTGAGCGCAATTTTTGGCAGCTCAATCAACGACTGAGAGCATTTAGAGCCTAAAATCATGGCAGACACATTACTTGCCATTTTACTCGTGACAACGTCTGCGAAAGAGGCGAATCTTGTGTATCAGTGGCCTGCAAATCCCGAGTCTCTTCCAAGATTGAGCAGACCACATCCAGAACATACTTCGTCGCTCATTCAGTTCGACAACGTCTGGAGGGCCTCCAACTACGGTGATGCCGCAGAGCCTTCAGAACTTCGACCACGTACACAAATTAGCGAGTCCGAATACGCATGGAAACGTACCCAGTCCGTGCGTGACAGATCGTCGTCCATGACGCGTTCATCGTCCCATCCTCCTTCTGGAAGAAGCTCTCCGACACAAGATCTGGATTCCACAACCACCGAAGACGGATACGGCGCCCTCTTTGGATATTCGTCGTCCTTCCTAGCAGGCCTTCTATGCCCCCAGAGGTCCATGTGCCACCAGAAATGCGAACTGCTGGTCGACGATCTCGCCTTTGTTGGGCACCCCGTCTGCGATGATACGGACGGCAAATGGCGCTTCAGACCTGAAAATTCTGGGGTCGGCGCCAGAGGGAGAGAGACGAGAAGTCCTGGGTCTGATACCGAGGAAAGCCCAGATAGGGTTGCACAACAAAACGCGCCGTCGAACTCGACCTGGCTCCAGACGTTCAATTTTGTGATCGTCCTCGACCTACCGCATCCTTCGTCTTCCACGTCCGGTAATTATCTCAAGTACATAGAGATTGTGTACGAGCAAATCACATTCATGATGACTGCCGTCCTCTTCCAAGAACAAGTCCTACACAATTTTGTAGAGGAAGAATGCGGCACACTGGGTTCGCTCAAAGATAGCTGTATGGCCAAAGGTTCGTTTGCTGTCGTCTCCATCTTTCAGCGGCTAAAGTTGCCGATATCAGGGGAACCATTTTCGAACTTCATGACCCAGGCTTTAGAAGTTTCTTCCATAGCGCCGGCCATGAAAGCACTGTATGAAGCTATCAAATCGTCTTCTATGGCATACGTCACGATCAATAACATCCCTCTCGAGCTGCAGCTTCCGCCATTCCTAGATCAGATCCTCTATTCCGAAGATGAGGATCTTCATCAGCCCGAGGACGAAGAATGGCAGAGTTGGGGCCCAGGAATGGCTTTTGGCTGGAAACTGCCGGCGTTGGCGCCTTGGAAAAGCCTGCTGTTGTTGGATGACTCCTTGAACCTCAGAACACCTCACGTTGACGGCGATGATCACAATTTGATTGAAGGTCTGGTAAAATTTATGGAGATTGCTGCGGTTACACTTTCGTGAGATCCATCTTTCATTGATAACCACATATTTCATGCTAATGGTTAAATGGAAGGCTTGCTGACATGGCTACCCTGTTAGACTGGGACCTAGAGTCGCAGCTGTTCCCGACCGTCCGTTGGCTTGTCCAACATCGGCGAGCGAAGGTTGTCGACATCGTACACACTGGACTGAAGACTTTGTTCATTCTTCCTCCGAAACTCCCTGCACCGTACGTGTAATGTCACCCGCCTCTTAAAACGTATCTGACATGTCAGTGCAAGTGTACGGCAACTGTCAGAAGATTTCCAGAGAGAATTTGCTCAACAACCAGTGTCCTCTCTTCCCGAAATATTATCCGCAATATCGACCTCGTCTGGTACACACTTCTTTGACGTCGTTGTCCAGTCTAAGGCCCTCATACCATCATATCAAAACGTAATTTCATGGATGCTTAAACGTGACTTGCTCGTCACCCTCCACCTCCGCGTACGCATAGTTGCCACCAAGGAGCTCAAGCTACGCGTCAAGCATCGCATCGAGAAAGCCCGGGCGAAAAAAGCCAACAAAGGCCGGAGCAAGCTCTGCCAGGAAGTCGACACGGACTACTCGTCATCGGGCATGACATGGCTCTCGTTATCGCCCAAGGCCGCACACGCGTATTCGCGACGCCATACATCGACTGAATCCGAGAGGAGCAGAGCCGAAGCTGATGACCAAGAGGAGCTTGAGGAGGAAGAACAGGAGTGGGATTCCGGATGGGACACGAATGACGATGATTTGACGTCGTCCATAATCAAGGATCCGAGCCGCGCGACGCCTCTGCAGCGACAATGGCTTTCAGCCATGTCGGAAGACAAGGACGCTCTCATCGCCAAGCGATTTGATCAGTACGTGTATTTGCCGAATTAAAGATGTTCACCGTGCTGATGTTTGCTCCAGCATCAATCAGTATTTCGACGGCAAGCGGACAGACGACGAGATCTTGTATCGTGCTGAAATCTCACGCAAACAGCTTCGTCAATTGCTTCACCATTATGACGAATATGTAAGTTTCTAACGTGTCGCATATTGTCAAAAACTGACACTTTCCCCAGCTTCAAACATTCTTACACCCTTCATAATCGTCAAATATTATATCTACATTATTCGCAGTATGACTTATATTTATACATGAATTAATGAATATACATACAACAACAGTTGCTTCCTCCCTATGCATAACACAACAATCGAGCAAAATAAGTAACGCCGAACAGGTAATGAAAGTCTTCAAGAGATTCTCAAGCCAGCCATCCGCGACAATTGGACGCTCCGCACAGACACCGATTCCTTCCTTTGTGCTTCTTTTCAGCTGCCGACGGGCAGTAGTCAAACGTGAACTCGGTGCCAGCGTTAATTCTTTTCTTCGCAACAAAAGCGACATAAGGTGTCCTCATCTGCAGAAAAACAGCATGAATATCGATACCACGAGGGCAAGCTACAATAAATACCTCAAAAATTGTGTCGTAAACGACCTGATATATCTGCAGCGTCGGATTACAGGAATGGCTGGGAACGTGTTCATCAATGTCTGACCCGAGTACGGTCTTCTTGAAAACTCACTTCAAGAAACGAGTCCAATTTCCTTTTGACATTGGATCAGACGAACCTCGGAAGATAGAACGAGGAAAGGTATCTCACCATACACTGTCGAATCAACGCTGTAAGCACCCTCTTCTTCAGGCTCGTTTCCATCTTCTGTGAAATCCAAGGCGAAGATAAATGACTGGTCTAATGACCTGTTGGCTACAGCCCGAGGCCTTTGTATATCGTCAGTACAAGCGCAAATCAACATCACGTAGATGACATACACTAATAACCTACGTCGCAGTTAATACGCAGCAACAGAAAGAATTGAGCCGATAGCTTACCCTGTATACAGACCAATAACCCTCCCGCGCTCAACATCAACCGACGAGCGAACACCCCAGCCGCATTTTTCTGTCTTGAACACCTCGATAGGGATTTGACGAGGAAGTTGGGCCACACGGTTTATACAGCTTATATCACAGCGGCAGAGCTAGGAGCATATGAGGTTACGTATATCAGCCGAACGAAATTTTTGCTAACCCTATTGCATTCAATGACAGCGACATGACTTTCCACGCTGAAGGTGAATAAGCCCTGTGAGACGATCAGTAAAAGAGTAGTAAGCAAGAAGCAAGAACAAATCCTACCTTCGAGGAATACGCGAACACTTGAACCTCTTCCCCGTTTTGCCGAACCCTCTTGACTTCAGAATCCGCCTGGCAACCGCACGAAGATGGACCCGTGCACGTTCTGCAAGTGCAGATGGTGAGGAGTACATCGTCCACGGGGTCTGGTGCACCCGCGCCGCTGAAAATATGGTTTGTATGATGTTACAAGTGGAGGAACAGTATCATGTACCGAACGTATTCCCTTTCTAGATACCTAAAATTCTTGTCCAGTTCGGGAGTTTCTTCGTCGTCGACTTCGTTCACGAATGTGATAGCAGCGGCTTCGGCTTTCGCTGCTTCAACAGTCCAAGTTCTTTGTAGCATTTCTCGTTGCGAAAGCCTTGATAATCTCGTTAACATCTCGTCATGAGGTAATTGTGCTGGCCTGCCTTTGCGGTAACTTCTCAAGACGTTTTGTCGGCCGTGGAGAGGTTGTTTCCGAGGCTGTCAACGATCGCTTTCGCTTGACTGTGCGCAGAGGTTCTGAGGCTTGAGCGTGCGTAGCCAAAGGTCGGGCACTTGAGATGACTCGAAACGATCCAAACGTTCCAGTGCTGGGGCCAACATTGAGAGGACGTGAAGGTTTAGGGATGCTTGTTTTAGGGGAACGTATCGATGCAGAAGAGAGAGCTCGGAGGTTGAGAGAACCGTCTCGTCTAGCGGACCTGTGCGGGAGTGACCGAGTGGCTCCCTCTTCACCAATGGACGCTGAAGACGTCGACGGCATCCTCTCTGGTACTTGCTTTTGTTTCCCCTTCCCCTTGGAAGAGGACGATAGAGTCGACAATGGTTGGCGAGCGCGCTCTTTGCGCTGAGCCCGGAAGTCTGCGCGCGGACTGCACGCTTGCTGTGGTGCTGGCCGTCCTATTCCTCAGCCTGGACGAAGGGGGAGGCGTTGACAAAGGGTCCGGTTCAAAGTCCCACCCATTCGAAGACCCTGAAGTGTCGGAATCCTCGGCGTCGCTGTCCGTGTGTTCAGGTGTAGGATGCTTTTGTGGCGGGACATCCTTATCAAAGAGCAGTGCCGCCAATTTATCTGAAATAGGGATGGGTTCATCTTTCGTAAAAGCAAGTTTCTCCTCGTACGCCTGTGCACGCAAACGCGTCCTGGTATTGATTATATCCGTGGAGGACCATATCTCAATATCTCGAGACTCCCGAGCCATTTGTTGGCGCTTTTTTTGCTGTCGTGTAGTATGCGATTTCAGATAAGCGGGCGGTATATCTTGTTCTGTATACGTGTTGTTTGTTCCGTCTTCGCGGCGCCATGTATCCCAGCGAATCTATGTATCATGAGCACATCGGTGACAAGCCTGTAATATGACTCACCTCGTTCCTGTTCAAACCAAAAATCGATATGATAGACTTGGACGAAAGAATAAACCACGCACCTAACTTCATTATCGTATCCCACCTCTTCGCTGACAATGCTCAAAGGCCAATTACCATTTTCATCTGCACCTTCAGCACCATTGAAATTTTCTTCTGGAGTTTGAGAACGCGACCAGAGGTACAATGGATTGTCACTGTCGCTATCTTCCTCATGTCTTGAAGGGGTAGACATGGTGTCAATAACGATCGATGAAGTCTGTGGTTCAAGATTTTTCGGGTTTTTAAACACAAATTCGAGAGTGTATTCAAGAAAGCCAGAGGGAAGTGGTTGAGGAAATGGCTACTTAGAAGAAAGGAAGATATCCCGTTATTTGTGGTGTGGTGGGTCTAGTCAACATTACTTTTGTACAACCCAAATAGGAAGGCCCGTTTTAGCCCTATTTCCTGTTGAAAATTGAAAATTTTCCAGTAATGCGTGGCCAAGTTTGGTAAGGAACGTGATCTGTAGTTTTTTTTCTACCTCGGAAATCATTTTAGGTCAGTATGTATAGATTTCGACAAATTTCTTGTCCAATTTGGCCGCGGCCCCAAAGTAGCGAGAAATGACAACTTTCATACTACAACTTTAATATGTAAAAAGTACACTTAGCATTGACGAAGATGAGACTATAGAAGAGGCACATAGAATTCACCGCAAGGCATTCACTGCTTGGGATACCTTGTTTCCCGCTGCTTCGAGGGAAGAACGAATGGAATCATCCATCACGGTCTTCAACAAACTCCTCGACTTCCATCGGTCAGGATGGAACATCTGTCTGGCCCTCATCACCATCTTCTTGTACGCATTGACCTGCAGGTAACGCCTTGCAAATTTGAAGAAGCCGTCCACAGCCTGCCAATCGTCAAGATCCGATACCTTGAAACGTCGAGGATGGACCAGCACAGGCCAAGGTACGCTGGAAGACGTCAACGGCTTGGATTCAGAGTATGGCGTCGTTTCGAACTCGTCCATCAGGACGAGAAAACGGTCGACCGCCTGGGAATCCGTCCAGCATTCAAGGTTCCACTTCTCCTTATCTCTCCTCTGACATCGCCGCTTCTCAGCCTTTGTCGCCTCGTGCCACTTCTGCCGCTGTAACTTCTGCTTTTCTTCACGCTCAGCCTGAGCGTGCTCTCTCTCTACACGAGCTTCCTCCTCCATCTTCATCCTATGATCTTCCTTCTTTCGTTCCTCGTCCTCCATTTTGTGCATTTCCTCAGCCCTTCGCTTCTGCTCCATCTCTCGTTCCTTCTGCTCTTTCCGCTCCCTCTTCACTCTAGCTTCTTCCCAGAGTGACTTATCTCTTTCGAGCTCCAGCATCTTGCATCGTGAGTTGGCGACGCCCAGCTGTCTTCGTAGATCGAGGATCTCATGTGCGTGTTTGAAACTAGCCGCCCGGACTATATAGTTGGTCCTTGCGATCTCCCGGTCCGTGTCATCCAGCTCGCAGCACAGCGCTTGCAGTTGCGCTTTGGTGCTTTGTAACTCGTCGCGAGCGTCAAGTAATCGTGATCGTTCTTCCTCGAGTCGCGCCTGGCAAAGCTTCATTGTCTCGACCTCCAAACTCAGCTCCTCTAGCTTCTGCTCAAGGACACGCTTCTCGTCACAAACCTCCTGCAGGGCTGTGGCCAGGGTAGACCCTTCGAGGACCCGTTCCAGATTGGATATCTGCTGTCGCTGACTTTGCGACTCTAGTTCCGCGATGTCATTTTGACGCTGAAGCTCGATGACTTTCTTTTCCAGGGCTCGGATATGATCGGAATTCCGCTTGTCTGATTGCTCGCGTTCCTCCTTCAGTAGTCGCTGGAGAGTGATGGTATCCGCGACGGGGGGTGCTTGTACAGAGGGCGGCTTTTTGGCAAATTGATCAGCACGTTGCGATCTACTAGGTGAGCTCGGCTGGTCACGATCAACCTAGGGACTTTGTCAAGGGGATGCAGAAAACAGATTGGTACAACTTACATTGCCGGCAGTGGGTCTGCATTCATTCTTCTCTTTGAGGTCTGGAGCTGGATCCCGTTTCTCCATCCTTCCACCATCGCCGTTGGGAGGAATCTTATCTATTCCAGGCCGTTCCTACGAGGAAACAAGTCAGATATCGTCTTGAATCATGTAGTGACTCAGACTTCACCTTCGCTGCCGCTTGAGGCCTTTCATCTACTGGCTCTGGCGGTCTGGTGGATAAAGACAGAGTCACATCGGATGTCCCCGAAACGGAGCAGATGACACCAGACTTCATAGCTCGCTTAGCTAGATTATTCTCTTGTCAGTACAATCTACCTGCAAAAGAGACTGTATTCTAACCAAGTAGGATCGAGGGAAACTCGACGATAGCATATCGCGCCTCTTCATCGAAATCGATAGTCGCTATCTGCAGAGCAGATTTGAGATGCTTTGCAGTGATAGAAGCTGGAATATCATAGAGATATAGGACAGGGTCTCTCAGTTGGGTGATAGAGCACATCTTCGACGTCTTGAGCGATGTGGCTCACGCAAGTGGGACATGCACCTGGGAAGTGCCTGGTATTATGCGATAGGCTCCTCGAGGCATTGAAGCTTTGCCAGGTGACCTTGGGCGCCTAATCGAATACTGAGCTTGGGATTCGGAAGGTACTTCCGTGGTACTGGAATTGGATGAGAAATTAGGTACCGAATTGGCTCGGTCTGTTCCGAAAGGAACCCATCATGCAAGCCATGACCGGAATCGACCTTTACTCATCCATTACTCATTCCGGCGAGCACTTTGACGCAAAGAAAAGGGTACACATTGATTCAAAACGTGTTGCCCACGATTAATGGGTTTCCTTGCACCTTATGAGTCCGTACACAGGTCAATATGCAGCGTGCTTGAGAGTGAAAGCCTCTTACCTTTGGAGTAATACTCTCGTTCTCTCGGCTTCTCTCTGTCTGATGGGCCCTGCCTGAAAGTGTTGCTTGCATAGGCAGTATTGTGGACCCAGCATACTTGAGCTTCTCGAGTGCGTCTGGGGGCCCGGGGATGTAGTCTCGTAAACCAAACTCGACGATCCGTATGAAGAAAAGTCATTCAATCAGTGGTTCGGCCTCGAGTGCTCCGGGCAGAACATCTTCCAATTGGACAAGAGTCGCCGCTGTTCCACTGTTGACTTCGTCGCGACGCCCCAA
Organism: Armillaria borealis; assembly: GCA_030435635.1. NCBI lineage: Eukaryota > Fungi > Basidiomycota > Agaricomycetes > Agaricales > Physalacriaceae > Armillaria > Armillaria borealis. The sequence goes on along the minus strand of JAUEPT010000023.1, from coordinate 205,514 downwards.
GGACTGCTGCCAAGCAGGTCTCGTCTTGCTAACGTTGTCAAAAGGTATCTGGAAGATAGGAACGGCGGTGCCGACGGTCGCACCAAAGGCACGTAACTGAGTAGTACCGGCACCGGATGCCAATACATGAAGGCCGGAAAGAATGGTACTGTATGCCACAGAAACGTCAATACGACTAGCATAGCAATGTCGTCTCGATTGGCATTACACGTGAAGAGAAAGATACTAACGAGAGTGGGAAAGATAATGGCGTAGGTGTAGCGAAGGTGTAATAGCGCCAGGATTGCCACGGTAACACCCTGGTTCATGAATCAATAATGCAATACTGCGAAGAACAGATCGAAGAGCTACATACCAGCCATAAATCTGAACGCATCGTCATAGGAACCCCCGAGGAGACAATATCGAATGCTGGTGTCGTGGTCGGGGCCGCATTGCTTGGAGTCGCGTCATTGCTCGAGGGTAGGCTGGGTAACACATTGGAGGCATTTTTTTCAGCCTCTTCAAGCTGTTCGTGATCCTCCTTGCTCACGGCACAGGTTGAAGCTATCGCAAATACGGCAGGGGCTATATTCGCTATCTTTTCCTGACTGTCATTCATCCACCATGAGAGCAGCAAGTCCCACGATATCCGCTCGTTTCTCTTGCGTACAAAGGTCGGGCACTCAGCCAACCGTGTAGACTCCATGTCAACGTGATTTAGCACTACAGAAAGCGCCCAGTTAATGAGCACGTTTTTCGTAGTTAGGAAGAGGGGTCGGTAGAACGCATTGGAGGCGAAGCGTGGGTGCTAAAGCATATCGCGGAAGAGTGAAATGAGGCTCGTCAGCCTTCCGATTGTGATATGAGATAGCGTCTGAGCGCCAGTACAAAAGATCCCCAATACCGGCCACTTGAGTGCCATTGCGAACAAACGCGGAGATGCACTGCGAGTGAAGGATGTCGTGCATATTTTCCCTCGGATTCAGTGAATAGCGCAAAGAGAAAAGCGCCTATGGTTTCAAAACCGGCCTTACGCAACGCGTTTACAACCAACTGAAGCCAACTCGCAACCGATATGTCAAGGGCGCGCGGTCATCGAAATTGTGCTCGCGAGCCTTTCCTTCCTCGCGTGGAGGGACACATGTCGTCAAAAAAGCCAGAAGAAAAATTTTCTCCAAGGCAGACTGAAAGTGTTTGGCAGATTCGGCACTCTGCGAGCTTGAGCCTGAAGTACCAGCTGAGAGATGGAGGTGGGAGTATTTTGTCGAACACAAAAGCAGGGGTGTCAAGGAAGTAGACGAGTAGAGAATTGGTTGATTGGGCATCCCAGGATGGCCATTTGAGGAAGGAATCCCGTCATACTCTGTTCAGTCAATGAGGAGAGTAATTTGATCAATCTCAGCAAGGACTTACTATACGACAAGTAACCGGGCTGAGATCGATCTCCAGATGCAGGTCAAACAAGGGTAAATGACTGCCGCTGATGAGGCCTAGGGGTTACCGGAATATCGTAGCGAGATACATCCAGACAACTTTCAGTGTTGTCAAGGAGGTCTTGATGTTCCTCACATTTATGGTCAACTACAGGCGACGGACAACGTATGAACGCGTCGTCCATGGTTTGAGAGTCCATAATTTAATCCTAGATCATAAGGGCATGTCTCGGGGACCAGCGCGAGCGTGTATAGAGCAATGGAAGGACGACGCGACGTGATGGTGAGTGGGTTCCAAGTTTGGACACATACGCACAGTGCCGGATTCCGGCCATCACTATTTTCAAGTCCCGCGCACCCCCCTGTGTGGGGCTCAGCCCTGTCTCTCCAAGAAGCCATTATTTCTTATCCTGGTGCGAGACGAGGTTTTCTTACCTCAGTTTCAGCCTAACTGAGGTCTAGGGTATATATTGACGTCGCCGCATGAATCTGTGGACGGCCTGATAACCCAACTGAGCATAATTGGATCCTGCTGCAATGCCTTTAGACAGGATATTGGAAATCTCACAGTTGAGTACGAGACCGATACTCGGTACGTGTTACAATTCTCTAGTCGTTCCTGCGTTCAACGGCCTCAGCCTCCACGTCAACATTTCCGATACTTCAAGAACAATACATGCAATCATCGATCGCCTAGACTCGAGCCAGTCCCCACTTCGGTTGATGACAGTCGATCAACTAGAGCGGTGGGACTGGTACAGAATGGTCGAGGGTTGGCACGGTCAAAAAGATTCCCACCATTTTTTTGAACCTCGAAAACTTTGGGTCACCGATTTTAGATTTGAGTACATAGAATTGTGAAGATTCAAAATGCGAAATACTTCATGTTTTTATTTTTTCGATAGCTTCAATGTAGCGCCTGGAATAAATGGTTTAGTGAATTCGCCCCTATAAATTGGCCTTTTTGGGACTTCCTTCATCGTTATGACATAAGCCAGGTCGCTATGGCCAGAGGAAACTCAGAATTAAAAAGCCTTCAGACCGAATTTCGAGAAAATAAAAGCATGGGGCGCCTTGTATTCACTGTCGCAATCTCTCGCTGAGTTCTTGAAGGAAAAGAAGAGACGAAGTTGAAGGGTCTAGGCGGGGCAAAAGAATAAATCGTGGGAATTTTTTTGACCATGCGAGCCCTCGATCATTCTGTACCAGTCTCATCCGCCTGCCCGAGTTGATCGATTGTCATCAACTGGCGGTGAGACTGGTTCGAGTCTATCGATCGCCTTGCTTTTGAAGGAAACCCGTGGATCTCACTTCCAACTACGCAGCATCTCAATTTGCATTTTGGATTACCCGTCGTGCAGAACTGGACGGAGCACCTCTTTTCGAGACGCAAATTACCTCACTGCCACCATCCCGCCAGTGATATAAGACGAATTTAACGGCTAGGCTAGATGGGTTCCCTCTAGTATTTGAAGACCAACATCTCCAGGTATACCGTCCATCTTTGCTCTTGAACACTTACTAACATCATTGCAGCTCACTTCGGCACTACCTTTGGATGCGAATGCATACGGTCTGGATGAAATTATCTCTGTCTGGTTTCAGACGGGATACTTACAAACAATGTGGGCATGCGACGAAGCTGACGCCGTGGATGAGAATATGTATGATTTATTTCTTAATATTCTGGACGCTGCTTGATCAATATCCAGTTATGGCACCATTCGTTTTATCTTGAACACCGTTTGGGTAGCGAACCTTCATTGCATGCGGTCTTACTACTCAGGTCAGTAAAGCCTTTCCATGATGGTTCTGGACTTATCCTTACTAGTGCCGCTGGAGGGGATATTCTTCTAGTTACTCCCAAAGATGCACCGGTGTCCGTTTGACAATACCGGCTAATCAGCGGAGTGTTTGACACTTCTTTTCTGGGCCGGGCCCTCAAGACGTTGTGCGGGTGTTACCATTTGGTTGGTCGGCCTCTGCGGCAACCCGTGAGCTTTTGGCCTTCACTTTTACAGGTATACCTGTATTCGTGGCATCAGAAGCAGTCGTTGATGGCGCAGATGGGGATATCACCACATAAATGATGCAAAAGTTTACTTTTCCGATCTTTCGTTACATATATCCCTGTCGTCGATGCAGCCATCGCAAGACATTGTGAGATATTACTTTCGTCATGTTACGTGTTTTAACAAATATGACAGTACCCGCCTTACATCTTCGGCGTTACTCAGTCCGTTGTGTTCTTCTCTTACGCTCTTGGGTCTTCATGTTGACAGACTGTTCAGAGGGATCTTAATGATGAATCCAGGTGGCTCCGAAGATATCGGCCAAGTATGACCCGGATACACAGTATGCTGCCGTTATCTCCTCGTCGCGATCTGCTTTGCAGACTTTTTGGTAGGTTTTCTCTGATTAGTTTCAGAGTAACAGCCAGCAATGGAGAAGCGATGCGAAACTATTCCTTGGAAGGAGTTCAGTATGCCGGCATATGGCTTGATATGAACGAAGCCAGCTCGTTCTGTGATGGCTCGTAGTACGTTTCCCATCCTTCTTGGCTTCTGATCGTTTAATGATGTCCACATAGTGGAACGGGTGCTAATCTGACAAATACTGGCGTCTCATTCCTTCTTCCCGGCGAACCCGGAAATCTTGTTCTAGATTATCGTGGCGAGTATTTGGATTATTTAAGGTTTCATGTGCGGAGTTCTACGCGCGAATACTGATGATGGGATTAGTTATGATCGTGCAGGCTCAGGTCCCAGTGGGGAATATGACTGTTAACGGAACGTTGACCTGTGTGGTCACCATTAATCAGACTCTGAGCCGTCGAGGGGTCGATCTCAATACTCCTCCATATGCCATCCGCAATGGTACATTGTGATCGCAATCTGCCCTCCACCTGTACGGAACAGCTTGATCTAGGATTCAGCAGGTTGCTCTCGTGGCCAACGGGACGCACGCAAGCGGCACAGTTAAGCTCGATGTCCACAACTTGTGGGGCTCGATGTAAGAAAAAGCCGTTTACAAGGCGCTAAAGGACGTTTTACCTGGAAAGAGGCCGTTCATCAGCAAATCTACCTTGCTTCCTCTGGCAAGTGGACTGGTCACGAGGATTCTTCTCGTCCATTTTTCTCGAAAATTGATACAATTACTGCACAGCTTGGCGAAAATCTCTCCCCGTCAGTATATTAAAACGTAGTTTGAGGTCACTAAATAAATGAAATGCACAGATGGCAATGCATGTATTACAGGGAATCCTGCAGTTGCAGCTATTTCAGATACCTTTCATCGGTGCCGATGCCTGTGGATTCAGTACACCCCACAACATCACCTTGTTACCACGACGACTGACGCATCTGATAGATGGGAACACTGACGAAGAGCTGTGTAATCGGTGGGTGCAGTTGGCTGCATTTCCGCCGTTCTTTTCGCAATCAGATATCGAGGGTGCAATCTCTTAGGGACCTTCCCGCTGGGACAGTGTTGCTGGTGCATCAAGAACCGCCATAGCCGCTCGTTATTCTCTATTACCTTACTGGGTAAGCGGTTCTTCAGACTTACTTCGTAACATACTGACTCCTCTTGTTTCAGTACACCCTATCCGCCAAAGCATCTTTGTATGACACTTCGCCTGTCCTCCCGCCATCCCTCGTATTCCCCGATGAGGAATAACTGTTAGGCGTTGATAGGCAGTTCTTGATTGGCCGGGACGTTTTGATGACACCCATATTATAATTAGAGCCCAACGTCTCTACTGTTGATGGTGAGACTACCTACCGGAGTTCGATGCGTAAAGTTGTATTAACGGGAATATAGAAATCTCTCTCCGGACGTGAAAGTGTTGCATGTCGGGACTGGTGAACCCACGAGGTGGTCAATGCGACGTCAGGTAGCAACACAAGTCTTTCAGCTCCGCTTGGGGATACCAACGTCCATGTTCGCGACGGAGCATCTCTTCTCCCCCATGCAGGACCAGCGTACAGGATCGAAGAGACGCGTCAAGGACCATAATTGCTACCGGTGTCTCTGACTTCCGACGGCTGCGCTTCGGGTACAGCCTGCATCGATGACGGTGTGATTGCACCACCAACACTGAATATGACGTTGGCATTCTCTGCTTCGGAGAGTAGGCTGGTCATCGCCCTGTTGGGAACTTCAATGTGTCGCAGAGACTGCGTTCTGTTACGGTATTGAGTGTGGAAGCTTGGCCTAGCGCTGTGGCTCTTGATGATCAAGCGTCGTCGTGGGCACCTAAAAAGGCTCTGCAGACGCTTGATTTGGTGGAGTTGGCTGCGGACCTCAACCACTTGGTCTTTCTTGAGTGGCGACGCAAACAGTAAAATGTCATTTCACACCAATGCTCGCTCGAAAGCATTCATAGTACGCAAACCGTACGTGAGTTCTAACGTCTATGTTAGATTTGCGACACACGTAGATTTGACGTAGATTTCTTCAATTCGTATCCTCGTATACCTCAGTATACTCCGCCTTGCCTTTTCAAGCTTCCTATATATCGAGCGATGATCTGGACTGTACCTCGCCCTCGCTACCCAGAACAATTTTTACTCCTCTCTCGTTCTCGTGATTCGCACTTTGGCTCTGAAGTAATATTAATAAGTCAAAACATACGACGCATTAGTAATGACCGCGAACTAACTCCCTCATTTACAGTCATCACGAATCGCAATGGGCAAATTCTACGACGAGATACCTGGATATGTTATGGCAATGATCAAGAAACAGCATATGTTCTGGGTAGCCACGGCTCCTTTGAGTGCAGACGGGCACGTCAATGTGTCGTCTAAGGGCGTTGAGGGGACATTCCACATCATCGACTCTCATACGGTATGGTACGAGGACCTCAGTGGAAGCGGTGAGCCTACACATCTACCTTTTCCAACGGAACCTCTCTCATTATCCTCAGGTGTGGAGACCATATCGCATCTTCGCGAGAACGGAAGGATTACTATTCTATTCAACGCTTTCGAAGGTCCGCCAAGCATCGTCAGGCTTTTTGGACGCGGTTGGTACTAGATTTCAAAGCAATATTCTGCGGAACTAATAAGTATATGTAGGAAAAGTCTACGAATTCGGAACACCTGAGTACAATGCACTTATCCCCTCCGAGACTCGTCATCCTGGATCTCGTGCGGTCATCATAATCGATGTACACAAAGTCGGGGCGGTAAGGTCCTTGTTTATTTTCACGGTGTCTCTATGCTCAGACAGTTCCAGTCCTGCGGCTATGCTGTACCATTTTACGAGTTCAAATCGCATCGTACCCGACTGCTTGAATTCGCCGCGAAAGTTGAACTTGCTGATATCGAGGCCGAAGAAGCGGACAACGCGATACGTCAGACTTCTCGTGCGGATAATGGTTTGAAGCAGTACTGGGCTCAGCAAAATGCCCAGAGTATTGATGGGTTACCTGGCATGACTTTCGGGCAGCATTCTATGGACAAGTTCCAAACCAGAGGCAAGGTCTACAAGAAGGATGACGAAAGCATCTCTATGAAAGGCTATTTGAAGCAGCTGGATATGAGATTCATTCTGGGCTTTTCTTTGGGAGTAGCAGCTACTGCCGCTTCAAACTTCCTCTTTTATCGTCGGTAGAGCATGGAAAGGGATGAAAACGATGCAATTGTATGTACGCTATATGAGATGAATGCAATGTACGTGCCGGCAATCTAAGTAAGTAGGCGGTATGGTAAAAAGCATGCGATGAAAGCAGAGAAAATATATGCAAAAACTGTCCAATGATGAAAAAGGCCGATCGAAACAATAACTACAAATCTTGTGGAAGAATTAAGACATCGTGACTGGGAGGTGAGAGAGAGGAGCCGAAAACACTCGCCGAGGCACGGCTGGCGAACGGGTTTGTAAAGAAGGTCGCGTCGAACTGTTGCTGATCCTTCCTGAAACCAACAAATAGCTTTTCCCGTTGCTCTCTCTTGATCTCCTGGCGCCACTGCATCATTCTCTCCTCTGTACTGACACGGGGCTCCTAAGTTCCAGAGTTAGAGATGTTGCAAACATGGCAGGATATCAGAATGCTTACAGCGGACTCTATGTCTACCCAAGGGACGTTGACATCAACGCCAGCGAGATTCCATGAAGTCGCTTGGAGGTGCATATCAGGAATAACATCACTGTCGCCTAATAAAGATGGAGTAACCAAACTGACTTGTCTCGGATCCGTAGGCCATGCATAAGAAAGTTCTTCCGGCTCAGCGACCTGCATTGGGACGTATGGAACTTCGACCTGGGGATACAAGGAGGACAAGGAACGGTACATCATGACACGACTTGGGCGACGCTGCAGGTCGTCCCTCGTTTCAAAGACTAGTCCAACGGGTACATCCTCGTCTTCTTCACGAAAGACCGGAGCGGCTTCGGTAGAACCAGGTGGAGGGCATGAGGAGGAGCGGCGATGGGGCAGTCTATAATCCTTAGGGGAGTGGGGGATCAAGGGGGGGACGTTGATAGTAATCTGCTTGCGCTGTGCAGACCGACTATGGTGCTCCTCGGCTCCTCCCATCCTGTCCATCTGTCTAGCACCCCTAGAACGCCTCCTGGGCTGAAACTTGTAGTCTGGATACAGAACGGCGTGCTCCATTTTCTCCTGCTCTGCTAACATCTTCCATGGTTGCTGTTGAAGAGCAGTCATGCCGCGCCAAAGAGAAGCGGCGATGCGAGATAGGTTGCAGGGGTTTCTTTCAACCGAAGGAGGAACTCTCTTTTGACGGACAAAGTCACAGCGAAAGAGAATGAACGCGCTACGTGGTCGACGGATGCGTCCTGAAGGCTGCTTTTGGGCGTGGGTCATTTTGTTCTCGTTTTGAGGGATGAAAGAGGTGGGCTGTGGCAGCGCGTTTGAAAGAACGGCTGCAGACAAAACGGGAGTCGGCAGTGCCATAGCCAGAGTGGGCGTAGGAGTAGGTGAAGTGTATGATAAAAGAGGAGAAAGTTGGTAAACTGAAGATGATGGGACAGGAAGACGGCGGGGTCTCGGGATCATGGATCGTCTCAATGGAAGGTACAGGCTGAGGAGAACGAACGAGTACGAGAAAAACCCCCGTTAAATAGGCTGAAATCAGGGCCGTTTATAGATAATCTGCAGGACGTCAGAGTGGTAAAAAAAGGATGGCCCAAGAGCCTTTGTTTAATTGATCGCTGGGACCGTTTGTATTTTCGACACGTGGTCTGTGGACCAACGGAGGGCTACGTCCGCCTGAACAATGATTGTCCACTGATTGTTGTTATGACACAACCAAGAAGGTCGATTCTGATGTGGGAGCCTAAGCCTTGGATCGACTTAACCGTTCGAGCTAGCGAGCACAGGACATTTGGAGCCAATTCCAATCAAGAACATCTCCGTTTAGTTACAATAACGTGTTTGAGGGATGGCCAGATTGACGGTGCAAAAGAACTTTACGTTGAAGATCAAGATGCCTTTTTTGTCACCTTGATAGGGAACGGGCCCTGAAGACAAGAAAAATGTGGAACCGAGAGCGTTCTCAGAGCACGGTCAGGATTCCAATTTAGCGGATATTTCTGAGCACTGGAGACCTTGTAGAGTCTGTACTGGAAGTTCAGAACGAGTCAACAGCCGGAATACAAAGGGACATCTACCTTCCAATATCACGGCCACACCGACACCGATGTTATCCGGCAAAGTCCGTTTCATTGGCGGATCAAATCTTTATTAAGGGGCAAATGAAGATGATGAATGGCCTCCGACAACTACTTACCCAAGGAGGTCAAAGCCCCTAGCTCACCCAGCGATTGCAAAGTTACATCTTGTAATTTTCCACTATCAATAGATCCAAATCTCGCTGATTCCAGAGCCGCTCGCGACGCGCAGAAGTAAAGGTCCAATGAGAACCTAAAATAACACTGATGTGTTTGATGTGAAGCAATCAACAAGGAGTGGTATCCACCAGCATCCTTTGTCCTAGGCCTGTGGAACCTCTTACAAGTTCTTCCGAAGTATGCGAAGGCACAGGATACTGATTTATCTGTAATTGATATGCACAGAAGAACACTGGGAGAGAACCAACATTGTTCTGCACGCGCGCCGAAGCTTCGACCGTCTCCCCTCGCGAATAGTGACATAGTTTCGTCAGTTTTGCCCGGAGGCGTCAAGCAAGTCTGCATCAGAATCATGGTAGGGAGGGGAGATTCGAACAAGAGAAATACACCCGGTCAAAGAGGGATAACAAAGTCTCGATGAGTGACTCTCACAAAAGGATACTTCCGATGTGAACGTTGTCGTGCAGCACACTGTGCTCTACCTCGATGACACGAATCGCCTCAAAGATCTTGCTGAAAAGTGTCCACAAGGCCTCTTTCAAAAGCAGACCATAATTCTTCTTTGCAAGTATACACCACGGATATCAATATAGGTCTCAGACGAAATCGGTATACGATGGAGTGTGAAATGTCTGTACGCCTTGAGATGTTTTTGCAATTCGTTAAGACATCCCGCATCCAGCTAAAGCGCCTGGCTGTCACCGTCGCGAATTAGACTTGTAACCAATCGCTCTGAATGAGAGACAAACTCGTGGGTTGTAGTCGAGTTCACACATTAGACGCTATCAACCACTCCATACCCCATGCTTAGCATTTTTCTTTATCAGTCGCTGTTCTTCCCTTTTCCTTTCCTCGGCTTTTCTTTGATACAGAGCTGTTAGACTCTCGACACATTCCACTGCGAATGGTTGGTATAGGGATGGAGGCAGAAGCGGAAGGTAGTTTAGTTTCGGCGGGGCACATAATTGACCTGCGCACATATGTGATGAGCAAAGTTGTCAAGAATATATGTATAAAAGTATACCTTGCAGAGCGGTGGGAGCGGCGAAGATGTGGGCGTGAAAGAGAAATCATCGTCACCGGTCAAACCCCGTCCACCAAATCGAGGTCCTTGTCATATTCGGCACCTATACCTGCTGTCCTCTCCGTCCACCGAACACGCACGTCCAGTCCCTGAGAGGACCTGAGAGACTTGAAATCATTCAACAAAGGACGAGGTCGTGCTCCCAGCTGGGACACGCCCTGGCTGTAGTGGAAAACGAGAATGACTTGGAGAACAACCGACTGGAGTGTCGTCGCTCGAGAGCGGACCATTCTTAGGCACGCATCGTCGGTAAGAAGATTTGGATCTGAGACTAGAGCCATCTCTCTGATGGACAGGTGCGTTAGATTGGGTGCGACAGGGTAGCTGCTTTCTGCGTCGTACATGAGGATGTAGTATATATCCCTGGAGGTGTCTGTCGGGACTTCGATGGTAAGAGATGTCAGGCCTGGAGTGAGAAAAGGAGTGAGATGGGACTTGGATAAGACCATCATGTTCAGCGAACGTCGAGGGTGATTGGAGTTACCCATGAGGGAGGACAGGTGGTTGACTTGTTCGGGGTCAAAGTTTGATTCATACACCCCGGCATCGATGACCAGTTCCTCCAATGAAGGGAAAATCACACTGGAAAAGCATGCTGCCGATGCACGCACCGTCACTTTGCGGACATTTGGGTGAGTGAGAGGCGTAGGCGGAAAGATATCTGGTGTACGAGTTGATGGCTTATACGAAATGGAGATATCCTGGAGAGATGGCGCCGATTCGAGAAGATTACGGAATTGGACTATGGATGAAAACGTCCCGTAGAAGCTCGTGAGACGCGGAAACGACGGGTCTTCCAACAAGACGCCGCTCCCGAGGCGGATGCTCTCGAGATTGAGAGCTCTGGAAAACGCTCTGGTGGGGTATACAGGACCATCGCCCGCCTTGGGGGTGCGAATATCAATCATTTTCAGATGCGTGAAACCCGGATCTTTGTGTTCCCAAGCGCTGATGATGTCCAGAATTATAGGATCGCGATCACACGACATGACGAGCCTGTGCCAGCGGGACTTGTGGGCGCGAAGGATGCGTAGAATATTTGTACCAAGACCATCAAAGTCGACATCTACTGGAGTTGTACATGCGCTGCCATCGAGATACAGGTTGAGCAACAGCTCGTGTGAATGGTTGAGATAGCTCCCCAGGATGTCAGCGACATGCCATCGTGGGGAACTTATTGGTACAATGATAATCGTGGACCAGAGACGGGGGGAGGAAAGACAAATCGACCTCCACAAGCTGCACACACGGCTCAAGACCCACGGTGCACCCTTGACGATGTCGACACTGTCTGACATAACCGTGCACGCAAACGAGAAGATCTCCGAGAGAATCTCGTTCGGTAACCGTCGGATTGGAGCAATGAAGGAGCGGTATTTCGCGAGCTCAGCTGCTGCATGGCTCCGTTCTGCGAGAAGACGGGTTCTAAGTGCCTCGAGGTGGTTCATCTGGTCGTCAATAGACTGGATATCTCCCTCTATAGCGAGAATAGCCGATTTAACAACGGAAGTGTTGATGTGGTGTCCACGAAGCATAGGTTTTATCTTGTCGTCAAAATGCTGATATATGCTGCCGTGACTATGTAAAGATTGTGGCGGAGCTGCGGGTAGCCCGCAGTATAAACAGAGATTAGGCATACCTGCAGCATCATTAGAGGGTAGACTAAGAGTAGAGGGGACAGGAAACGCACCCTGCGACCAGTTCTTGATGGTAGGTCCGCTGGTTGTCCCGGACCGAAGAACCGGGATCCCACGGCCTTTTCAAGAGGTGCTCGATCACATTTTTCTTCGATGTCCACACTTTTCACGTCGCTTCTTCCTCATCTACCACCAATTATTCTGTTCGTGAGTGTCCCGGAATTTTTGAGATGGTTGTAGCTCAACGTAGTCTGGATATCCGATAGAGCATGCCACCCAAGGAGATCACCTTATGTCAAAAATGTCACTGCGTATTTCGTGTTCATGATCATGTGCTGCGGTCGTCTCCTGTTACAGACCTACGCGACGATATCCAGACACACGCAGATGCTCATGCCGAGTCGATAAAGCGAATACTTGATGGTTTACAGCCAAAACTATGCGAGTACGACGCAGAAATAGAGGCATTGGAGGATACCCTGACGAATCTCAAGAAAGCTCGCGCCGACCTCGCACATAGCATCTGCGTCTACAAATCCTACCTTGCTCCAATTCGCAGACTTCCCGTCGAGTTGCTTTGCGAAATCTTTTCGGAAGCATGTACTTTTCCTTTTGGCAAAGCCTTACGCGAAAGCCTCCAATCACCTCCCCAGATCCCCCTCCTTATTGCCTCAGTTTGCTCTTACTGGCGAAGTATCTGCTTATCTTTCCCGCAACTCTGGTCCGTCATGTTTGTTAAAGCCGACGACATCAATCTGTCGAAGTCAACGAAAAATTTCCTTTCGTTATATCAGCAATGATCATCCTCCGAGCTAACAACTATTGGGATTTCAGCACAATCCTTGAAAAAATTCCGGGATACCATTGGCGAAGATGATGAAGATGATATGCCCCCTTACATGTCTCTGAAAACTCTATTCTCACCATTGACCTCTCCCATTACCGTGAGCTCCTGTCGTTCATTGATCCTCGAGATAGGTTTGGTAAAGGAACCAGAACTCGCTCTTCCTTCCCCGGTTTTCGCATCTCTTGAACGCTTGTGCCTCTCGGCATGTTTTGATGCGGTAGATGTCGTCTCTTTACATTTATTCTCCAATACGCCTCAACTCCGGGAGCTTCGTCTTCATGACACTTTGATCCTCCAGGATTTTGACCTTGACTGGAGTCGCACCCATACACTGTGGCTCGAAGAGCTGATCGGGGATTGGGTCTTAGTATTCTATGACGGACAATGTAATGATCCCCGGTATCAGGGTTTTGCAGATATGGGATGGCTCCAGGTTCACTGCAGATCTTTTGGATGTGCTGACGCTCCCTGACCTGCGTCGTCTAGAACTCTTGGATGACGAGATAGGCGATTCCCGTCATATCACCACCCGTGATATCGATATAATAGTAACCTCCCTTGCCAATGCTTCACTCCTAAACGAGCTTCGCGTCGACATGATAGTCATCCAGAATGTGTATCTCATCCAGATCCTAGAGACTACTCAAAAATTTGACGATAGTCGCAATTGTGGAACCTCGTCGCCACTTGGAGAAATTCAGCATCACGTACAAGCTCCTTGAGCGTATGATGGATGCTGGCAATTTCTTGCCAAAGCTGGAGGACCTCGAGTTGGTTTGGGCAGAAGACAATGTGATAGAAGAAGGGAAAGTGTTGGACGTCATCGAAAGCCGCCGCAGACGGCTTCAATTTGTGATTATGGGTGTGTGGGGTGGTGGAGAGCTGGATAACAAGACCTTACACAGGATCCAAGGCCTCAGGGAGCTCGGATTAAGTGTTCGCTTGTACTGATCTCGACGACCTTTTCCAGTCTGACCGTACTCCCTTGGTCCCCCCCCACAAGCAATATAGGTTTCACTAGCTTACTATTGCTCAGTGTAACATAGATGCCGAAGACCGAAGACCCTATGTTTATGTCATACCGTTCTTAACCTCTCTCGGATTTCCCAACCTTCCTACGTCCATCCGCCTTCTGAATATACGTCTGCATCTTCACATAATCTATCGGCAGAGCTTGCGCCGTGGGCCAAAAGCAAGCCGAGGAATTCCTTGAACGGAAGTCCCTGCGTATAAGAAGACGCATCACAGGTATCATCTCTCACGACCCAAGCTGCTCACCATGTCGTCTTTTTTCTCATTCTTGAAGAGGGTGTACAACGTCCGTTGACAACGGTGTCATTCCTGTGGTAGCACTAACCATTGGCAGGATCTCTAGGCAGCGTCGCCGCCACCTGCTGTGCCTCTGCCTGACTCTAAGCCCATCAAGTTCGGTATCCTTGGAGCGGCTGCGATTGCTCCAGATGCAATTATAAATCCAGCAAAGAGCCATCCAGAGGCCGTCGTCTATGCTGTCGCCGCACGGGACATACGTCGAGCTGAGGCTTACGCAAAGAAGTATGGGATCGAGAAAGCGTATGGTGGCCCAAATGGGTATCAAGGTGCGCAGTTCGTTTCTTGAAGGCGCCAACGGCATTGACTCTGGAACCCTAGAGCTCCTTGATGATCCTGAAATAGAGGCTATCTACAATCCGGTACATCTGGTAATTCCAAAGTATAACGATGCATTACTCAATGACTGCGCCAGCTTCCAAATGGATTACATTACGAATGGACCATGAAGGCTCTTCTAGCGGGAAAGCACGTCTTATTGGAAAAGCCTTCCTCAAACACGGCGGAGGAGACACGCAAGATGTTCGAATTGGCGGAGAGCAAAGGACTGGTACTACTAGAAGCCTTTCACTACCGGTGTGCCATTATTAACTCCCATTGACGTGGTTTTGTCGCTGACGCTCCTTCAAGATTCCACCCTGCTATCCAACGCGCCAAAGCTATCCTTGACAGCGGCGAACTAGGAAAGATCAAGAGCATCTCCACGACCCTCATGCTCCACGCTGGGTTCATGTCGGCTGATGATATCAGGTTCAAATTCGATCTAGGCGGAGGGGCGATGATGGACATGGGAACGTATACGCTCAACTGCATTCGATACCTCGCCTCAGCCAACCCCGTCTCAGTGCTCTCTGCATCCGCAGAGATCTACAGTCCTTCGCCTCTCATCGACAGGCGCACGACAGCCACGCTCGAGCTCCCGAATGATATCATCGGCACCCTTACCTGTGACCTCGCGGTTCCATGGAGATTCATACCTCCCCTGCCTAGCATTTCTGCCAAGGTAGAGTGTGAAGGCGGCACTCTCGAGGTGTATAACTATGTCATGCCGACTTGGTATCATTCCATCACGGTGACGAAACGAGGTGGGGTCAAACGTGTGGAAAAAGCGTACAAGTATGCGACGAAGGGAATGAAGGGAGAGGATTGGTGGATGACGTATCGATATCAACTCGAGGCGTTCGTGGATCGGTTGAAGGGTAGGACTCCGCAGACTTGGCTTGATAAAGAGGATGCGATTGCGAACATGGAGTGGATTGAGAAGATTTATGAGAAGGTTGGCGCTTATTTCTACCTCAGTATCACTGGACGCTGACGGGCATTCAATAGTCAGGGCTGAGTGTTCGCCCAAAGTCAGGATATGTTGCCCCTTGAACTCATGATTGTATATCATGATGGACGTTATCGGCTTCGACTGTTATATGTGTATTTGTCCTTACTGGAGGCTCTGCTATGCGTATTAAATAATTTCGCCTGATTTTTCTGAACGGGAAATGTGATCAAGCTACTATGCCAAAGAACGTACGACATTCCAATATTCTGTTCTGAGCAGCGCTAGCAAGGTGGGTATGGGATGATAAGGTTTAGCATTTCCCGATCCATATTGGAAACCCGTTGATCATCATGTTCCAGATGCGAAAAGACGGACCAGTATCAGTTCTGTACGGCGATGTCGGTATATGAGCGTTGCTACAGCACAGCCTGCAGTATTTAGCTATGGTCACAGGGATGGCTCATACCAGGACATACGAATTCGGTAGGGCTTTAATATCCAGAGTGGCGGCGAGCGTCTTCCAAAATCTCGATGGATGCCGCCCCCAATGATACGTGGCTATGACTTGGATTGGATGTTTTTTCACAGACTGTCAGCTTATCTGGCGGATAGTAGCATCATTATCGAAGCCGCGGAGGAACGCTTTGGCGTGGTTGCCTTGTAGTACTTGAGCATGACAACAAATACGGTACTGTCTATCGTGAGCGTTCAATTTCACAACTGGATTTTCTGGGTCGACTTTACGGGCTCTAGCCTCTGAGAGAAGCGATACGACAGTTTTTCGCCACGAGCAGTAACACTTCCACAGATCCCAGATCCAGAGACGGTACTTAGGGCGCACAAACGTGTGCAGATTGTGACCCTGACCTGACCATGTTCCATTATCATCCCACTTGCCAACTGCTCGGAAATTTGGCCACGATCTGGATTTTTTGGACTAAGATTTTAATTTTTTATTAAGGAACGCCGTGGCGTGAATTATCACGGAACGGTAGATCAAGAAATGGATATCTCAGCCTGTGCCGAAGATGGCACCGTTTATTACTTATCCCGACACTAAGCATACGGCCTCATGAACCCGTAGACGAGCTATCTATCAAATTGTCAGCTCAGCCCGAAGCAGAAGCGCGCAAAGCAGCACCTGGAACGGATATCTGCCCCGAAGTTAAGGTCAGCTCGAATCCGAAAGACCAGCGAGGTTCTTCCTGTGCTTGCAGCGCGGAGATCAATCATGAACGACATACCCCCAGTGTTCCTTGCGACAAACTTCAAGCCTCCGATTGGCACGCCACGATGGGCGTAGTCACGGGTCTTTTCTTTGGTACACCAGGCCGCCCTGGGCATTGTTTGCCGTAGGCCGCTTGAGCCTGAAAGTTGAAATGCAATTTCGGAGAGAAATTATTGACGGCTGCAATGTTCGAGGGGGTGTTTACAATGGACCGGATAACGCCTTGGGGAAGGCAAACGGCACGCAGCTCTCCATAGTAACATATTCCCAGGAGTTTGACAAGAAAAAAACCTATCAAGTCGTGACTTAATGATTGAGAAGTGTCACAACGATCGCGAGCAACTGTCGGATCTCGTCAATTAGGAAGTGTTCCAAACGAAATGACATGACAGTAACAGCTTAGCTCACTGGAATCGATTGGCTCCTTATGCGTGATTTATCTGAGCAACTGGTCCAAGATACCCGTTTGCGCTCGAGTACGAACAATAACCCTCCACATGCCGGAAAGGAAGAGAAACTTGGAACACATGTCGTTCGTTGATGGAAAGCGGACGCCAGGAAGTGGCTCAGGTTCAGGAGCAATGTCGATATGTCGTTCTTGAGGGGCGTCAGTCATGATGCAATGCGCAGATACCCAGATACCGAGCGGCGTAAGGTAGCATTTAAGTACAAACACATACGTACAGGGAACCTACATGTTGATAATGATGAGAAACGGACAAGATCTCTAGATGAATAAAACCTGACCTGGTCCAGTCAACCAAGGAAAAGAAGGGAAGACCAGAAGCACATGGTCAATAGTTGATGCCGGGTGACATTTACCCTGAACTTTCCTGCGATTGCAGTTCCATAACATCTTATGCAGGTCGAACGCCCGATGAAGCAGACAATGTGACATCTACAGATGGCTGTCAACGTCTAGTTTTCCACGCGAAACTATTCCGCGTACCTGATCTTGGGCACCATGTCAGGTCATTCTGCTTGAGAAAAGCAGTAAGAGACACATTAGTGGCGGTCGGCGAACTCGTCCCGCGAACCTGTCCCGCGAACCTCAGGCGTAAGATTAAGGTAGTCTGGACTAAAGACAATTCGACGTGATCAAGAAGTTATGGCAACAGGAGCAAACTAGAGCAGAATTTAGCAAGGCTAGAAACATCTGCGAGAAAAGAAGAGCAGACCTTGGGTTATCGACAGCCGACAGAACTCGGGTAAAGACGCGTTCTTCTTTTCCAGACGCCAGAACTGTCATGAGCTTGAACGTGTATGGTCTGGTGAGTCCACTGCGATCTGTGAGAGATATGGACTGTCATTCGCATGATAAGGTTCCCCTTTAAGGCTGCTGCATCCTTTGGAGAGTACAGTGGTTCGACTTATGAGGTTTTCTGCAGCGTGAGATTTGGAAAAACGGACTGCAATGAGTGGGCGACACCTTTCGGCGTACAGTCGCCGCACTTCGGAGAGCTGTCGTCGTCGTTGCCAACGCTCTTGATCACCGATACGCTGGGTAGGAGCCGCCCAAGCGTCACCCAGTGTTGTAACGGTCCATGGCCATCGTCATTTCCAAATTGCTGAAGACATGCGGGCCCAGTAGTAGATAAGAAGGCGACTTGTGAACCGTTCCAGTATCAAATAAGCAGTCGTCAGCTCGAACCGAATTGCTTTCAAGCCAAAAATGCGGAAATTATCGCTCGCTAAATTCGTTCACAAATCAGGACATGCCACCAACGTGTTACAGACAACTCACCGCGTTTACTAGCTTATTTCCACCTCTTCACATGCCATCTCTGTCGTCGTAACGCCTTGATAACCGTAATGGTGGTGGTGGTCTGGAACAAGGGTCCGGGCTCCGCGCCGGTTACCATAGTTTCGGGACGATGGTTAGATAACCCTTCCTTTCCGCCACGATTACCCATCGAAGCAATGAAAGATACTCTCACCGATGCCAGTAGGTGCTACTGCAGCATTGATAACATTGCCCGTAGTAACAAAAGAAATTCAGATTTTCCCCGAACGACAGACCTTCGTGTCTATCACCTTGGACTACGGCCCGGAGAGGTCGCCAATAGGCTCGTACGTGACTACGTCCCACTAAACTATTGTATAGGAACCAGTAAATTCAACGAAGACATCCAGATTACCGTCGGCTCACCCTCCCGTGCCCATACCATAGCCTCCTACCTTGACGTTACCCCCAAGCCTTTCCAGCTATCATCGGAACGAGGATTCCTCACCATTACGGGGAGGTATAAACGTGTACCGGTGTCTATTGTCAGTATAGGAATGGGCGCCCCCAACATGGACTTCTTCGTTCGCGAAGTTCGAGAATGCCTTGTCGGTGACATGTTGGTTATCCGGCAAGTATTAATCTGCGAAGTGCCGCGATGGAGCTGAACGAGCATAACAGGTTAGGCTCTTGCGGAGGTCTCATTCACGTTCCGGTTGGAACGGTAGTCGTCCCCAAGGCGTGCATTTCCGTGACACGGAATGTTGATTTCGACTTTGTTAACCCAGAGGAAAACAACGATGTGCCTTATAAAATAAGCAAACCGGTATGTTGTCCCTGTTCATTAATTCTATCCGGAAATTAAATGCCGTTAGGTGTACGCAGATCCGGAATTCCATGATGTGGTAGGTCGAAAACCATTCGCGGCAGAAGTTCACTTGCCACTTTTCAAATGCCCGCATGTATTTCCGGAAGATGGATCTGATCCACATACCTCAAAGGAGCTTAGCGCCAATCAGTCGCCAATGCATCTCACGGAGCCAGGATCAGATCCCGTCTTCAAGGTATTTATGCGGTCATTTCGAACATTGTTGCATCAGCCTTTTGCCAAAACTTATTGTTCAACATGTCGTGACGTTTTTCTTAGGTACATCAAGCCCTAGAAAGCGTGAAACCATCTGGTTCTACAACCCCAATTGTCGCTGGGATCACCAATGCGTCAGCCGATAGCTTCTACTCCTCCCAGGGAAGACAAACATCGTTTCCAGACAACAACGAAGCGCTCATTGAGCAAATTATTGCGTCCACGTCTGATGTCGCCACATTGGAGGTATTATTACCAACAATGACAGCGTATAATGTTCTTAAAAAAGATTCACCAGATGGAGACACATCACCTCTACCACCTTGCCGAGTGCTGGTCCAAGAAGCGCAAGGTGGCGAAAGTATCCGAAGCAGCACTTCCGCCGCTCAGCACCGGCCCTGTGAAACCGGTAGCATCTAGTGATAAGGCTGCGGGAACGGCTACCGAGACTTCAGCCCTTGCTGCACCTGATACCGTCATCCGTGCTGCCGCCGCTCAAATGGTGTTTGCCTCCCGCACCTCCCAGGACTTTATCACACCGCAGCAGGTGCAAGACACGGAGAGGTGGACTGGGAAGGCAAGTTCCATGTCATATGGCTCCGTGTATATTAAGCATCTGCTAACGAGATGACCAGGGTGTTCTGGAGGCGTTGATTCGGATGGAGCTTGCCGCCGATGTACGTTAACCTGCCTTCCAAATGTTCCACTATCATTACGCTGATTACTTTTAACAGCGTGTCCACCCTGATGAAGGCAGTGTGTGGGCGCTTCAGTAGAACAAGTTTGGAAGCATCGACTTAGGATGGATAAATTGTCGTGTCTAAGATTTTGGATACCTTGTTTGTAGCCGGTATACCAGCTTCCGAGAGCTGCTCTTTACGATGTCCTGAATGGCAGGGTTGCCGACTTCGAAGGAACCTTAATCTCGATCCAGCTCCTTGGTGCACCGACCAGATGCGCATTAACCAAACGCAACCAAAGATCTAACGAAGGCCACCATCCGACCCTCGCTTCCATGTAAACAGCGTTCGCGATGACTTTTTTTTTTCCAGAAAGCACTAGAATTTCTCCTCTTTTCTCCCTATTTCTGTTCCGCCAAATGCGGTCAAAGAAGCCTGTTCCAAATGACCCTGCTCTCATTAACACCCCAAAAGTCACAGCTAGACCATAAAGCGGAAAAAAGTGAAGAACATTCGCTTGTCAAGAAAATTGGGCATCGGCAAGTAAGCGTTGCACACATGACAGAAATATGAGTGGGGCGTTCCGGCGGAAACGGACTCGAACCTTGTAGTGACTTATGTATCTTGGTGGGTCCTGAGCGGGTTTGAATTGGGTCAAATAATTTATTTAAGCTGAATGAATAGCAGATCGAAACTTCATTCTACTTGACATTGGAACGACACGGAATTTTCCTTTACTTGCACAGCGTTACCATATAGATACAAACGGACAAGATTACTAAGAATGTACGTACATGCATCAAGTACGCCGTGAAATTTTCTTCATTATTTCATCCTTACGATCTTTGTTGGAGAAACTGACCGAGAAAGACTGACCCGTGTAGAGAAGGGCAGAATGCGTGAAAGAGACGCGTGGTTCAACATGCGATCCAATAAGTCCGGGAACAATGCAAAAAGTGCCACTACGTCAGTACTGGCGCGGACATCCTCGGCCGGATGAATAACCAGGATATTGTAGAGCTAGATTAATCGTCGGGGCCAGGGTGTGTCGTCCGATCCATTTTCTGCAATGGACTTGACGGCCCCGGCTAGATGAATCTAGTATCAGTAAATGAAGAGGGACCTGGAGGGGTGGCGTGTCCCTACAAAAAAAGCTGTAATAGAAACAACTTAGCCGAGTGTTGACATGTACGAAGAGCGCTCACAGATCGCATTGTGGTAGCATATGTGCTTCAGTGGGTCCTGCAATTTGTATTATATATTATTATCAATATAAAAACAGTAGGATTGAAGTGGCGTCGGATTTGACGGACAGCTGAGAGGTCCTCTGATGTCGCACGCCATTGGCTTTTGACAGCTTCGCGGGACAGTGTGATTTATGCAGGGTAATAATGAGAACGCATGTAGGTATCTAGAAAGGGATGAAAAGGAGCAATTTACTCGGTATGGATCAGTGCAGGTCTAGGAGACAACAGATAGGGAGGAGGCTGAAAGGAGGCAAACCGAACCGTTCGGAGAAAGTTCCATATTTTTCTTCCATGGACGAGCCCTGCTCAGACCGGATTTTTTACTCCGGAGCCGGGGACCAGAATGCAAACGCCAGGCGCCGGAGGTACCAAGTCTTGCGCCTCGATGTATCGCTACTGCGACCGGAATCCGTCGCTTTGAAAAAAAACTGCGAGGCTATGAAACCCCGCATAAACTCCGACCCAACTTTCGGAGGGCGCGCTGCGGCCCGCCCATCCCGAGCATGATTTACTTTAAGGATGGATGGATGTTCTGATCAGGAAAAGTTGGAAGTGGGACCTTTTGTTTCTGCAACAAAGATCTGTCGAGGCTCTTTCTAGGTACTGCACTGCTTATCGCCCCTCTTCTTTTTGTTTGCCCTAAGGCCCCAGGGCTAAGCCAAAAACGCTCAACCCCGACTCCTTAGGTGACACCGGTACCGTCTCGATCCTGGGTATCTTTCCATCTCCCATCACAGTCCGCATGTGAAGGATCTCGTCTATGGTGTATCTCGATCTCGATGGTTGCTTGCACCATAGCCCTCACACGTTCCCACATTTTACTAGCCTGTTCGACCTGGGCCTCGGGACCTTTCAGTGCGTCTACTCGTTACGTGTCTCATCTGACTCCAGAGAACTTGATCATCGCCTTCTTTGGCAGATACCTGCCCTTTCGCGGGATTACAGCACGCGAACGAAGGGGGAAGTTCATTCTCAGCTCCAGGACCCAGGCTCCTGTGCATACCTTGACTGCGCCTTCAGGCTTGTTGGACCGGAGCGGTGTTGTCGGGGATTTTGTTTACCTGTCTCCCAAGTTCTATCTGACCTCACTAGGCCTCTAGACTTGCCGCCCGATAGCAATATCGTCGGGACGACATCCCTACCTGGCTCCAAAGTCCTGTGAGGTCTCTCCTCGAGCCTGAGTCCCCATTATCACATGGCTAGACTCGAACCGTTGCCGCGTTTGAGACCTCGTTTGCTTCAGGCTTTATTAAATATTGCCAAGCGCCCCATCGCGACCAGACTAACTACGTTACATCCCCCCCATCAATTCACGTCTAAAAAATCGGCGGAGATTTATATAGTGCGGATGGCGAACCGTGGACTGTCAGCAGCAGCGTTTCTCTTCGAAACGCGGCTCTCAAGCACCAGGACGCGGCGATCTTCTCCGTCACACTTGACTCTCAATCCCCGATTCCGGCTCGGAAACTAGAAACGCGGTAGAGTGATCGAGAACCACCCATTCACCTTCCCGCGAAGATGGATTCCACTGCGGGATGGTCGGACGTGGACATGCAGAGCACCTCAAGAAAAGACCCCACAGAAGAAATCTGCAAGTAGCTCCGAAGACTCGTTTCGTTCTCATCGATAAGTAGGGCACATGTACAGAAGCTGTCAAGTTGAGAATTTTAATTTCTGGCATGTTCCTCGAAGTGTGCATTGGACAACGGTGACTGTCGCACAATTGTTTTTTGTGAGGTAAAATACAAAGACCTTTCGGCTTGCGACGCCAGTGCCTCTCGATCGACATACCACACGTTGCCCATGACAAGAGTGGGATAGACGGCGACTTTCTAGCCCAAAAAGTATGGATCGACGTCGCGTATGGCCATGGGGTACGCGAAATGAACGGGCAGGCAGGATTGAGTCCGAGGAAATAAGGAACGGTTATAATTAGCTTACCAGTACTGGTTCCGAACCGGACCGGGCTCGGACTCGATCTTTCTGACCTTTTCCTTTTCTTTCCTTTTGCCCTCAGGCTCTGATCCAAGATTCCACCATTTTCCGCGTCACACAACCTGGGCGCCTCGCCGTTTTTGCTTTTTGGTGGAACACCAGACTTGCGGCGGCGGCTCCGAGTCTTACACTAGACTGAGTTGGGGGATCTCACTAACAATATTTATTTAGGGTCGAAATGCTGGGTTGGCGCTAGGAAAGACTCTGGCTTCTCATCGCGTTACATATTCAAACTTCTCTCTAGATATCGTCCAACTGGGGTAACTTGAACTCGAAGCTATTCCAATTTCAGTTCTAACACGTTGGAGCGCTTCTGCTTGGTCTCTTTCATCTCGACTTGGGGTTACCGCTTCTTGTTCATCATCAATCATCTTCTTGATCGTAGAGCTCGGCTGCAGTTCTGTCGAAACAAACATAGAAATCAAGCCTCATTTTCGTCGTCTTACCGTGTTCTCTATCTATCCACCATGCGCATCTCGGCAGCGAACTCCTCCGGGAGATAGCGCCCGGCGATATCGAGTCTCGGATGGGAAGGTCGCCTCATGACCAATATCTCCTTAAAGAGCTCAGCATTTCATTACTCGCCCCTTTTCAAAACATATCATGATCCGGGACCGCGCCACTGGCCTTCGACCGCCTATCACTTTTACCTCCCATTAATCTCAAGTAAGATTCCGAGCACTTTACAGAACTTCGAGTCTCCGTCGTTCCCACAGATGACGTACTATTTCCTGCTCAAAATCGGAGAAAATGAAATTATTCCTCCATCTGGTATGATGGCATGCCCTATATAACGTAACGCTCATCTCATGCTTGGAAATAGGACCTTTCGTACTAACGTCGAACATCCACTTGCTCACTCCCTCTCGCTTCCGCGACTTTGCGTAAGCGGAGTTGTTCTGGTTTAACGCCTGCGTACTCCCCTTCTCTGGAATGTCATCTTTCTTCCAACCAGGTCCTTCTACGTACGATGATCCCCTTCTTCCGGTTGAAAGCTTGCTAGACACGTCGCCTCGCGTGATGTAAAAATCGCATTCACAGGTCAATAAAACGCATCTTCTCCGCGATGTCTTGTCTAATTATGAGAAGGCATCCGCCACAGAATGCCGTTATGAACCCATCTCGGGTGTGGGGGCTGGTCGCCGCTCACTTGCGATATCTCTCGTATGTTCAAGATCCGCACTGGGCCCTTCCCGGATGACTTCGATGGGGAGGCACCTGTGCCACGTCGAATCGACCGAGCGAACACGGGAGCGAGCTCTTGAGGCTTCTTTTTCGTGACGGCTTCCTTGCCAGGCGCTATGGGACGACCCGGAAATTCAAGAGGGAAAAACAAGACTCGACGTGCGCGCGCGACATTGGATTAGCGTACTCGATCGAACGCGGTTGTTTATTCAATAGAAATGAATATCATATAGGTTTGATGATCTTCAACGTCGACGTCAATGGACTCTATTCTAAACGTGCAGCACTGCGCTTCTGGACGAAAATCCCATTCATTTCCGGTCTTCATCGTGTATATTGCTTACCTAAATGCCTGGGATGTTTTGAGGTTCGGTTTGCTGGGCCATTCAGACTCCGTGGCACTGGGTGTGCTCCGCGAAGGAGTACGAAGCAGGCACCAGTAGATCACCGGGTCTGGCACCGGTATAGGGTGCACAGCATCTGAAGCATTTGAAAGTGGATTTTGAAATGGAAAGCTATGAGAGGAGGAGAAGCGATGGGTTTATCTGCCACTGAATCTTGAGTAACGAAAGCAGGCTCGAAACACCGAGAGTTGATGAATCAAGCGACGAACCCCGTTAGCACATATCACCTATAAAAGTCGTGCATGGACGAGGGAAGTTACCGAACCAACAGCCAGGGTCTGGGGTGCTTGTCAGGGTCCCTTCTGAGAAGAAATCAGAGAAATGGGGTTTCGAAGATAATTTACGCTTTTTTGGGAATGATCTCGGGAAAAGTTAGAGTTTGGCGAATTGATCAAATTAATGCGGCTTGTAACTTCTAGATATGGAATTGCCGCACTTGTCAAAAGCCTCCGTGCTGAGCAGCGAAGACCACAAGAACTCATTCGAGACAAGAGGACGCAGAGCATATGCTGGGTTCTCATGTCGTTCGGAAGGGATACGACATCAGAGACTTGCTTGGACGCGTCACGAGCTGATCCAGTGGGTGTCTTGGAGCCAGATTCGGCCAAAAGTCGCGGAGAATTGGAGGTAAAAGCCGTCCAAGGGGGGCAAGTTGTGTGCCTGTTCTGTTGGCAAGATCAGGCGGTGTCTGAGAAGGCGACGAACCAGGTTAACGGTCGAGATCAAACCGGATTGTTTGCCAGATGCGAATACATACATGGCTAAAACGGCAAACTGGATGCGAACCTGGATTCGTACGTCAGGTCTGCTTAGGACAACCAAGAAAACAGACTGGGACTATTTCTTGAACACGATTCTACTGTCAGTGCCCTTCCTGCGCTGCCAGCTGCTCTCTCTGCAATATCCCACTTCACTCTTGCGTTCCGCCCGTCAGCGTGAGCGATCTAACTGAGACTTGTGTATCGACGCCGATCATCCCGCAATTGTCATATCTAGCCCTCTCCGCCCTACCTCTGTCTTAACTCCTCCTGCGTCCAGTCCTCGACGCTTTCTTCTTTTACTCCTCATTCTTCCTCCATTCTGCCCGGAATATGAGTCCCTTTGACCAGTATTCCCTCACCCAGTTTCCAGAAACTGCCCCCGTGACACTCAAGTCCGACAGACGCGACGAGCGAGGTTCCCAGTCGGGTTCAGATGACGGTTCCAACTACAACGTGTACAGCGACCCCCAGAAGAGCGACGGGGACCCAGATGGTGAGTCGCGCGCCTTTACGTGTTCGCCGCCGAGCCTCACCAACGACGTGACAGATGATGCCGCCTTAACTTCCCAGAGTCTCAATGCCGATGGCACCCCCAAGCGTCCCATGAACGCTTTCATGATTTTCGCCCGCAGACGCCGTCCCCAGGTATCGGCCGAAAACCAGTCCATGCGCACTGGTGAAATCAGCAAGATTCTGAGCAAAGAATGGTCGTCCATGTCACCGGTTAATTCATCTCTTGGTTACGATCGACTTCCCGCTGAACCGTTCCTCATAGAACGACAAGCAGTTTTATCTAGACCAGGCGAAGCAGTTGAAGGAAAATTTCAACTCGAAATATCCTGACTATGTTTACCGGCGCCGCCCTAATAACTCTCGCAAGCGCCGAAAAACCGACGCCTCCGGCATGCGCGCGCCCGACGGGTCTATGCCGCCAGACGGGGGTGACGATATGCCTGGCGATCTCGGCGAACCCTCCCCTTCTGATGGGGATGATTCACAAGCTGATCCCCTCGACATGGGCTATTCGCGAATGGGTCACTCTTCGCACTACGGCGAACCCAGCTCTGGCCACGCCAGACTACCGACGTTCCCCTTCAGCCCCTCCGATATGTCATATCGCGATAGCCGTGTCTCGTACATGCAGCAGGACCGTCTGCACCACTCGGTATCATCACCGCGTTTGTCATCTTCGGGGCACCCAACGCAGTATCCATATCTTCAGCGTCACGGCTCCAGTCATTACAACGAAGCTTGGGATACTTCCAGTAACCGTTCTTCTGGTTCTGGCTGGTTCCCCCATGATCGTTCTGCTACGTCTCCTATCAGCTCAAAGTCTCAGTCTTTCCCCCCCCTATCCTCTCCCAGTTCGTGGCCTAGTCCGAACTCTCCTGGGCCAGGAGCGAGCCCCTCAAGCTCGACGTCGAATAGTTACTCCTTCCCCACCCTCAACTCCCCCTTTTTTCCCACTCAGGCCCAACTAAGTAACTACCCCACAGCCTCGTCGCCTACCACTAACGGGAGCGCGAACTCGTCTCAGTTCCAGCTCCCAGCGCCGGGGGAGAGCCGGGGATTTGATCATCATCGCAGCTTCACCCCGTCTGGTGGCGGAGGGAATGCGTATCCTTCATCACATAACAACTCGCGTCACTCCGCTGCCGCTGGGTTACCTCGCGCTTTACCCCCCGTCAACTCGCAGTTCTTTCATCATAGCGGGTCGCCAGGCGCCACTATCCCTCCAGTATCTGCGATTGATGCAGGAATGTGGAACAGGGAACGCATCCTTGATGCGTAATTACTTTTCCCACGCGGCATTTTTGCCGTCGTCTCTTTCTCGTCTCTTGCGTTAAAACACAACGGACAAGATGGTTTAAAATACTCATATAAAATTGTTCCCTGTAGTTTTAGCGCAACACTCACTCTCGCTGCTGTCGTCCACGCTATCCCGTTGTAGTACTTGTACGTTTCATTGGTCCGTAATCTCTTTTTCCTCTTTCCCTTTTTTTGGTTTTTGGTTATGATTTACTTCTTGTAGTAGTTTTGGTACCTTTTGTATAGGGTAGTTTGGTAACATCAAACATACGCATCCTGATTAATTCTTTAGACTGTGGGTCTGGTCATGTTTACGTTCGAATACCACGGCAACAGTCGGCGTCAGGGTGCATGGACATGTCACCGGTATATTTATACCTCTTATAATCCCCGAGATTGCATAAACACGATCGAGTGGAAGTCGAGTACCACCGCCGACGGAGCTGGGTAGGGTATCAAGCATGTTACGTGGATGAAGAGGAAGTTCAGAAGTTGTGAGTAGCTGCATGTAAATGTTCGTTGATGCCGATGTTCTACAGCCTAATGAGCCAACCTTAAATAAACATTCGATAATTAAGGTTGTTCTAACCAATAGATATAAGATCTAAAGTCAAAAAGAGTCGCACGAAAACACAGGCCTAGTACCAGGAATATTACGGCCGTGGAAAGATAGTGGTATTACAAATTCATGCGTACAGCATACTGATACCACTGATTAGAATCAACGGAAGCAGAAATAGGGCAGAGTGGTATGCTGTACTTTTGGATCTATCTACTCGTCTTCTCGATGGGTTCAGTCCAACCCGGGTTCAAAGCACCATCGATCGGCAACTCATAAAAATGGAAGTGATGCCAAGCGAAGGCGCTTTCCGTGTATGACGCGTTAATGAGGTCAGTGGAATGGGCCACTATAAAAATAATACTCACTACCTGGGGGCGGCGCCATCCTGCGGATTTCCTTTTTGGGTCACCCGACTATTGCCAAGGCCGCTTATTTTAGCACCTCAGTTGTCAGTACAATAAGAAAGCATCTCATCACTGTAACCTTCCACATCCACATAGCACCTCATCAAGCCATGCAGGAGATAGAGCCATCACTGTGCAGCTCGAAACAGAGATAGTGGTTGAGGGATCGCGTAAAAAAGAAGTTTAATCTGTACGAGAGCCCCGCCAAAAGCGGGTTTCAGTGGTAACGCTCTCAACGGCGCAGCAACCAATGGCAAATAAGGATCTCAAGTCCAGAGGAACACAAGGTATCCAGACGTTGGCTGGAATCACAATAGCCATTATCAGTGAACGCGTACAACTCCGAGGCACCGGCAAAAAACGTTCGTGAGAGTGGCCGTGAGTCAGCCGACCGTGTACAAAGCACCCCAGGCACTCGTGAGCAGTTCCTAGAGACGGAAAATGATGCGCGCACCACCATGACGAAAACTCTAAATATACTCACCGGTACCGGTGGGTTGCTCGATTTTTAGTCGGCCGTGAAACACGAAGTTGTGATAACATCTTTCGCTGAGTGGAAAGGAGAGCAAGTCGCAGTTCGTATATGGGTAAACCTAGAATGATGACTACCAGATAGTGTGGTGTTTCTCTAAGAGACGAAGAGCTACTGCTTGTGCTGATCGATTACGGCCCAAATGGGCTCAAGCCTGTGTTATCGGGAGCTTATCATGAAAGGCTCGACTGGGAATATTTCAGCGTGGCATATGGTCACGGCGTATTGATAGGCGATACCACGACCGGACATGGACAGCCTCCCAGTAGAAAGTACTCGAACACCCTAGAATCGATTTTGTTAGACAGCACGGGCAAAATGCTATAGAAAGAAGTGGGCTGATACTCGAACTCCGTGCACGCTGGTAATGGCGCTCGAACTTGAGGCTCGCTTCAGTGCGTCAAGGTTGTGAAAGAAAATTAACCAAAAGGGAAGGGCTGTGCGACAAGCCGCCAATTCGGCAAGTCCGCTAGGGACATTGTGCCTATATTTAGGCATCACCACCACACGGGAAACGGGCCGAGCCGCGGTTAATGTTACTCAAGGGTCATGACGCAAAAGATTATTGGGCGTCGTACGCTGCTGCGGACATGTGCTCCTGGTTGCCCGTGAAACTCCATGGTGGCACAAACGAAGTGGGAAGAGGCCACCTTCCCGAGGCTTCTGATTCTTCGAGCGTCTACCCGACTTGAACATATCCGTATTATTTATGAAAACCCCCAAGGTGGGTGCTGAAAGTCATATCCTTCATGTGTACCGGATCTTCAGATGCGTTGTGATTGATGGAACGGTCTTAGGGTTCTAGTGGCAGCCTATGTTCAATGCGGAAAGACTTTGCCGTCATTGCAACCTCAGCCTTGTTGTGCTCAGCTCAGTGAGCATTTTGTAAGGACTACTTTACGGTAGACCTCACACTGCTGTCCTTATGTCAGTGTTAACGACTTTCCGTCTTACGACTATGCGGATTCACACCTAGTCCTTCCGACAAGAACATCCGCGAAGCTACAGTCCCACGTGTGCGTGTGCTCCGGTCCACCGATGTCTTCCACTGTGTACTTGGCATAGGTATTTCACAAGAAGGGTAGCATGACCTTCCGTTGTCATTTCTTTGAGAGCGTAGGCTATGTTTTTCAAAGATCCAATGGGTCTTGGTTACACCCGAAGTCTCTGAAGCAGATGCGTACGGTTTGAGGAAGGTAAATGTGACTGCAATTCTGGCACCGGGGGCAAGGCCAGAAAGTAGGACCGTTTACCCGGAAAGAAGACCAGCATGCTAAACAATCGTCCCGTCGTCTGGCCATCAACTATGTCTGGTCTGCTATTGGTCATAGCCTTTCGACAATTTGTGCGTGACTTTGGGGAGCTCGCGTAGCGCGAAATAATTCCTCCACAACGAAGCGCATGTTTCTCGCACATTACTCTCAGCAAATGTCAAGAGGCGTTAAGGTGTTCACAGCATGAGAAGGAGAATCAATCAAGGGGATTATATATCAGCTGATCATGGCATACAAGATCAACTTAGCAAGCGGATTGATGATGAGAAGAATCACCTAGTAGGAAACAAACTTGTGTATCTGAGTCAAGCAGATCGTAGAACTCCTTCTCCCGAATCGTACCAAAAGGAGAGGGCAAACATCCGTCCTGCGACACGCGGCCATCAGCTGCCGTTGGACTTGCGACCCGCTTTCCGGGAGCCCTTATGAAACCTGCGTAACGGAAGACACATGTACCTGAACACGATCTCCATCGAGATGATAGGTGCACAAGAAAAGGTTAGCCTAATTATCTCAGTGTGTCCGTTCCACGGGAGAAAGAAGCCTCAGACTGCAAGGTGATTTGGCGGGTATAATTAACCAACAGGATAATACTACTCACGGCCAGTTCTTTGTTGTCATTCCCGCGCTGGAGTAACTCGTTACTTGCAGCACATGGAAGACCCCAGTGGACGTGTCGATGGACATTCGAGGATGTTCGGAGTAGGGCTGACACTCCCTGGGGGAAGAATTCCGGACAATCGAGCACCACTCAAGACGAAGGAGTCTTAATAAAGTTGCATATGCCAAGCCAGGGGGAGTCCCCGAATAATCCCCGCCCAGCAAACGGTAAACTTCGGCTAGATGCGCTGATGGCGACCGGAACGAAGATCGGACGTAGACATCGTCCCGGCGGGATCGAGGAATAAAACAGCAGTGGAGAGGCGGATATGGCGAAATATCGCCAGAGTCTCGCGGAGCGGGACTCGCATGCAGGCGGATTAGAAGATAGTCTGGAGTCTTTCCAAGAGTCTAGATCAGAAAGCGAGACTTATTCGTGCCTGTGGTTCAAAGGCATGGCAGGGAATGTCCCAGTCGTACAGACTTACATGTAGGCTAAAACAAGCACAAAAATTCACACCACCGTTATAATAGCCTTCATAACACTAGAGACTACTTCGCGGTTGTCGAGTGGACCCAACAATCCGGCGTCGTATCATTCAGGCAAGATTCTTCAGGGTATGGTACCACGACTCGCAGCGGTTATCGTGGTCAATCATCGGGCCTAGTATCCGCTTGAACATGCTGAACGCGGACGATTTCACTTCCGATGCAGCGCGGGAGCGTGAAGACCTAAGCTCGTGCTGTGAGAAGCATACACCTGACTGCTTCAAGGGAACAGATTCAGACGCCAACCGGTTAATGAGAGATTAGACTTGTCAACAACAAAATTCTTATCCGTTGGCCGAGGATGAGCCTACAGGAATCTCCAGCACCTAGGTAGCTCGGGTAGATCATAGTAAAGTGCCGGTTTATTCCAAGGATATACCGACTCGACCAGAAACAAGACAATAACTTTATCATCGGTAGGAAGAGGGCCCAGAAAAGATATCCACGACAAAGTCGGAGAAGCCGAATCGCCTGTGAGCCGATCCAGGCCTACAGGCTGGCTGAGAGAAGAGTCGTCTTCTATCAAGCCACAAAATCAGGGCGGAACCCGCACCAGAAGATGGTAAAATTGATACGTCAGTTCCCTGGATGAAGTACCATCAGTAACAATTAGGATGAGATAAGTTGGGGAAAGTTCACGTCAGCTCAGTGAACCCCATGTAACTCGGACTGCTCGGTGCGCATAAAATTTTCTTTAATCGATCATGACCACGTACGGTATAACGGCTCAAAAACGTACACCGGAGACTTCTATGGTCGCCTCGTTCTCCACCAGCACAATCGGGTATTGCCAGGATCAAAATTCTGGATTTGAGAGCTGATATTGCGTCAAAATCAGGACAGAACGACCCTCGGAACGTGGAGGGTTAAGTAAAAATCCGCTGCTGCCAACGAGAAGGGTGGTGTTAGGAACGAAAAAAGGGTTTTGAATTTTTTGGGAGGTTACCCTATAACGAGAAATCCGCCGACAATCTTCTTGCGGCAGCTTTGGCGGCAAGTAGACTGTCAAAAAAGGCAAAGATTTGTACCTGGGTCCTGGGCTCTGCCACCACGCACACGTGACTGAACCCCAGACTTTTACTCAAGCTAAGAAGCCTGCGAACGAGTTTCGGGATAAAGTCGGTTTATCAACTGGGCGTACACCACATTCTCAGGTTCCCGCAGATACCGTGTATGCTTCACGAAAGCACTAGTAACAAGGCATGCATTTCCATTTATAGCTTATCACTTGCTTTCCTACACTAGAGAACCTGCTAATGCTGTATCAGTGACTAACGTTTGATGCCGCATATAGCTAGCTAATGAACACCTTAATTCTTTATGCCGGGATAATACCATCAGATTTACGCAAATATAACCTCCTTCATATATTTACTTACAATGATTCGCGGCCCAGCCGCCGTTTCAGAATGACAAGATCACATATGCTAATCCAGGACTACCCATTGATTACAGAAAAGGTCGAACAACGACGCATTTCGGCAACGTTTACCAGTCGAATTCGTTCGCGAAATCCAAGTCGATCTCGTTACAGTTCGGCAAACTACCACGGCACTCGGTATGTACTAGTTCTGAATTTCATAATCGTAAGTGCATTATGGTACTACTAAATTAAAGAGACATTCATATCATACAAAAAGTACAAGAGCTATGAGATTTCCTGGAAACAACGATTGCTCAGACAAATGCGATACCTAGCAGAGCCCACCCCATGACGCCTACAAGCGCGGCGAACATGGTGTTCATATTGTTTGTGACTCCAGCGAACACGCCTTGGGCGCTATTGCCAGTAAGCACCCCATCACTTCCAGTAGGGCTGTCCGTTGGGGTGCCGACTGGTCCTGTCTCGGTTGTCGAACTTGCAGCGGTGAAAGTGGCGGATTCATATCTGATATAGATGTCAGGACCCAGAAGCCGTCAATCATTAGAAAAGGACAGACGTACGCGGAAGTAGCTGCTTCAGGATTTGTCTCTGTGTTTATCAGCACCCGGTCGAGCATGTGAAGAACACCGTTCTTGCAGAGAATATCCGTTTTTATGATCCGGGCGCTACTCCCCCCGCTGTTCACGAACGTGCCGGAAGAATTGGTTGTAAATGTGAGTGGCTCACCCCCTGCCGAAGTCAGGTTTTCTGAGGCTGTGATTGAGGGCGAGTAGATGGTTGTTCCGTTGACTATCTAAGTGACCATTAGTCGGATGTAATCAAGACAAATTGTGGCGATGTACATGATTGCTCAAAACGGTCAGTAAAGCTGTCTTGTTGTCAGCGACTGACGTCAACGACGAGCCTTCTAGTTCAATTGCTGCATTGTCGGGCGCAAAGAACGTGAAGCCATGCACTGAGTCGCCATCTAACAAGCCTGTTATAGTTTCGTTGCTACCATTAGACGAAGTAATGGTCGTCGAATCCAAAAAGCCGGCCAGATACGTAAGATTTTGCGCCACGAGAACGTCGGAAACATTGGGTGGGATTATGAGTACGCCATTTATTCGATTCACGAGTAAGTTTTCGACAACCGTACTGTTCTGGACAGAGACGCTCGTTCTAACACGAACATTAAATAAAAATTCGAAATAGAGCTGTAGGAACGCACGGTTGGTTGTACATCTCGACTTGACCATCAATGTTACTCCAAACAAGTACTTGACTTTTATCTCCTTCAAGCTGAACCACGGAAGGTTCGTCAAGTAGAGTACGTCCGATAGTGACATTCGGGTAAATTGCTGCCTCAAGCGTGGCGTTGGTTCCGTTGTTAGAACTGAAATTGCCTGAGACGATGTGGTACAATATTGTGAGGGCGAAAAGGTCGTCGTCACTGGATAAGCTTGAAGAATTCGTGGCGTTGGCGACTGTAATACCATGTCAACTCTCGACTCTGCAGGTATATGATGGACTCACAAGCTTCATTGTCTGGAGCAAACAGTGTATAATTGCCCAAGATCAACCTCGCCAGAAGGACTCGGCCTATGGCCGAGTTGTTGAGCCGACCAGTTTGTGAGCCCAACGTGGTAAGACCAGCGTCTTGAAGCGCCTGACCGAGGCCAGTGAGATATTGCGATGAATTATTCCAAGCGAGAGCAGGAAGGGCGGCGGCGAGTAATGCTAAAGCAACAAACATATTGGCAAGAAGAAGAAGCAGGAATGCGAGGATGTAAATGAATAGGAAAGCGGATTTTTATATTGTTTGAGAATGATATTGATATTTTTGGATAGCCGAAGTGATGAGAAATAATGACCAGAACTATGACCAGTTATTGTCGAAAATGATGTCGATGGCCTGATCGACAACTTTTCAGGTGACCGTGCCGATCCACGTGCATCGTTCCCGCTCATTCAAATGGAATCGATTCCGCCGGGTGCCATACAAGTTCGTCACAGAGGCGGGTAGGATCACAAACACCCGAGGACACGCAGTTCTCTTCAATTTGAGCACCACACTTTGCTGCATACAAATTTAGAGCTTCCCGGTGCTGCGGAAAATATTAGGACTCACCCGACAGAGGAACATATTGACCCAGCGACTTCAAAGCACTTACAACAGCTTGTAGAGATGATTTCGTCTGGAAAATTGGATACGTCTCGGATCCGCCGTGGTGAATATTCCACGTAAAAGCCTTCGCAATTGAAGTCCACAGAACCTATGATTCGGTCAGTTAATGAACACAATACCAGCAGTCTACCATACGGAGAATAATGGATCCAAATGTTCGTAGGCGTCATCGCTGAGGTCGGAAATAAGAGAGGTGGCGTCCAAAGACGCTTGCAGGGCACCGTCTGGATTATGGATCCGATTAATATTGATTGTTGAGACGTAGACAAGGGTGCGAATGAAGAAGACATCGACATCCACGGCGGATTTTGAAATGCGGGGCGAGTAATCATGGACTAGAGGAAGACACGCTTGGATACGCTCTAAAGCGTTCTTGACCGAAGTAAAATTATGCCAGTATCCCGTGTCATAATCATTGGTGTCTAGTTGCCCTAGGGTGAGATATTTGTCTGCCAATAAAGTAGGTTATCCGACCTGAAGAAATTAGTGCTGCTTCTTCGTATAGCGCAGCCGCCTTGACTTTCAGAGCTGATATTGACGGTAATGTTATGGTCTCGCCGAACAGGGAAATGGCATCGGTGCTGTCTTGCTGTCACAGGCGGACATGAGTGCTCGTCTTTGTAACAAGTAAAAAGAAACATACGCTTGGAGGTAGAGGCGTTTCGATTCTAACTTTGTGATCACCGGAACCAGACAGTAGACTCGGAAATCCGGTGGCCGCAGACCAGCAAGTATCAACCATGAAAATTTGCCAGAACGCCGATATCCAGTCATTCATGTCTGCACTAGTATGTGTAACCAGGTCGTGAAAACCTCCAGAAAATTCTGGGAAGCAAGTTCGATGAAGCCCAATGCCCAACGCCAGTTGTGCCGCAGAGACAGAATGTCGATAACCTTCCGCTATTTGCCCGGTAGAGTAGAAATATATAGCCAGAAGTGACGACGCTCGAACCAGGTCAACAGTCCTCTCATGTCTCACGGATGTCGATGCAAGGCCATGTAACGCCAGGTTCAAGAAGTAGGTTTCCAAACTTGACAAGTGTGGGGAGCGTGTGTAGTAACATCCAAGGAAGTACACGGTATTCATGAACACCGGGTGCCGCTCTGATTCGGTGAGTCCTATGCCACATCCTTCGAAATAACACTGATGTCGATGGGAAAGAAATGCCTCGATCCTGCCAGTGGTAATCGCTTCATGAGAATCGATCAGACAGTATATTTATCAAGACACTCACAGCATCATCTTAACTTGTTGGGGCAACGAATCCCCGGTATTCCATGAATACGAGCAGGGTACGCCAGAGAATATGTAGTCCTCGGGAAGACAAGGCATGGTTCGCAGACTTGACGAATCCAGGACATCTAAAGCCGCAGTGCTCATTTCATCATACGATAAGAATTCTACGGCAGAAGACGAGGGTGATTCTGAAAGCGAGCTTGAAGAAGAAGAGGCAGAGGGTGTAGTGAAGATAGATGTGAGGGTAGATGTTTCAACAGGCTGTGGCTCCATGAGAAATGAGGGAAAGGTGCTGGAGAGGACACTTCAGAGCGCTGAATCTGATGTTACGAACCAACGGTGTCACCTTGTGGTTTCCAACTCAAATAGCCGCTGCCCCAGTACTGAAGCATTTCCTCGCAATTGCCTTTTCCGTTTTAGGTCAGCATATTGACATTCGTCTTCTCGATTTGTTTTGATGCACTGCTGACACACTGGGTGAGTACCGTCACATCTCTGGGTATGAAAACCGAGTCAGCCAGTTCGCACGGATTCTTGGGCTGTTATATGATACATACGGATTTGCGTTTTCTATGGTATGAGAAGCTTTAGTTACCACATTAAACCATAATGCTAAACAAAAGCTTACCTGCAAGCAAGGCAGGCAGTACCTCTGCGTAGAGGAGGTGCATTTCTGTGGGGCGCTGAGGACATGGCTGTGTTGGTGAGGGGGATAATAAACAGTAAAAACACCTAAACGACCCGACATCTTATATCCTGAATTAGGGCTGGGTAGATTGTTCACTTCCTGCCGAAACAACCGGTGACCCGACGTTTCCAGGTTCGTAGCACGTTGTCTGATGAAGATATGTTTCATGCGCCGAGAGTGTATGAACATTGATGATTTGCAACGGTGTACGGTCATCAGGTACAGCACACGGAAGAGGATCTACAAGGAATTATCTTTCTGAGATTGGTTGCCTTTGCAACTTAGAAAAATCAGTGATGAGCAGTAAAATAACTCAGGGCTCACCTTTACTATGCGAACTGGAGGGGAAATCGGAGTCTCTCAATGAAAAGAGCGGTATGCAGGAAATAAGTGTCAGATTAGTGTAAATATTTTTCTGCGTGCATGAGCAATAAAGTTTGAACGGGATAAGCGAGAGGAAAATGAACGGAACATGATCAGGTCCAACCTGAGTCCCGGTATAAGCGGATGTTTAATCCATCACTGTTGAACAACCATCAGTGATGCTGCAGACTAGATGATGGCTCAAATAGACAGTCGTCGTCCACTGAAATAGTTAGTACTATAGTAACGTGTGGAAGCGTCTCATCCGAGCCACCGAGATTCACGGTTACTGTAAAGTACTTTATTAGCCGGGAGCGAATTGGGGAACTCGGACGCTCTGAAACTTTCTCGCACTGGAACTGGCGGGATCAGAGAGTGGTAGAATAGGAGACTCGTCAAACGACACAGCAATTCAGGATGTCGGACCGTCTAACAACCCAGCTTCTGATCAGACCTTGTGAAACCAAACCTCTGCGCGGTCTTGAGCAGTTCCGCCCTTTCTCGTGCCTGCTTCGGCACCTGCTCCCCATATCCCACCTGTCAGTCCAAACCCGCTAATTAAGCGCTGGTTTTCCTCCTGGTGAAAGGAAAATTCTGCAGTCACAATGGTACCTTCATGTACCTCTGCTGTCCAGAACGGTTGGGTACCGTTAATTGTGTGCTGCAATATCGGATAAGAAATTATACACAAGAAAAGCAATTGACAAATGCGCACTCTGCTTTCGAGAGTGCTGACATTGAAGAGATTCTCGTCAAAATGAGTCAGCATGATATGGGTGGACCAAGCCTTATCCCATTTTGCTAGGAGGGTTGGGACGGAGGTATCAATGGCACCCGGGAGTGTCGTCCATGAATCGTCGCATGGTGATGGAAGGTCCGATGTTGACTTGTTCTTGAAAATGAAACAGAAGTCGACTGTACCGTAGCCCGGATTCTCGTAGGGTCCGCTGAGCGCTTCGAATGATACCGACGGTGGTCGCGGGTTAGACGGCCTTGGATGAGAGTCACGGGCAAGCGCCCAATATTGCCTTGTGACTTCAGATTTCATTCTGTCAATTGCCCCTGAGCATTGAGAATGATGATAACTTGACGAGGGACTGACCTGGAGTTCCAATCGATAGGGGGTAGACCCAAGGCAGTATCGACGAGATACCACTTGATGATCTCATGGAGCATCCCCCCATAATCGTCGTCGTTTGAGAATACGGCGATACCCAATTTGTCGGAAGGAAATCGAGAAACCTGGGTCATGAAGCCTGCAAGGGATTGGAAGTCAGCATTCATTGAATTACTACGGACTTTGGGCAATCGGCTTACCTGTGGTAGATCCGCCATGCTGCCAAGTCAATGTTCATTCAAAGAGCGTGTTGTATACGATTCGGTAGCTTGCCTCTATGATTTCTGTGGGGTACGTCCGTTAATTTGCTGTTTCGTAGATGACGACACAGTACATACCATGTCCTCTATATGTATAGCGGAATTGAGCGCCACCATAAACCATGGGCGAGAGTTCAGGGTACAAGCTAAATCAGTGTTAGAGAGCATCGTGCGAAAAATTAGTCACGAACGCGAAGCCCACTTGAACTGTCTTTCCAGTGGCAACTTTCTCTATGACATCAGGTGGAATGACACTGTCGTTCGTGACAGGATTTATTCCACCGTCAAGCAAAGCCTGGAGCCAAGTTGCCTAACGTGAAATGAGCATGCCAAGACAAGATGAAGGAGTAGAAATATTCCTGACGGCATCTTTAGCACTACTAATGACGCCTCCAGCGCCGGATTTGTCTGGGTACGCATGAGTGACAATCTCCGATAAGACTGCGCAGTAAACCTTACAGTTCCCATCCTCGCCACCCGCCAAGAACCAGTTAGGATGCCGCATGGCTCTTGGAGTTCCCTTGCCGAATAAGTTCTCGGTTTTGTTAACGCCATCTCGCGCCATACCCTGCGCCAAATTTCCGCTTGCTCGAGCGACGTCTACGGAATAAGTTGTCGAAGTAAGTCCTAGTGGTTCAAAGATGTGCTCCTTAACATAGCGGGCAAAGGGTGGCTTGTGCGGAAGAAGAATTTCAGGCAGATAGGATAAGAGCATGTACATGTTGTTGTTGTACTGATAGATATCCCGGAACTCGGCAGATGGCTCAAGATGCTTGAGTCTGTTGAGCTGATGAACATTTTCAGCTCGTCTGCCAAGTAAGGCAGACTTAAAACCTACGATAGAGGTAACATTGTCTGTTCTTCCGTACATGAGATCATGACGGGGAAGCCCAGTACGGTGGCTCATAATGTCGGTTATGGTGCTCTGAGACGACGCAATAGGATCCTTTAACTCCCATTCTGGAACGATAGACGCTATCTTTGTGTCCCAGGAGACACGACGTGATAGGCTTTCGTTGGAGATCAAGAGACCGGTAGCGATAATATTGAATAGCTTTTTATCGGAGTAAGAAACATTCTGTACTCAACACAATATTCAACTTGCCTTTGAATTTGACGCGATACAGAATAAAGAGTCCTCAGTCATTTGCCGACCGTCCATGGAGGCATTTCCGTATCCCTTAGTCTCCGCGGTCCAGGTACCATCACTGTGTTTTTTCACGACAGCGACGCTGACACCGCCCGGTGTGTTCCATTCTGCCAAAACATCGCTGATAAACGCGTCAACGTGGGGGGAAAGTACCGGGTTTTGCGTCAGAAAGAGTGGATTTTGTTCTGCCGATGCCAATGCACATAAATATACCAGCAAGAAAGCCACTAAGCCGCCAGCCATAGCAATGCCACAGAAATGCTCGTTATCGGAGGGGGGAAAAGCAAGTCGGAAATTGCCGCGCTGATGGAATGCTGCTGACTTCAGCGCCAAGAGAATTTTCACCGACGCGGATAAGCATCAGATGGGAAAAAGCTCAAGTTATCATACGAACATGGACGCGGGTTGAGCATAATCCTGTGCATCATATTTTAACGTTTCATTCCTTCTCTCCTACTCCAATTTGCGTACCCGTTTACTCTTCCTTCATCCTGAGACGTGCATCCATGATGAACTGTGATCAAACCGTGCGCCACTAAAGATACTGTGGCGAAGTGGCGTACGTGCCTTATACATAAGCGAGTAATGAACGGGAATATGTGAGGCGATCCCGACATCAATCCGACATGGGTTGCGACGCGTACAGTAGGGCAAGTTTGTATGAATCCTGCTGCCTGCTCGACAAAGCAGTGCAAAATGGAAGAGATATCGAAGTAACCAAGGAGAATGCTAATATTTTGATGGCATAGATAACCTATGATAACTCTAGATAAACTCAGTCGGACTCGGTGCTAATAATGAAAAAATCAGGTACGAGGAAGAAGAATGTCGCCTTCTCTCTCTCTGCCATGCATCGAAGCGGCCGTTGCCGGATTTGCCCTTATCGAAGCGAAGGTCACGGACAAATTTCAAATTCATTGGTTGAATAACCGACGCGACAGCGGGATTTTACCTGGAAAAGCAGTATTGTAGCGTGATAGTCAAGAGGTGAATTTTTCTTCTTTGTTATGTATCTTCTAATGAGCATCTCGAATCGTCAAGGAGATGGGCAGGTGTGTCGATTACGTGGCTCTTTGTCCATTATATATGTTCCCTGCACTAACGAGCCCTCCGCCCAGCATATTCCGGGACATCTTTGGGCCATCTTTGATGTTCACGTATGCAATATTCGTGATTTCAGTCCGCTTGTCTCGTACTGCCGGGTCCTCCGTATGGGCTATATAAATACCAGGAATTTTTTTCATGTTCCTTGCTCTCTTCGTTCCCCACAATGCCTTCCGAACCACTAGAGGCCGAATTTATTTTCCCCCCTGCGCTCACCCAAGCTCAGGAGGAAGAGTTTCGTCAACTGGATCTAGAGGGCCCTATCTCTCTTACTAGGACAGCGACAGCTGTTAGTGGAGCCGCCCCAGACCTAGCCGAGTTGGAAAGAGGGTTCACTCGCGATGGTATCCACGTCGTGGCATTCGAGAAGGGAAAGAACGAAGATCCACGAGAGTTTGGACGAGCGATGAAGTGGTACGTTTGTTGTCTGGACGGTTTTCGTAGGCTCATCCGTCTTTTCTCCTCAGGTACATAACTTTTGCAGTTTCATTTCTGTGCTTGTCGGTTGCCATCGGTAGTTCCATCATTACTGGAGAGTAAGTGTCTGCTTGCCTGTAAAGCTTGTCCCCTGACGTCTTTGCAGTATGAAAGGTCCTGTAGAGGAGTTTGGCACTACACAAGAGATTATAAACCTCACCGTAGCATGTTTCGTCATTGGCTTTGGTATCGGGTAGGTTATTTGGTCGTTTCAGGCTCGTCCACCCCCCTGACATGATTAAAAGACCACTGTTCTTTGCCCCATTATCAGAAGTCGTTGGAAGAACACTGATGTACCAAGTCAGTATGTTCTTCTTCTTCATTTTCACCCTGCCTAGTGCCCTCGCAAAAAACGCGGCCACGTTGGTTGTTGCTCGCCAGATTGCGGGATTGGCGGCTTCTGCACCGATATGTAATGTGGGCGGAACGTCAGTGATCAAAGCCTTCTGATGTCCTTTACGTTTACTGATGATCCGTATTTATAGTGTTGCCGATATTTGGGCCGTCGAGGAGCGAGGAATTCCCATGGCCGTGTTCTCGTTCACTCTATTGTGAGTCATAATCGGCTGTGATCAATTCTGGCCCTCATCTACGTTTATAGTATGGGTCCCTGCCTTGGACCGCTCTTCGGAGGGTGGATTGCCGAGAAAGCTGGCTGGAGATGGATGTGTAGGAAATTCTTGTCGTTATTCAATCTCGATACTCACATTTGCTTGTAGATTGGGTCCTTTTCATCTTCACTGGCGTATGTTTCATTTTTACGCTGTTCATTCCTGAAACACTGGCATCTCTCCTTCTCCGCCGCAAAGCGGAGAAGCTACGAAAGTCTACCGGAGACGAGAGCTATCGTACACTTGAAGAGCTTGAACGCGTCCCCTTTTTCGAAACTTTGAAGATCTCCTTGCTTAGGCCGATTGTGATGCTGGTAGCGGAGCCCATCGTGGCCTTGTTTTCTCTATGTGGGTCTCTTCGAAACTATTTTCTGTTATATACTCACATATTCATCACGGCAGACCTTTCGTTCATTTACAGTCTCTTATGTGCGTTTATGCTGTTGATACGCATGAGTGTTTCTAAATTTTCCTATAGACCTATTTTTCTTCGCATTCCCCATTGCCTTTGAGGAGGTACGAGGTTTTGGTATGGGGATGACGGGAGTTACATTTGTTAGCATCATGGTATGAGCGCACGATTTGCATCCTGTGTCATGTATTGACGTCTTGTTCGAAACAGATTGGTATTGGACTCGCTATGATGCTTGTACCCTACCAAGAGAAGATTTATCGCAAAGCTACAGTTTATGGTACATATCCTGAGGCCAGGCTTTTCCCTATGATGGCGGGGGCGATGTGGGTCTGCTGGCATCCTTTTATTTTCTCGTAGCTCACGAAGTCATACAGCATACTACCTGTCGGACTCTTCATCTTCGCCTTCACTGGCGGGTACTCTTGGGTACACTGGATTGGTCCTTGTATATCAGGAGGCGTCTTTGGATTCGCGTTGATTATCATTTACATCTCCGCCAATTCCTACATTGTAGACAGCTACAGCTCCTTTGCCGCGTCGGCTATCGCTGCGAAGACGTTCTTGCGTTCGGAGATTGGTGCGGCGGTACCGCTGTATTCGACGCAGATGTTCCATAATATGGGTTTCCAGTATGCAGGGTTATTGCTCGCCCTGGTGTCGGTTGCGATAGCACCGATTCCTTTTGTGTTTTATGTTTATGGTGAGAGAATCAGGCAGAGGTCGAAGAAGGCTACACAATCTGTGAGGATGTCTGGTCCGTCCGTAAAGAATTTAGACGACGATTTAGAGAAGCCTGCACGAGATGGGAAGACCTCATAGATAATTAGAACAAGTGGTATACATAGACAGTAAAATATATATTATTGGTATGGTACTATATAATGTAATAATTGACTGGACTTTTATAGTCACGAATTGCTCTACATTGATGCAAGATGCAAGCTAACGGCGAAGCCTCCTAGCGAGCTTTTGCCAGACTTTGGCTGTTAAAGGTTAGTCAAATTGCCGTGTTGTTACATGTAAGAAACTTGGAGGGCCTAACTTGGAAAGACTTGGAAGCAGCACGCACTGTTGTTTTAAGGTACTGATCTGTATCATTGGTGACGAAAAATCTAGCGGAAACAACTGGAAACAGGCGCCAAGGAGTTTCAGCTGCGAAGCAAATCAGGTCTAAATTTAGATTCCTTCTTAATTTGCGCGAAGATTACATCATTGATTGCCATACGTGGCCAGGAAACCGACAAACCGTGTTCATCGTGGCTTTCGCTGTCTCCGTCATTGCCTTCGTCGCCTCCCACAAAAAGTTGACTATTGGCACTCTAAATGGGATAAAGACAGCTATTCTTCATCTATTTCTTCCTCATACTATCGCCAAGTCGACTTGCGTTACCTCACGAAGCAGAATCTAGGATCTAATTGGGATTTTCAACGATGAAGGGCTTGTCAATCAAGGACGCACTGTTACCGCAACCGCCTAGCTTCGGCAAGAAGAAGAATTACGAGGTCCACCAGGTACTAGGCACGGGGACGTTTGGGAAGGTCGTGGTACGTCTTCAGCTGCTGCAACGCTGCTTCATTGTCGACTGATTTCACCGCTTATCGTGTAGCGCGCGACATGGAATGTGCCTCCAGAACAGGTAGCCGTATCTGAGCGCGGTGCAGCCGCAGGTGTCACTCCTGGGCAGCAACTGTCTGCGTCGTCGTCTTCAGCAGTCGTTCAAAAGGAGGTCGCACTCAAGATGATCCCCAAGAAAAAGGTCAAGGGCAACGAGGCCAGCGTCTGGGGAGAAATGGAGGTTCTCAAGGGCTTGGATCACCCAAATATTGTACGTGGGACTTCTATTCTTGCTCGTGCTGTTGCTCACCATGGCAACAGGTCAAATTTTACGAATGGTTCGAATCGCGCTCCAAGTACTACCTCTCCTTCGAGTTGGCTGTTGGAGGGGAATTGTTCGAAAGGATACTCAAGAAGGGAAAGTTCACTGAAAAGGATGCAGTGAGCGTTGTACAGTGTGTGAAAACGTTCTTCGCAGTAGCCTCCATGCTGACGACAGTGCAAAGCTCCATTCTCGCTGGCGTACGCTACCTTCATGATCATGACATTGTGCATCGTGATCTCAAGTATGCATCCGCTACTGTCTCCTGTTCAATCGGTGCCTAATTGAACTCAAAAGGCCCGAGAATATCTTATACCGAACCAAGGACACGGATAGTGACATTGTCATTGCTGATTTCGGCATGTGCGTACCGCTGGCGTATTTCATGTAGCATTCGGTCTGATAAAAA
Organism: Armillaria borealis; assembly: GCA_030435635.1. Lineage (NCBI taxonomy): Eukaryota > Fungi > Basidiomycota > Agaricomycetes > Agaricales > Physalacriaceae > Armillaria > Armillaria borealis. The sequence goes on along the minus strand of JAUEPT010000023.1, from coordinate 160,815 downwards.
TCTGTAGAGCCAAACACTTGCACTCTCCTGAAGAGCAGCTTCATTCCTTGGCTGGCAGTTTTGGATATGTCGCCCCGGAAGTGTTGAACAACGAAGGTCACGGAAAAGCAGTAGATATGTGGTCAACCGGGATCATAACCTACGTACTACTCTGTGGCTACTCCCCTTTTCGATCCGAGGATGTCAAGATGCTCATCCGAGAGACAACAGAGGCCAAAATAGAGTTTCACGATCGATACTGGAAAAATGTCTCTGTGCATGGTCAGTGTTTCAGGACCAGCAGAGTTGCAACGACTGAAATTTTTGTAGCCAAAACTTTCATAAAATCACTGCTCAATCCTGATCCTGTGAAACGACCTTCGGCCGCAGAGGCGCTCAACGATCCTGTACGTGACGGTATCATGCGTTGATTCCAAATCTGACACAGTTCGCATAGTGGTTGACGACGCACGCTGCCAGCACCGAGCACGATCTCGGAGTCGGCCTGCGTGACCACTTTGACCCTCGAGCACGGTGGCGCTCAGCTATCGCTTCTGCACGGGCCGTACACCGCCTTGGTAGCAGTCTTAGCACACGGACGATATCTTCGACTGCCACGAATAGTAGTGGTGGCTGGGGTGAAGATGATAGGGAAACCCAAGATGACGACTCGGACTCAAAATCGAAACAGACAGAGCACCCGGGTCATAATGATCACGTCCAGGTGACTGGGCCTGACGATGGGGATCACCCTAGTCTTCATGAATCGCGTCTGCCGAAGGTAGATGAACACACACCTCCGCCTCCTACCCTCCCTCCCCAAGTCGCTAACAAACCTGTGTCTCCGTCCCCTGAATCGCATCCACAAGTTGTGGATGAACAACCTGCGTCAGTAGTTGAGCAGGAGGAGGAAACGAAGGAGGATCAAGATGAGATGAATGCCTTGCGGATGCCTGGATCATTCGATTTCTCCGACAATCACCACAGTCACCACTCAAGTTGGGGTGATTTTGTGCGAAGGTTGCGGCTGGGTTAGTGACGTTTTCTTTATTTCCATGTTATTCTTTTATCTATTTTCATTGATGATCTGTCTATGATTCTTTATTTCTTATTGCTAGCTACAACTCCTGATCTATTGTATGAACTAGGACGATATACCACAGCCTACGTTAGGAGTTATTGGAAATATCTGCATGTCAGAATCTCCGGCTGGCACGGACACACATGATAATAGCTAGAGACGATGACATCCATATATACACAAGCATGGGTTCAAGGGCAACATATTCTACCTGTTTATTGAATGCCCGTCAGCGTCCAGCGATACTGAGGTAGAAATAAGCATCAACCTTCTCTTGGATCTTCTCTATCCTCTCCATGTCCACGATCACATCCTCTTTATTCGAGTCAAGTCTGCGGAGTCCTGCCCTTCAACCGATTCACGAACACCTCAAGCTGATATCGATATGTCATCCACCAACCCTCTCTCTTCGTTCCCTCCGCCATATACTTGTAGGCCTTCTCCACACGTTTGACCCCATCCCGTTTCGTCACCGTAATAGGATGATAGTAAGTTGGAATGACGTAGTTATACGCCTCGAGAGTACCGCCCTCACGCTCTCCATGTTGGGCGAAGAGGGGGGGGGAATGAATCTCCATGGAACCGCGAGGTCAGAGGTAAGGATGCCGATGATATCATTCGGAAGCTCGAGCGTGCCTGTCGATGAGGCGAAGGAGCATCGGATGAAGAGAGAACCGAGAAGGGGTCGGCTGAAGGGAGATATCATATGCAATGAACATATACGTTCCGACGTCCATCATGATCGCGAGCTGGGCGGGCTAGCCTCCGCCTAGATCGAATTTGAACCTGATATCGTCGGCCGACATGAATCCGGCGTAGTGCGATCCCGGGAACGACTCCACTATTGACGTACGTTGTAATTCCTCTTCAAGAACGAGACGAAGGACGACATGATCAGCAGTCTGGATTATCTGAGGAGAGATGCTTGCTGCTCTTTCGCTATACTGCTCAAGGAATGATTAATCACCATGCTCGTGTCCACGGTTTGCTCTATTCCCGCAGGCACAGCAGAGATGATTCCTCCGAAGGCACCTCTCGGGGCTATCACTGAGCACTGAAGCTAGAGCGTACGTAAGTATATGGGCCCAAGAGAGCCCAAACTCCGGCATGTAACGATGCACCATGTGTCGAAGAGACGGAGCTCGGTAAGTTGAGGTCCTTCTGCTCCACGGCGAAAGCTCTGTCGAATGCTTATGCGAATATGCAGATGCATATTCACTGAGAAGGCGAATGGATGGAAAAAAGGTAGAATGATCAAGAGCAAGATGACATAAACATAGGATCCTCGGTCGTCAGCATGTAAGTTGTACACATTGCGCTGAGCAATAGTAGGCTAGTAGAAATTGATGTCCTCGGGTGGTAATGAGACTGGAACATTACGGACCAGGATTTTGTTGGGAAGCAGGCGAATTGGCGAGAGGCGGGCATCGTGTACGTAGTAAGGACGAACTCGGCGCGATAGTTTTAGAGTAGTCTCTCGTAGAAAGACGATATCAACCAAATGACGAATAGGGTGGACGAATGAGGACAGAGTCTTCTGTAAAGGTTTGATTTCCGGGTCGCATATAGCTCGCTTGATGGGAAGTATGAAATACATTTGGGTAGCTCCACTGCGGGCAAAAGTTGATTTCGGCAAGGGGCGCAATTGACGTGCATATGTGTTAGAAACGGGAAAAGTAGTCAAGAATGCATGTGTGAAAGAATACCTTGCGAGCGGTAAAGATATAGGAGTGTGTAAAGAGGGAAATGTAAGGGTGAGTGTAGGTGGACTCCGGTTTCTCTTCACTGACTCGTAGGTAGGTAGCATTACACGGCAGTGCCCACACAGTGACCCGGATTCGACCCCGTTTAGATCAAATCGAGGACCCTGTCATGTTCGGTGCCTAAACCTGACATCCTCTCCGTCCACCGAATACGCACATCCAGTCCGTCCTGTCCCCGAGAGGACCTGAGAGACTTGAAATCATTCAACAAAGGACGAGGACGCGCTCCTTTCAAGGCGGCAGACTGGGTGTAGTGGAAAACGCGGATGATTTGAAGGACAACCGACTGGAGCGTCGTCGCTCGGGAGAGGACCATCCTTAGGCATGCATCGTCGGTAAGAATATTTGGATCGGCGACTGGAGACACCTCTTTGATGGACAGGTGCGTTAGGTTGGGTGCGACAGGGTAGCTGCTTTCTGGGTCGTACATGAGGGTGCCGTAGACCTCCCTCGAGGTGTCCGTTAGGATTTCGATGGTAAGAGATGTCAGACCGGGAGTGAGAAAAGGAGTAAGGTGAGATGGTGATAGGACCTTCGTTGATAGTGAACGTCGAGGGCTATGTGAGTTACCCATGAGGGAGGACAGGTGGTTGACATGTTCGGGGTCAAAGTTTGATTCATACACCCCGGAATCGATGACCAGCTTCCAACGAAGGGAAAATCACACTGGAAAAGCATGCTGTTAATGCGTGTACTGTCACCTTGCGGATGTTTGGGTGAGTGAAAGGCGTGGGCGGAAAGATATCTGGTGTACGAGCCGATGGCTTGTACCAAATGGAAATATCCTGGAGAGACGGCGCTGATTCGATGAGTTCACGGAATTGGACTACGGATGAAAACGTCCCGAGGAAGCTCGTGAGATGCGGAAACGACGGGTTTTCGAGCAAGACGCCCCTAAGATGGATGCTCTCGAGGTTGAGAGCTCTGGAAAATGCCGAAGTAGGGTATACGGGATCATAACGCGGCGCCTCAGAAGAAGTGCGTATATCGATCTTTTTCAGATGTGTCAAACTCGGATCTCTGTATTCCCAAATGTTGATAATGTCCAAAATTGTGAGATAGGCATCACAGCGTAGGACGAGCTTGTGCCAGCGGGACATGTGCGGGTGAAGGATACGTAGAATGCTTGTGTGACGGCCATCGCGGTCGACATCTACTCTCTCGGTAGATGCACGGGCATCGAGATATAGGTTAAGTGATAGTCCATGTGAACGGTCGAGGTAGTTCCCCAGGATGTCAGCGACGTGATATCGCTTGGAGCTCGTTGGTGGGATGGCAACCGTGGACCAGAGGCGGGGGGAGGAGAGGCAAATCGATCTCCACAGGCTGCACACATGGCTAAGGACCCAAGGTGGGCCCTTGATGACATCGATACTGTCTGACATGTCCGTGCACGTAAGTGAGAAGATCTCTGAGAGAATCTCGTTCGGTAACCGTCGAACAGGGGCGATCAAGGAACGGTACTTGGTGAGTTCGGCTGCTGCATGGCTTCGCTCTGCAAGAAGACGGATTTTGAGCGCTTCTAGATGGTTTAGCTGGTTGTCAATGGACTGGATATCTCCCTCTACGGCGAGAATAACGGATTTAACAAGCGAGATATCGACAGGTAATAGCTTGTTGTCGAAATGTTGATATCTGTTGCCATTGTGCAAAGACTGTGATGGAGATGGTAGCCCGCAATATAAACAGGGATTAGGCATATCTATAGCATGATTAGAGGGTAGGATAAGGGCAGAGGAGGAAAATAGACGCACCCTGCGTTCAGTCTCGTGGTGGGTACTAGTTACAAGACGTCTCGGATCTTCGGTCCGGAAAATTTCAGCCATAAATATTTAATAAATGTTTACTTCTTAGAAATGTCAATAATCGCCTCCTCACTTGCTCCTCATTGCCAGGACCCGAAGGCTGAATTCAAACGCGCGTATACATGTAGATGCGGTGGGAAAACAATGCTGAAGAAACGAAGAAACCTACACTTCGGTAGCGTGTTGCATTCAAAATTTGTCAGGTACAGTCAGACTGCATTGTCTAGATCAACAGTTCATGTGAGCGGTCGAGGTAGCTCCCCAGAATGTCAGCGATATGATATCGTTTGGAGCTCATTGGCGAAATGACAACCGTGGACCAGAGACGGGGGGAGGAAAGGCAAAGCAATCTCCACAGGCGTCAGGACCCAGGGTATGCCCTTGACGATGTCGAGGGTCACTGTGTTCATGCATTATGTTTTAAGTGAATACAGCAATGATAAGTAGGTAGGATGCATGCAGATGTCACCTAGAGAAAACGGTGGAAGCGCGACCTAATTAATTTGCTAGCATCGGAAGTATGTATGCTTCTGCATCACCAAAGTCAATACAAACGCACATGTAATCCACACCGTCTCAAGGTCTGGATTCTTTGCAGCGTTTCCCTGCTCAGCTCTCCACCATCTCGCACACCAACACTGACAATCTTGACCACCTCACGGCGACTTTCAATAACATCCATGACTTTCCCTTCATCAACTTCAATGTTTTCCGCCCAAACTAACTCAAGGTGCTCCAGCTTCGGCAAGAAGCAGTCACTCTCCATCATGCGCTCAAGGAGCTGGCCCGTAATGCCGGAATGCTGTGGTGTGCGATTGGACTCAATGATAGAGAGCGATACCAGCTTTGGCACACTCCCAAGGATCCGGAGGAGGTCAGAGTCGTTGATGTTTGCCTTTTCGAATCGAAGTTCGATTAGAGATGGGGAGCTGAGGAGGAATGGAAGCATATTGTCGACGTCCTCTGGGGTAATATCGTAGGCGGGGCCCAACTCGTCATCTAGGAGCTCGAGACGATGCAGGTCAGGTAGCCTCAAGACGGAGAAAATTGCTACGTTGATCCCTGGCTCGCCCCAGATTTGTAACACCCTGATTCCGTCTCTTATCACAGTGGTAGTCGGATCCGTGAACCGTCCGCAATAGAACACCAAAGTGTCGAGTAGAGGGAAGCGATCAATGGTGTCGACGATCTGGTCCCATGTCCCGGAATACAACTCCAACCATAATGTACGGATGCGACTCCAGGGAAGGTTGAAATACGTCAGACACCCGCTGTCATGAAGGTGAAGCTCCCGAAGTCGAGGTGTGTCAGAGAACATGCGGGAAGAAAAATTCAAGGCCATTTCATTGTTTGCATTGAACCACCCTTTGAGGTACAGACATTCGAGCAACGCGAAATGGGGCGAAGGCAGATCGAGGTCTGACTGTCTCGCCAAACCCATGGTGAGCATCAAGGAGCGGCAGGAGCTGAGGTCAAGGATAGGTGACGTGGGAGAGAATACAGTTTTGAGGGAGGTATAAGGCACGATGGGATTATCATAATGGGGATCATCGTCAGGTGCATTATTCTGATAGGTGATCAGGAAGTCCGCCGAAATGCTAATATGGGTAGGCCGGGACAAAGACCTCCGCTGGAATAACGACACCAAGTTTTCTTCCTGCTCGGTAAGTTTGGCGTTGTCTGCGTTGACAAAGATGTTGGTCCAGAGGTAGGGGAAAGCGAGACATATATCGCGCCAGTACGAGCAAACCGACGCGATATTAAGCGGAGTTTGGGAAGCGGTCTGGAGAATTTCACGTTCTGGGACGGCGGGAAAGGTGCTGGAACATGCTTCCAAGAAAATCTCGCGAAGCAACTCGAGGGGAAGTCTGCGAATTGGAGCAAGGTAGGGTTTGTAGACGGAGATGCTATGTGCGACGTCGGCGCGACCTTTCTTGAGATACACCAGGTTCTCCTCCAACGCCTCTATTTCTGCGTCGTACTCGCATAGTTTTGCCTGTAAACCATCCAGCGTTTGCCCTATCGACTCGGCATGAACATCGGCGCTTATCTGGATACCGTCGCGTAGGTCTGTAACAAGAGATGATGGCAGCACATGATCATGAACACGAAATGTGCTGCGACATTTTTGACATAGGGTGATGTCCTTGGGCGACATGCTCTATCCAGACAACGAAGAGCTACAACTATCTCGAAAATTGCGGGACACTCACGACAGAATGGTTGGTGTGGTAGATGAGGTTACGCTCGAAGAGGCGACGTGAAAATTGTGGACATCGAAGACAAATGTTACGTTGATCGGCGAAGTACTTCTTTGGCAGGAGCTGCCTTCGCCGCGCCGCACTGGGACCTTCACTTCCGGCGAATGACCTCCGTTTCAATTGCTGGGCGAGTCTGGTAAATACAATTAAGTTCCCACAATCTGTAGCGATTAAATAATCTTTGAACAAGGAATGTAAATTGATGAACATACATTATCGCCGTGTTTCTTGCGGAGTTACCCATTGGCATTGCAACGAAGAAAAAACGAAAGTACGCAGTCAATATTTTCTTCCCACCACTGAGACTCGAATATCATAGCTACGACTTCGCGGAGAAGAACATTGAAGCGTGCCCCAAAATCGGAATGGATATTTCTGCACCATCACAGTCCATACAAACCCATGTACTACCCACATCAAAGCCTAGATCCTTCGCAGCGTTTCCCTGTCTCCACCACCCTGTATGTCAACACCGGAAAACTTGACCATCTCACGGCCGCTTTTAATACGGTCTCGTTGTTTTTCGACTAAGAGGTGATTATTAACGCCCTCTGGAGTCTGGATAGGCGGCACCACTCATTGCCTAGGAGTTCGATAACCTCGGCACGGAGAGGTGATGTCTGGCGGTATGTAACGCCTGCAGAATCCTGCAATAAAACACTAAAGTGTCAAGTCGAGGGAAGCGATCGATGATGATGACGACATTGTTCCATCCCCGGGAATATGACTCCAGCGGTAATATGCAGTCGGACGCGAGTCCAGGGAAGATTATTAATGAAACCTGGGAGACACTAGTCGGCTTGAAAGCGAACGCGCGAAGGTCTCGAAGTCGAATTATGTGGGAAAGGAAATCAAAGTCGACGTCACGGGATGCTTGCGTTCGGGCGATGAGGAATTATCAATGACTAGCAGGAGCAGATGTTAAGGTGCGATACGAGCACAGTGTTGAGCAAGTTGAAGTCGTATAAAGAATATCACGGGGCAAAGCTGAGGTCCAAGCACGCGTAGAAGGTGCAGCTGCAAACAATGCGCGAGAAAACAAAGCGATACCACATTGGTGGCACGTTCTGGTCACAGATGGTCCAAGTGGCATTCTCCCTCAAACCGAAACACCGATGTCGACCATGGCTGATCCATGGCAGACAGTACTACCTGTCGAGCTGGTTGAGATGATCCTGCAAGGCATCGACCTGAACGACAAACGTACCCTCAGCGCATGCGCTCTCATCGCTAAAGTTTGGACTCTGCCTTCGCAGATCCTCCTCTTCCGCCACATCGCCATCACCACTTCCTCGAGCCTCTGTGTCAGCCCATATCTACTCCAATATACGAGGCATCTGATCACCGCGCACTCTTCCGGATGCGCCTCTTTAGATGCTCTGGTCATGCACACCCCCAACGTCGAACATATCACGGTCATCAGCTCGTTGATACCCCAGCACACCGCCCAAATTCTCGGGAACCACGGGCGAATCTCCTCCATCACCCTTAGAGCTCTCGTGAATCCTTCGAGTCAGCACCTGTCGGCCATCCTCTCTGCGCTTGGCCGAAGCCTACGGCACGTACGCTTTGTAGGGCTCAAATCCAGTGAATCTGCAGCGCTGCGCGAGCCAGCAATGCAACCTCTCCATGTCGAAACGGTAGATATCATAGAGTGCGATCTGAATTGGCTCAGAAGGTGTTCAGTCGTTTCCCTCCGGAACCTGCACACTCTGCAAATCACCCTTATACATAACGCCGAGCACGAGGAACTGACGCGCTTCATGTATGGAGTGGACATGATCGAGAATCTTGTCGTCACGCGTCGAGGGTCAGAGAAGATGAGTTGGCGCATCATCGCGCATATCAGAGCTCACCGGCGGTGGCGCGTCAGACGAGTGGAGGTAGGAATGAGTTCTACTCATCATGCCGTGCTGATTGATGAGTATCTCGGTATACTTGACACCGAGGTAACGGAGGAAATTTATGTGAGAGTGAGTAAGGCGGTACTGGTAGCGCTTATGGATGGTGTGGTCTGGAGGAAAGGATTCCGGAATTTGAAAAGATATAGGATCATTGGTGTCACTGGACGTTCTGTGCGTCGAGATGAGGCAGCACTGCAAGATCTTGAGCATCAGGGAGTCCAGTGCACCATGGACTAGAGCCAATAGCACAGATTCTGAGTACACATTGTTAGGGATTATCATAGACGATGTAAAATGGGTATGCACCTTATAAAAGAATCCCCTTTCAGGATATCGTAGTCTGTCCCATCTCAAGAATTGCCCTCGGGTGACCGCATGATCCTTCAAGAGCAGATTCTCTGGTTCTACCTGCCCAGGAGCTGCAGTGAATAATATAGGACCATCAGACAAAGAAGGTATGCGCACCGTATTTTGAGGAAGACGCACTCAAATGTTATCCAAGCCGATGATGACAAAATCTGAGCCGAGTCGCAGAACGACATATCCGATGTAAATATCAGTCGTGCAGTACGCCGTCCACCTTGACGGCACAAACCGCATCCAACGCCCTAGTGGAAGACCTCTTTCTGGAAGACATCGACAACGGATCGAGATTCCTCCATGCCTACACCCGGGATATCGATATAGGCTTCAGACGAAGTCGGGATGGGAGTAAATGCACTGCGAAGCCGTGCTACCATGAAATCAGGGTATGCCGCTGCCTTGCAAGCGATGTAAAAGAGCCGCACGCCTTGGGCGACGTTTGCAGTTTACCGATTTATTCGGGCACCGTGGCGCTAACAGTTACCCCGATATATGGCCACAGTCGCTGCCGTTATTCGAGGGCTATCAGATTATTCCACCGAGCATCTTTTGCCGCAATCACGTTTTCATCGGCGGACCCCCAAGAAAGAGAGCGACGCCGCCCTTTTCGGACTGTCTTCTTAAGGGATGTCACATACTGCCGATCCTGGTCTCGCGTGGAACGGACGCGGTATCCTGCTTTCCACAGGTTCACACGTTATGTTGCCCGTGTCCGGCGCTTCGGGAATGGAATGTTGATGCGTATCTGCAGTCCCACATCCTCTCCGTCTCCGTACCGAAAACCGGGGACTTGGGGCAAACTTCTATCCAATATGCATCCTCGTACGTTCCGGCTACCTCGACAGATGCGAATCGGCAAGGGAGAACCACAATTCTCGAGGGAAAATCAGAAGGGTGTAGATGCCGTCTCTTCGGTACTACCTCCATCCTCACGAATGGCTTGGGAATTTTCGTAGATGAACAGGCCGGGATTGACCTGGGAGGAGCTCGTATGGATCGCAGTACCTCCGACCGTCAACCGAGTACATAGATCGCGCGCAAGTCAAAACGAGCCTATCCCCCCACCCACATACCTCTCTCAAACAGAAGATGTTTCCTGGGTCCCTTCCGTCCAAATTGGTCCATATGCAGTGCCGCCGCCCAGTACTGAGATGAACATCGGTGAAGATCTACGGTTTCGTCCTTTTTCCCTATACTATTCGTCTCATCGAGCATTGAGATGAACTACGCGGCGGAGAGAACCAGGAATATGGTCTCCTTCAACCATTCAGCGACTTTTCATTGAAGCATTTACTGGATCACGTTCGCCAGCACTGATGATAATGCGCATGGTTAATGACAACAAGTATGAACCTGAAAGGAGTACTTACGGATTCTCGGTTCTTTTCCCCGGCGAGTCTCTGCATGGTGGAGATCAAGAGCAGACAACTCTTATTTCAGTTTTACAGGGTGGCCCGTGCTCTATGGACTGTTGACTTTCCCAGATTCGCTACACTCCTTCGATGATCATCTTCCGGGATCTACAGCCGTCAATGTTAGACAAGATTGTGAGTCTGTAGGACATGGATTACCGAAGGTACCTGCTGGGACCATGTCTTCTCTCCCCGCTAAAAATTGGGGCCGACAAACAAGTATATCCTCTCCACTTGCTACGGCAATCCAATATTCTCCTCTCAAGGCATTGTCGCATTACTTGACACGCTTCTGTTCTATCCAACCATATTAGTTCGAGGAGAATGAGGCTGCATCGAGGTCGACATGTCAGTAGCGCTACGTTGGCGTGAACGAAGACGACAGTAAAGGCGGGCATGCTAGCATCGGAAAAAGATCAACCTTGATGATACGACGCTTCTATACTGCTATATGGTACATCTGGACCTCCAAGTTCAGGTAACTCACCCAGTCAAGTGCAGTGAGTACGTACCCCTTGCATATTGAATCCTCAGCATAGAAACATCCCTCGCCGGTCAATGTTTACAAATGGACCAGCGTCGTTGAACCTTGCTGCTCATCGTGACGCAAGGATATTCAGAGAATGAAGTCCAATTCTTGCGATGGAGGATACAGTGGTTAAGGACGGCACAGAGGTGATGGAGAGAAGTCAAGAAGATGAGTCAGCGTCAACAACTCGATCAACGATCAACTACGTGTCGTAAATCCACCCGCCTCCCCGATTTACTGTATATACCATGGTTCTTGACACAAGCATATGTCTCCAATTACGAAAATGTCGCGTATCCTAGGCTAGACATTTCTACACTGTCCGTGGTCGGATAACTACGTTCAAATCGCCTCTGGGAGGCATTGCACCCACTCCCATTCGATCGGTGCAAAGTTCGACAGCAGGCTGCGGCCCCTTCTCGCTGTCTATTTCTATTTTTGTATGTGTCAGTAGCAGCGTTAAAAAAATCTTCAGCTCTGTCAATGCAAAATGCCTAACCGGCTGTCAGCTACTGAATCATATAGTCGAGGAGAAACACAGACCTGCCCTCGCAGATAGAAACACCACCTCCAAAAGGCATCGAATGGTCCTTGATCTCTTTACCATCTTTGAATAGCCTCTGACCTGCGTCGATTTTAAGATACCGATCAGGAATGAACCTGTGTGCGTCCTCGTGGATCTCTTCGTCCAGATGCACCGCCCTCGTCACGCAGACCACTCGTGTATCCTCCTTGAGCTCATACCCAGCCAAAACTGTATCCTTGGTGACTCTCCGAATGGAGAACGTCGACGTGGTCATCCGTAATGTCTCCTTGATCGTGGAAACAAGCAAGGGCATAGAAGCGGATATTATCCAGTCATTGTTCTCTGGATTTGCTGGACGAACCTTGTCGATTTCCGCAACGAGAGGCGCCAGACCGAGTCCATCTGGATGCTGTTGCAGGGAGAGCACGATCACCCAAAACGCCACCATTATTGCGTTAGCTTCTAGCGCCCATAACTCTATACCCAAGGAGATGGCAACATCTTTCCTGTTCTATCCTTGGGTCAACACTGTGAATACGAGCGAATACTAAAACACTTACCCAGCCAGCCCCTTCAGCATGTGTTGATAACCAATCAATCAATTCATAGGCGTCTTCATAGGGCCCCCGCTCGATGTACTTGTCGATAACATCCACAACACCTTCCCAAGCCTTCCTCGCATCCTTGACCAAAAAGTATGGCATCTCGCCCGCAATGAGATGGAATTTATTGTCAAACACACGAAAGGCTGGGTAAGTCTCCTTCACCGGGAACTTGGTCCCGAAGAACGCACACGCCGCCGCGTCATACGACGCTGACAGGATGAATTCACTCAGGAGTGCCTTACCCTTCGCAGTCCTCGTCGTGAGGGACTCGATTATGGATTTTTCTGCGAGTTTAGCATAACGGGAGAGAAGAACGGGAATAGCAGTTTGTGAGAGGAGCCGATGGTGCATAGGGAAGTATTCCTGCTGCATGAATGCACTATAAGCCGCTTCGTGGGATATTTCGAACACTGTTTTGGACATTTCCTTGCGGATGGGCGTGAATTCAAAGGTCTGTTTACTGCGTAAGCCAGGTCATGACAACAAGAATGCAAACCTGTATACCTTTGAATCACGATAGACCGCACTGATGAGCTATATGGCCGATGAAACGTTTAGTTGAGGGTTCGCAGACTGATAACAGGCATACGCACATTAGATGAAGTGATATAAGTCATCTTTTTGCCAACGGCCACCACACTGAACATAGGCCCAAAGCGCACAGTACAATCAGCGAAGAAAGCATCAGGGTTTTTGCCCATGCTGATAGCCGAGCCCAACCATGGTAATATATACGGAACCGCGGGGGGCTGTAACGACCGAGACAATTGCGACCTTCGGTGTAGCGCGAACAAGACGAGAATGACTATTCCTGAGAGCAGTACAGGTCTTTCTTGCCAGATATCTTGGAGAAAGTGATAGATCATGGCATCCAGGTCGTAAGGGCAATTGCAAAATAGAATTTCGGAAATGTTTATAGCCCTGAGTATGATGATTATTAATCAATCAAGGTTTGATTGTTTTACGCGACTCGGAGTATATGATAAAGCGGCTTGCCAGGCTATTTGGCAGTCCACCGGGCCCACCAGTCCCACCACTAGAAACATCAATCATGACTGCTCTGCTCTGTTATGGAACTCACGAAAATGCCGTCACTCTTGTGCAAGAAAGAGGAAGAGAAACTAAATCCCACGCAAACCAAGGCTACGCCCGGCTCTGCGAGTCTATCTCCCAATGCGTGGAAGTATTTGAGGCTACCCGAATACCCAAATTGTGATTTGTGCTGGGAAGTGTCCAAAGTATTCATACGATCAGATGCCAACTTCTTGGCCTCGCGTCCCTCTTCCTGAACCAAACAATATGATCTGTCACGCAACACAGCAGAATGGATTCTCGGACCGCAATGGCTCCGATCATCATGCATCAGCGAAGTAGAGCCGACTTGGAGAGATATGGTGATACAAAGCGACCACCACAGAAGCCGATGTATACTACTACAGTATAGACGCATGATGAGCATAGGCAAAGCGTAGGCGAAAATTATCCGAACTTTACGTTCTAAATCTGAACACTTGATGATGGACGCGAACCCTTGGGGCGGCACGGATGAACCAACTTCGTGTCGGAACCCTGTTAGGAGTTGCAGATATGTGTAGGAGAAGAAGAAACTAACTGCCGTCGAAGGATTGTGCAGATAGTGGTGTTGGCGTTGGTGTTGTTGACGGGAAACGAGCGTCCCGGTCCTCCGGTCCGGTTCTCCTTAGTAAAGGGAAGTGAAGTTTGGACTCATAGTTGTCCATGGATCCCAACATGCACAAACATGAGTGGTCTCCTTCCGACCGCGACGTCGTCGTTCTCGTCTTCACATCTAGGCTTTCGCTGCCCGCCCATATAATCATCGAACGCGTTGCCAAGTGACAGGACCAGCATGGACTCTCAGAAAGCAATCGCTCGAATACCGCCCGAGATCTTTTCCTCGATATTTTGCCTGGTACCAAATGACCACTCGCTAAATGTTACTCGAGGCCTTTGGCCCCTTGGCCGTGTATGCAGCTTCTGGCGCTCAGTTCTTCTGTCGGATCCAATATTATGGACTCATCTCAACATCTCGGGTAGCCGGCCTGCTACTCCGGTCCAGCAGGACTACCTGTGCAGTCGTTACCCGTGGAGACCACAAGTCCTTTCTGAATACCTCTCGAGGTCTGCCAACCTCTCTCTCCACGTCACCATCGATCACGCGCACACATCGGTAGGCAGTGATCTCAACGTCAAATTGTTCTACCAAACGCTTTACGCACAGTCACATCGGTTCGCGTCACTTTCCCACTGCACTTCCGAACCGATGAGGATGTCTACATTGCCAGATGTTTTCGACTTCCCAAACCTCAGGCATCTCACAATTACATTGCCTGCTTTCTTCCCTTTCTATCTGTTTTCCACGCCCACACTAGACTTGTTGTATCAGTTTTGACGACTCTCCTCCTCCCCCCCCTAACCAACGTCCTCCCGTACAATGCCCCACCAATCTGCGTGTACTCACACTCAAAGGCAGGGGCACCGCGCTCAGCAATATACCTATGGCCGCTTTTAAGCTTGCAACGGCTCCCCTCACATCCCTCACCATCGATGACCTAGTTCTGTCTCCCTCCATCATTCAGACTTTGCCTCGAACACAGGAACTGTATATTACCACTATCAGGATATGTACGAAAGAATCCATTGGCTCACTCATTCAGTTAATAGAGCATCGTTTGGACTGTGGCAAAATGCAACATGTCACTTTCAGTGGGTATATTTATGAACACTATGATCAGGTGTTCTGGGGAAGGATTGACGCTTTGAACGCAAGGAGAGAGGTTACCTTCACACTCATACCTCTTTAATGAACCCTTGACTTTGTAGGCGAATTCGGGTCACATTCAGTAACATGCACTGATGAGCTTCTGCACAGTCGAACGAAAAACATTTTGAAAATCGCTTTTCACCCTGAGTGTATGGCATGTTTTGGGACTACTCTGTGGAAGTGTACATTCTTCGAATTCTTATGTGCCGGCTGGTCTATCTCTTCATGGACGACGAAACAGAGCGATGGGATTGTTTATTGCGTGTTACTTTCCTTTTTCTGTTTGACGTATCTCGGGGAGCCGGCACGATAGTACGTATGCATAGCCATCCAACCTGTTTCGTCGCTGAATTTCGGCTACGTAGGTCTCACTACATGTTAGCAGCATCTAATGATGTGCCAAGCATTTCGAAGAAGGTTCTTCGCAGGTAATTCATCCCGAATTCGGCATTCCTCCTTTCCTTACGCTTACGCCATCTTCTCTAGGACTTCGTGTAGCAACGACAGCACCTGCCTCGTGACTCGGGAGGTCACCCAAGGACCTTACCATATTTTGTATGTCACATATGCAAACTCGTCTTTGTCGATGGTTTGCTCATCACTCTATCAGAGGTGAAATAGTGCGTCAAAATATTACCGAAGGACAAGCTAGAATCCCTCTTGAAATTTCTGTGCGTAGGATCAACCGTCCTGCTTATAGACGCTAACTGCTTGTAGGTCGACTTCATTGACATCAGCTCCTGCGACCCCGTTCAAGTCTGGGTCGATGCCTGGCACGCATACGCTACTGGTTACTAAGCTGGGTACATTGCTGAAACCGGCGTATGTTTTCTTTAGATATGACGGTGCATACTGACTGACATAAACTTCTTAGTCTGCCCTTTCCGGAGGCGGTGGAGAGGGCGGTCCAAGTAGTGGAATTGGGGGCCCGGGAGGAGAAACTGGAGCGGGAAGTCTTAGCGGCGACGCTAGCGCCCCGATTCCTTCCAGCGCTAGTAGTTCGGACCCCCCCACCCAGACTGTCGTTGCAACGTCAGCTTGCTTAGGTGCTTCCGACGGAGCGGACTCACCATCCGCTCCTCAGGCTCTCAATCAGGCCGTGGACGACAACAGCACTTTCCGTCATGGTGTTTGGCAGTCAGAGTACGCTGTCACTCTTATTCGCTGACAATTGCTGACGGTTCATTTGCACAGTGAGGACGGACACTTGACGATGTACTCCATCGTCCCCGGATGGTGTACGTCTTTCACCGCGTTTGATTTAGTCTAGGCAAATTTATCAGCGATGTAGATTCTGGCCGAGCCCAGCATTTCCATATCAAAGCGTACCCTGAAGGCTATATCGCTGCTAACGGCACTTTCATCACTGGAGGAAGCACAGTACAGTAGGTTTCCTTGACGTCGAGTAACTCGCGGTCTCCCCTGATTCTTGAACTACTCAGCACTGGACAATTCTTCTTCGACCAAGATACCCTTGATGCCGTTGCTGCCAATTCTATCTACACTGCCAATTCCATCTCGTGGTCAGACTCTGTTAGCAACGATGGTAAGTACATCTACATCAACGCCTAGTCTCGATACTCAGACTGTTCAGATGACATGTGGTACCCTTACCGTGAGTTTCCTCCCTTCCTGTCTAGCCGGACCACCTAAATATTTTTGCAGAGTCTGCTACTGGCTATGACGCTACTGTATATATCCCGATCTAATCATCACGCTTGCTGCCTAACTTTTCATGACAGATAGACATTACCTGGGTTGGTGATGATATCACCGACGGACTCATCGGTTCTATTACTGTTCCTCTCAGCGTGTATGTCATGCCAATGCATTTGAACTCATACTAATCAGCTTCTAGGACTTACGAGAGCCCCGAAGTCAGCGCCCAGTATGCTGCTTTCGACGTCGAGGAATATGAAGCGGAAGGCTTGCTCCCTGAAGCATCGTTGTCGGCGTAGAATTTCAAGACGCGGCCTATCTTTGTCATTTTCGATAAATATCGTACCAGCTTTCAACGTTGCAACATTCAATGACTGTTGTCGGCGTGATAGTGAATAATCTCAATTAAAATTTGTTTGGGTGTTCAAGCTTCGGCAATTCGGCGTTGCCACGGCACTTAAATTGAGAAGCGGAGAGGTATCAGCATGCTGGGAAGCCGAATCGGCATCTTGGGCCACCAACTTTCGTGCGTATTTTGCATATGCTGACTCCTTAAATAAGTAAGAAGTAATGTGGAGAATTCGAAAATTCCTGAGATTTTCTGACATAATTATAGAAATATAATATGCCGCGCGTCGAGGTCAAATACAAACCACGTGTTTCGCTTACCTTCGTACTTCCACCATCCATGCTAGTCCTATAGCAAGGAAATTTTCTATGGACTGTAAGATATGCGAACTCAAGCAGCGACAATTCTACTGTGAGAATTGCCTCAGGACACAGTACGGTTCTTTGATTGTCCTTTGAGCCACGGCTCACTATTCCCAGCATTCGCGACTTTCGCCTCCAAACGCAACATTTCGCTACCGACCGTGATGAACAGGTGGCAAAGTCATCCAGGGCACTGGACGGTTTCAATGCATCTCGATCCCGTCGCGCCAACATCTCCAACATCCAGAGCCGGGTTGACGAGCTGATGAATGGACTCGCTCAACTGCGAAAGGACAACGAGAAGAGTGCGTTTCTTTTAAAGATTTGAGCGTTGGTCTGACCTTCAGCAGAACGAGATCGTCTCCGGGCGCTGCGCGAAACAATGGCCACGCGTCGACAAACACTCTCAGCTGCGAAACTTCAGCCGCAGCCCAGTATTACACATCAAGCTACTCGTGAAGCTCAAGAGCTCAAAGCTTTGTCGGTTACCATTGCCCGTGCTCGTTCAGGGCTAGTTCAGGAACTGGTCGAAGTCTTCAACGTCGTAGAGGTGGGCGGCCGCCCGCCCATTGGGGGAAAGGCTGGTACAAAGGGTGAATGGACCATCGGCGACCTGATTCTACCAGTCCCAGGCGATATACGACGTGAGTATAAGTGTTCTTCTTTCTTATATACCACTTATTGTTACCCAGGCTATCCACCCGACCATATAAATGCCGTAATCACCCACACGATACATTTCGTCTCACTTCTTACTCTCTACCTCGGAGTCAAGCTTCCTTTTGAGATCCATTGGACAGGGAAGAAGCTTGGAGTGGGACAGCCATGGATTGGTGCAGGGAGAGGAGGCGAACATGGCGGCTGGGCAAAGTACGTTTTCTTCATCTTGTTTTCTATCTTGTACCGACACGTAATCAGATGGCACACGAAACATCCCCTACACCTATCATCGGCTACACTATCAACGACTACCCCCACTAGTACAAAGAACATACCCATAACATCTGAATCCTACCTCGAGCCAGATCCCGAACCTCAAGCGTCGTTTACGACGGCTCTGGCCATGCTCCTCTACAACGTCTCCTACCTCGCCTACACCCAAAATGTCGATGTCCCGCTCAACCAAGCGGGCGATGTTCTGAGTAATCTGTGGAGTGTCTGTTGCAGCAGTGACCTCGGAAAGAGATCTCACGAGACGAATCCGTTCCTTCCACCACCTACGCCGGCTGGGTTTGGCTTGGATTTCATGCAGCTCCTCCAGGCAACCACTGCGAATCCCGCATCGAGAGTACGTGCGCATAAGGCCAGAAAGAGAGTTGAGAAGTTGCCAGAGGTGGACGAAGATGGATGGGATATTATTGAAGACACGACGTGATTACCTCAGACGCAGGTGAATAATTTGGAATCCTGCTATTATTCCCTGCAACGGACATCAGGTCTTATCCGCCATTGGAAGCCCTTCTCTCGTACTCCACTTCCATCGGTATCGGGAATCCGCTCGAAAGTTGCTCGCCAATAGTCCTCAGGCATTTCTTCGACGTACTTGTTGAAGTGAAATGGTATCCTATACCTCCCCGTGTAATTCGACATCGGCCTTGGAGTCTGGTTCCTCCTACATTTCCCATTCGCTAGATTGCACCTCATGGCGCTAATGTCAGGCGATCTCCGTCCACTTTGCATCGCTCAAATTGGGTTCCCTGTTCATCGCGTATCCGAAATCTATGATGACGGGAGTCCTGTCGGTGGCTCGGAGGATGATGTTGCCAATGTGGACATCGTTGTGCAGCACGCGCATTTCATCCTTGATATTACGGAAAGCATCTCTGAAACCGTCCCCGCCTCCTCCAGGGTCAGGTCGATACCGGGTTTGAGCGAATCCATGTTGGTCCCTTGAATGTACTCGACAGCGAGGCCGGGAATAAAGGCTGTGATGGGATGAAGAGGTAGATATGGGAAAGCGAACTGTCCCGTAAAAGCGGGGAATGGTGTGTCCTTGTAGACGGCGTAAGAGGCGATAAGCATCGACCTCGCACTTCTGATGATACAGCTTTCGGTACCATGTTGATATTTTCCACATCCAGTCCTCCCATGTATAGATATCGGGCAGCTGGTCCCGCCTGTGTATATCATCCTCGAGGAGTTCTAGCCAGTCAGGAATATCTCCTGAATGAATCTTTTCTACGAGGTGACGCAGCCTATTCTCGATGGAAAGGGACCAAGGGAGTTCATCGGATTTCATTCGTTGGCTGTTGCGAAAACCAAACCGACGGTCAGCTTTAGAATAAATTAGCCATAGGAGGGTGCTGTCACAAGTAGAACAACGGAACAAGTAAACGGTATGAAGCGCTCCAGAATCGTAGCAACAAGGGGCTGAAAAATACCAGTCTTGAGCTTGGTACTGGAGGTATAGTTTTGACCCAGGTCGATAGAATGTATTGTTGTCTCTGAAGGCAAGGTTGAGTAAGGGTCTTGAATAGTACGACAGGCTTTACATTCGAATTTCCCCTGGGGAAGCAGTCACCGTCGTACAATCATTACTAGAGCTCTGAAAATTTGACTTATCAATAATAGTTGGTCTTATCATAGAGCTATGGTCACGAGAAGTCTTTGGAAACACTGAGAACCTTTTTCCCAGGAGCGGCAGAATACGTTTCATGCAGCGCTCAGTGCGGCGAGACGGACGAGAAAAAAGAACAGCAGTGATGTCATTTTTACGAATCGGCCTACGGCCCGATTACACCTTTCCCCTATCCTCCGCTTCCCCGGCTTTCCCCCTTACGTGTTATTCAGTATACAAGCAACTAGTACACGTAGTCCAGCTCGGGTTTTCGGGTTTTCGCAATCGACCAACCTTTGCGCCTGTCAGCGACTGCGTGAGCTCCTCGTGAGAGTAGCGACTTTCGCCACCCTCTCAGTCATACATCGCATAGCTCAATAGCTTGAAGTTGTCGGCAGGTAGAAGCTTGGGAGTTGAATCTAGTATACATTCAGTAAAATCAATCGGAAAATAATCTTCACGCATGCGAACAGCATCAGACTCGGAGTCATTCGGTAACATGTGAATTAAGTAGTGAAAATGCTGTGATCTAAATATCAGTACTGATAGTAATGTTATTCCACTCTTCCTGCGAAACCACTGCTTTCTGAATAACATCCTGAACGGCACGCCGACAATCGCTCCCCAAGAGCAAATCCGTTGGGAACGCCTTGCCTTCTGCGGCACCTTCACCTCTCACGACATCAAGCACAACCCGCACACCCTTTTTCGGGTCTCCCGGTTGTTGTCTGTCGTAGGCTACCAAGAGAAATTCAGTCATTGAGCATGGCGTAGGAAGTTATATCTACCTTGACAAAACGCCTCCGCCCCGTGCGCGATCTCCTGGTAACCCACTATATCAGCCTTTCCCAGTATGCGATGTCCAGGAGAGAGAAAATTGGTGCGAAAGAATCCAAAGTCGAAGCATATACTGCGAAGACCCAATGGTGCGATCTCCTGATGAAAGGATTCGGATATGCCTGGGAGAGATTGATTAGTTGATGTCCGGTAGAACCTACGGAGGGAATCACACCTCTGATGGCGAACTTAGACCTATTGTATAGGCCGGAGAAGGCCTGCGGGCTTGGGAGTAAAATGTGAATTTGCGCTTTTCCTTGTTCAACTGGGTGCTTACGTCCAAGAACCTATAGAACCGAGAAATACAAAGGTTCCAGTGCGTCGTTCACGCATGTAAGGAAGGAAGACCCTTGCTACATTCAGAGGCCCGAAGACGTTAGTGCTGCCAAACTGTACGTGAGGGAACAAGGCTGGCACATAAATGGAAACTTACTTGAACTGATTCAAGGTCTCTTGAGGCCTGGTGCGAACGAGGACATTAGCAGACATCAGATCTATTACGGAGCCAACTTACGTTGCCTCTTCGACGGATTGTAATAGCGCATACCCTGATGTACACTAAGCTGGGCATCGCTACGGGGCACTCAAGGCAACAGACCGGCGTTATTAACGAGCACGTCAATCCTACCGTGAATGTCGATGGCCTTTTTTGCGATAGCACGCAGTTCATCCAAGGTCGCCGTTACGTCCAGCTCCAACACATCTGCGCCGAGAGCCTTAAGATCCTCGAGCTGCGATAGTGAACTTCCACGCGCAGTGGCGATAACCTTCTCACTGCGCTCTAGAGCAGCGATGACGAGCTCACGCCCGAGGCCGGATCTACACAAGTTCGTTGATTTGGGGGCTACGAATGTAAGAGATAACGCACGATGTTCCCGTTATGAGCCAGACTAGTTGTTGAGAAGACATAGATAATGTGTTCGAGTGTATATCATCTTGGTCTTCTTATACTAATAGGCGTCAACCATATTCCTGTGCTTCATCGAGAAGTGAAAAAGCGGACAGAAAAGGGAAATGAAGAAGGCCATGATGTGATGCATAAGGATGCTAGGGCGACGAGCCTCGGCACCCTGGAATCACCTTACATGAGCTCCGTCTTTAATGGACCTGCCCACAAGCCAGCTTTAAATCTCATCGATAGCGGAATGCTTCGAAAGTAGATGGTGCAAGATGTTCGTCGACTCAGCGTTGATGGCGACGTGCAGTGTGCCGTTACGGATACGGCCCGTTCCATTTTGAGAGAACTGGAGACTGTGTTCCTGACATGCCCTATATTTACAGCACATGGAGAGGCCGTATCTGCTGGTGATGAACAAAGTAATTGCCGTCGAAAGCTTTCATTGAAAGGGGGTGGACGACGGGGGATGCAAGGTGAAAAATAATTGAAGAGGGAGATCATTAACAACAAGTCGCCAATGCAACAGTGGCAAGCACGCATCAATGCCGTCCAATAATTGCCGCTGTTTGCCTTCAGATATAGCAGCCAAGGCCCAAGCTTCGTTGAAAAAAAAAAACTAGGACTAAGGACCTACTAGGTTCCACACGGGACAGGAATGCTGTCTGTCTGTGCCCAACGCAGGCCTCCGACCTCTCTTTGAAATGTGGTGTTCATACTGCGGAGGTAATTACGAATTTTGGTCCGTACGCCGCTACTCAATATACGGCCGTATCCAGATTCTAAGAAAATCGTCAGGAACATTGCAGGAACAACTTGAATGCAAGCGAGGTTAGCACAGATGACCATTATCAAGCTAATGGCACTCACATCTTGGCATTAGATACTTGTGATCGACAAGGATACCGTGATGGATACAACCCCAACTGTATCATTTTGCGAGGCGTACGTAGCGATGAGGTCGTTGGCAAGGACGATGGTCCGGCTCTGCGGTCCGATGCTTCGCGTAATTTTTCGACCAGGCCGGCCCGTAATCTTCCTCCCGTACATACCCATCTGCCCCGAAAGCACCTAACAAGGCACTCCAAATTTAGGGCTTTTACTTCGCCGTAGATAGAATGTACTCTTTTGTGTTCCCTGGTATGTGTCAGTGACTCGCTTTTCGATGATTCAGAAATGCTAAAATCTAGAAAGGATGCTGAATCCGAGGATACAGCAAGGATACAGTTCCATATCTTGACTAGACCTCTAGTTGGGCTTCATCTCCAGCTTCACTCACAATTCGGAATCTATCTCGAGCGACTGAGCAATGTGGATAACTTAGAGCTCAGGTCGTAATTCGGAACAAGTTTTGTCCGCTCTCCCCTGGTATATGAATTCGCTAGCTTTTCTGGGATACGCGCAAATCCGAACCGAGGACTCCGGCGTACTGTTGGTTTCCCGATGCTGATTCTGTCTGGTCGAACAATGCAAGGGTATGTTTCCAGCTTACGATGCAGGGTCATCACTCGATAGACGTTCTTGCCGCGGCTGTTTGCTCTGCTCGCACCCAGATTTTTATTTCAAGGCTGGGAAATCCCTGAGTGAGTACGAGGGATTTGTTGGCATTCGAGAGACGCGTTACCTCCCTGAAACCTTTTGCTACACCGGCAGGGCTCTGACAATACAAAGTCGACCCCTGAGGGAAATCATATTCCGGGAGGCCCGGATGTGGCTCCCCTTGTGCTGTTCTTATTGTTTGCCCGTCTTTACCACTCTCTACTCTCTTCTCTCTCTCGTCTGAGTCCCACAAATACCATATCTTCCTTGTACGTCTCTTTTACTTCTAGTGTGTTTTCTAGCTTCTGACATCAACTGTCTTTAGCTCAACGTCACAAATATCCTCTGTTGCCACTCGCCCCAACCCATTGGCCATGATATTGAAGGGTATTTCTGCCCTCGATTTTGAAACCGGCTCTGTCACTCAAGCAACTAGAGTAAGTGCGAGCACCTCTTCTCCCTGGTCTACGTCCATAACACTAGTTATCAATGTTAGCCACTCAACAAGTTATCTGCGTGCTGTGCATGCCATCTTCATTCCAAACGTTGGTCCGATCCCCAGTGCTTCTACCCTTCCCAATATCGCCTGCTTCGGGACAAGACCGCCGAAAACGAGCACAAGTGGCGCAAAGCGATTGCAACTGCCCGGAAAGCTGAAGAACGCGCCAAAGAGCTGGAAGGGCGAATTGACCTCTGCAAAGAAGAGACGGCGAAGGCGAAGGATGAAGAGATTCGAACCAAGACCCGCAGAATCCAACTGCAGGAAGATGAGATTGGCTGCAAGGACGAAAGCATAAGCCTGATGGATGAGAAGATCAGGAGGATGAGCGAAGAGCTTCGGAGAAAGGACGAAGAGATTAGGAGGCGCGTGCAGGATATTAAGGCTACGGATGAGTACCGAATGAAGGCCAGCGAAGCAGGACTCCTTGCTCAGCGATGCGAACATGCCGAGAAGAACCTCGCTGGTCTCTGCGCTGAGAATGCCAGCCTTCGTCAGAGGATCTGCGGCCATCAGGAGGAGAAAGAGACAATATTGAAGGAGCTGGAATCGATGAAAGGCGTTGTAGGTGCGAAGGACCAGGAGATAATCGAAGCCCGTGCAGCACTTTCGTCGAAGCAAGCAGAGCTCGTCAATGACTCCGACAATTCCCAGCGGAGTATTATGACATTGCAACAGAAAATCTTTGAAACCGAGAAAGAGGCGCAAAAGAAAGTCCTTGATGTCGAGGAAGAGGCGCGACAGGAAGTACTTGTAGCTGAGGAGAAGATGCAAGAGTTGACGAAAGAGCTAGCAGCGAGCCGGGATGAGGAGACGCGTGCACGTGCAGGTCATGAAAGCGCGGTGGAACAGTTGATATCCAAGTTGGAGGAAGTCAACCAGGTTGCAGCGGAGAGGAAGAAAGAGATAGAAAGATTGACTGTCGCACTGAAGGATGCGATGTTGCAGGGGCAACTCATGTCTGAGCGATGTCGATATCTGGAGATGCGCCCTCCGCCTATGGATGAATCATACCAGTGGAGACTTGAGGAAGAAAGAAGCGTCGCTCTGGCTGAACTCAATTGGAGGGACGAGGAAATATCCTTCATGAAGAAGGTTAACATGCAGCTTATCGTGGAGAACCAGAGACTGTCGGGAGAAGTCCAGCAGCTGCAGGGCTGGAAAGTTGAGGTCTGGAGCGCATTGCAAGAACAGGATGGGAAGCTACGACAAAAAGAGAGAGAGATTACCGTTACTCGAGAAGGCAACCAAAAGCTCATGGAATGCAACCGGATGTTGACCATTGAGGTGGAGGGTCTGCGCTCCTCGACCGACACGGTTATGGCACCTCCATCGGATGGAGCCTGTCTCTCACAAATGACTACGTTGGCGTTGACCCGAGGGGAAGAGCTGAACCGAGTCAAGGAGGAGCTAGCTTGCTCCCTCGAACGAGAGAAACAGGCATTCGAGAATTTCCAGACCGTCCACGAGCAGGCCCCTCAGGAAAATCCGCGTTCGGATAGTGAAACCAAACATCGGAATCGGTATGACCGTCTGGTTGAAGTGATTGACCTTATCATGGACAGGATACGCCTTGCGACTTGTCTATCAGTTCCAACCGCAGAATTGGATCTATCACTTGACGTTGCATTTTTGGATTTGCAAATTCGCTTAGACGCGTTCGAGGACTACAAAACTCTCGAAAACGTCCCTTGGCCCATTTCCCTCATTGGAATCGAGGTGGACGAGAAGACTATGAAACTTCAATGGGAGAAAGCGGAACCAACGGAGCAAAAGGAAGCATCATTTTTGGACCATTTCTCCAAGTCGCTTTCTCTGCAGGATGTTGATCCGAAGCCTAAAAAACCTCCGACATGGGAGAAGGAGTTGCAGTTTTTGGAGGTCTTCTCCGAGTCGCTTTGTCCTCAGAATGTCGACATTGAAATTGACTATCTGACGAGGATTCAAGATGCATTCGATTTGGGGGAGTGGACGAAAAACGACTTTATGCAAAGGCCTGAAGAGAACTATGTTAGAGAAAGGGTCTTTCTTGTGAAGCAGGAAATCGACCGTGTGGTTGATATGGCGTTGAAGAAGAAGCTTTTAGCTGGCAGCAGATGAAGCATCAGGGGCAGTGAACGTCGAGCATCTGTTGAGACGAGCTTGTCTGGTTGAAGGGGTATATTTATTTAATAATATATATCATCATCATCATGGTCCGCTGTAGAAACGGACGTGGCGTACAGTATATCATTGTAATATTTTCAACAGCTTCGTACCAGCCAAGCCGAGTACCAAAAAAAAAACTGCGGCCTGATTCGGTTGCGTGCGCCAAGATAGGAAACTCGTCCTTACTTCGCTCACCCATCAAGGAACTCTCTAAAGTCTTATAAGTAGCTTCACCTTGACAATGATGGCTTCGAAAACGTCTCAAGCCAAGACCAAATCCAGAAAACTCCTGTCTTCCAAGCTTTCCCAGGGGGCCAGGATGGTGTTGTGTTCGGTGCCTTGAAGTAGATCTCACGATGTGTTCAGTGCCCGGCGCTCAGCACTCGGTGCTCACACGCGTCCAGAAGCCAACAATGACTTCGCTTCTCATACTGTCTGTGATCAGCAAGTTTACGGCGCTTGGTTTGCACAGCGACATTTCTCTCGAAGCCAATCTTGGCACGTCCAAGTTCTGTGCAGTTCTCTCAGGTTCTCTCTCGTCCATATCTTCGAGTGCTTGTCACCAAATTCTAAGCCGACTTAGTAGCTGGGAGGGCGCACAAGCTCGTTCCAAATGGCAAATGTCAAACTTCTTCGGCTGGACAAGTCTTGATTGGTCGGCGCTGTGCTTAGCATGTCTCTAAAACCATCTTGGCATCTGCGTGGAAATACTTAATAAATGCGGGATCGATAAGCACGTCGGTCAACATTCCCTATCGATGGTGTCCCAATCTGCAGTCTCCGGGGTTATTTTGGCTCTCTGTGCTATGGCAGTTCGAGCACAGACGTATAGTGCAACATACCTCCCCGAGAATGTTCCAGCAATAACTGAAGAAGGGCAGGAAGGTGCGTGAGCTCTAGTTTTTACCCTCGGATCACTCTTTAACTTTCAGATATAGGAACGAATCAATGCGGAACATCCTCGAATCAAACTTCGATGTGCCAAAATGCATACGGTACGTGCATTTTGCTGGCTTCTACGAGATGCACATTCAAATGACCTCAGTCAATTCCGTAACTGACTGGTGTGTCCTCTTTTCCTTCTTTCGCTCGTTCCTTCGTTAATGAATACGAAGGTGTGTCTTCGGACCTTCAGAAGAAGGGCCCGAATCCACGATCGGCAATATTGAAGTGCGCATCCTTGAATTTCCTATATAGTCATTCCTTACACCATTGCAGCGATTCGCAATTGCCTGGTGCATCAAGGTTCGTTCCTATAATGTGCCAAGTTTTCAATTGCTCATATATTACTCCTAGGACGGTCACGGCACGCGTCGGATACCCGAAGGTACTATTACAGGGGCGCACTTCGTGAGGACACCCGACTTTGTGCAAGTCACAGGTACAGTAGAGTTGTACACACATCAATCGCTACCCGTATCAATTCCGAACCTTCAGGTGTTGGCGATCTCACCAAAATGAACATCCCACAAGGCGACGCTGGCGGGGAGATGGATCCTCATGGTATGGACGGGAAAGGTACGTAGGAGTTTGATTTGGCCGAAGTGTCAACTTAATCAATTGACTAGGTAACCCCATCGGCGGACTTGTGTTTTCTAGTGCATTTGGTGAACTTTAACAGATGCATGAATGGACGGTAAGTTCCACAGCGGCTCGGCGTCGTCTGCACTTCTCACTCTAAATCTTAGAACTTCATATCCTCCGACATGTTCTGTATTCGTGCTTGTGCACCAGGCACCATGGCTCGCGCATGGTGTACGCTCTTTAGCCCGCATTATTAACATATAATTTCCATTGACGCCTTTCCCACAGGCCAGCATATCTATGATGTTCTCGGGTGTCAATGGAATATGCCCGCAAACTATTCGGCGGGTACCTTTGAAGACTGCGAAGGAGATAGTGGACAGGTGAGGGCATCTTCAATTAGTTGCCAACGAAAGCTGATCAATCCGGGATTTGTAGCCAATGGGTGTATATGGAACTTCTACATTCTTCCAGGGTGAGGCTGCGACTCCAGCGGCACATCCAGCACCGTCTTCTTCCTTGTGTACTGCTGTGAACACAATTGGCGGCGTCGCCTCGTCAACAAGTTCTGCTAGCATTACTAGTAGTATCTCCACGACGGGTGAGCGCTCAAGTTCCACAGGCACAAGCGCCGGCGCCGGCGGAACATTAACTGCGAATAGCGCCGTTCATGGGAAGACGATCGATGAGGGGTGGGTACCACTTATTCTTTCGCTATCCCTCGCTCTTTTGAGCGGTTTCTATGTATACAACCTATGAGAGTTGAATACATATACGGACAGATTTCATACGGCATGCCACACGTTCACGCATATCAATGATCCAGTTGGTGAAGCTTGAAGGCTCAAAATGTGCAGTCCTATCACTCCAGTTTCTTGCCAAATTAACAGTTCGCCTTTCCATTTCTGGGATCTAAATTTCAGCGGAGGTATTCGATCAGTACTCTGTGGAAGAGAAGTGGCTGATACAGACCTGTTCAAACTTTCAAGTTCTAGGCAGCAGGGCCGTTAAGGTTCAACCTTAAATCCCTGGCAAAGTCAGCAAAAGAAGAAAAAGGCCGGTCTCCGCGCTTCGTTTCAGTGTAAGAAGGATCAGGGTACTGAAAATCTGTACAGCTTCGTCATTGAGGAATAATGAGCTCTTTCACAACTCTGTGATGATTCAAAGGAAGCCGTCACAATGCTCTCCTTTCGGTTAGCGACTCCCTGCTAATCGCCCTTAGCTCAACTTCAGGACCCCGCGCATACGTAAGTAGCAAAGACTGAGTTCGAAAAGCGGTCGAACGTTGGAGAGGTGCACTCGCGACCACCACGATGGTAACGTCTCCTTCGATCCCAAGTCAGCAAGGAATCATTGTATACTCCGGAGTGCCCGGCCGGGTCTCCTGGCCTTATTCGTACTTATTCTCTGCGTACTTGTCCCACTCCGTCTTCTCTCGGAGACTCATTGTCTAGATTTTCCATGGACGGTTTCTCCGGCATACCTACGATGTTCTCGGATGTATGCGCTAGTCTGCAAAATGTATTTTAATGGACAGGTACGGTCCCGGGCATCCCCAATTGGTAAACATCAGTCCTGACTTCAATTCTTCCCTGAGGGCGAGGCTGTGACTTCTTACTTAGGCGTGTATAATTCCTTCTCCTTTGCGCGTTGCTGTGGACATCACCTGGTCAACTAAGTCTGCTAGTATTATTGGTAGAACCTCCGAACGGGCATCAGTGGAGCTCCGAGTTCCACAGGCACAAGCCGGCGTCAGCGGACTATCGACGCTTAGAAGTGATTCGGAACAGCGCAGTTTTCATGAGAAGATAATTGAGGAGTGGGAGTATCCTTTCCTTATCTCTTTTCTTTTTGAGTGTGATACCACCTCTGAAATTAACTACTTATCCAGCCAATCTACCACCTCGTGCCAGACAAAACCAGCGATGAAGTGCTCATGACCACTTCGCAACGTGTTGACTCAACACGTTCTTCGTCACAAGGCTCTTCATTCCATTGTAGCACAATGTTCCATTGACTAGTTGTCGACGCCCAAGTGAACTGCAAAACCGATATCGCCGTTCATTGTCAGCCCCCAGAAGGTACAGAAAATTTCTGTATCAAAATCCAAAACAGCGAACAGGCTAATCCCCATCTTTTCGAAGTTTTGATGGGGCCTGCCTGCCGTAAATGTGTCCACACGTATCACGATGCACACATGATCCTAACGTTCGCGTTGTTGCCAACGCAAGTCCCATTAGCGTGTCTTTGTTTCGCATATATAAAGGAAGGAGATGGGAGTGAGCTAACGTAAAAGAACATCCTACCCTCACTCAAACCCTCCAGTATGACGATCCATGGTCCGGGCACTGCTGACCCTAACGTCGTACACCTCGCTGACGTCCTGCCCCGTGCAAAAATATTCACGATTTGGGAGCGACACCGACATGCAAAGGTCCATTGGCTTGCGGAATGCTTTGCCGAGTTTGTCAGTCCTCTTTACGCATTAATCATTTACGATCATACGGGCGCTTACCTCTCAATGACCAATTAGATGGGCGTCTTCTTTTACTGCTACGCAGGTTGGTGTCTTCAATGCACAGACCATTTTCGCATGGTATTGACATCGTATGCAGGCGTAGGTTCCACAGCTCCATGGGTGATCGGCAATGCTATCGGCGAAACAGGGCTTTCTTGTACGTCCCCTAGTGATAGATCCTACCTTCCGTCGTCATGCCTTTGCCGTTAGCCATCCTTCAAATCGGAATAGCATATGCTTCCGGGATAGTCTTCGCCATATGCTTCTGCAGTGCGACGTCCGGTGGACACTTCAGTCCTGGCATCACCATCGCCTTCTGTCTGTTTAAAGGGTTTCCCAAGGTGAAAGGCCTCAGGTCCGCAATCTCGTCTCGATAGTGAAGGGTCCCGTTAATGTGTTTGCCCAGATATATCGCGGCACAAATCCTCGGAGGATATGTCGCATGCCTGCTGATTTATGTTCAATACAAGCACCTCCTCGACCAAGCAGAGGGCGCCATGGTACTCGCTGGGACTTTCTCGGAGTTACAATTTACTCCTAGTGGTCCTGCGGGTATTTTTGGATTATACCTTCTGCCAGGAGCGAAGATAGGACAGGTTTTCCTCAACGAGTTCGTAACTGTGCGTGCTTCTCGGGCCTCATCGCTTTGAGATACCGAATCAAATTCGATTCCTAGGATGTTATGCTCGCAGTGGTGATATGGGGCGCTATCGATCCCACCAATATTCTGGTACCTCCACAAGCAGCGCCCTGGGTGATTGCTTTGGGATAGTAAGGACACATCTCGTTTCCGATTCGTCCAAGCTGATTGAGTTTGATAGCGCTGTGGCGATATGGGGCTTTGCCTTTCCCGGACGTAAGGCTCCATGTTGTCACCTGAACATAGCCAAGGCTGACCCCCGTGATTTTTTGATACAGTCGCAGCAAACGCAGCGCGTGATGTAGGGGGTAGATTAGCAGCCCTGACGATTTACGGACGCCAAGGTGCGTGCATAGTCTTGGGAGGTGGACGAAAATGCTGAGAGGATTTCAGCTTCCGGGGGCCCATACGCCGCTCTAGCTGCCCTAACGAACATCCCAGCGACGATGGTTGGAGTACTTCTATACGAGCTGTTTTTGGCAGACTCCCAAAGGGGTTCGTTCTTTGTGTTGCAGTGTAGCTGGAGGCTGATTATTGTCCAGTACTTCCCAAGGCCTCGATGGAATACATCAGAGTACACAAGAATCATGGATGCCTCCATGATCACAGTCTTGACCGTAGAAATTCATCTTCTACGTCAGACAGCGAGAAGAATGCGATGGCGATAGCTGAGGCTTGAGGAGGCGTGATCTTGAGGTATGATAATTGCATTATTTATTTGATAGACAACGGTATGATAAGTCCGGATGCTTTGGAAGTGCAGTGGCGAAGAGGTTGAGTATTGCGGCAAAGTCCGTGTGGTACGTCAGTGAGCAGCCTTCTGGTGAGGTTATGCGTCATGGAGGGCGTGATCAGAATGAGATGCCGAGGGTATTTGTCGTTGTGAATAGAACCACCACCGCATCGGTATTCCTGTGCGAGCTTACTTGCATATATGCTTCGACTAACATACGTATCAAACCATAATCAGCGTCGCTGTTTTCAGAGTAAATACCAAGCGTACCTTAATGGATAGAGATACAAAAAGTAAGTACAAGGCAATCATCTTTGACGAGATGGGGCTAAAATAGTCGTGGAAAATGACCAGGCTTCCTCGCTCATACACACCATCAGATCAAAATAAGCATGCCCTGCGAAATGTGCGACGCGTACAAATGATTGATCAAAGTTGCTGGGGCGCTCATTGCTGCAATATACCACCGTCACTTAGCGAGCAATCCCAGGCGAGTACGCGTGGAGTATAGTATTTCCTCAGTCGGTGGTCGGGTTGATGGGAGAAGGTGGAAGAGCAAGACTTGGTCGGCTTGATCGGCCAGATTGTGGCACGCTCCCACGTGGTCCACAGCCGGTGCGAAACGGCCCGGTCACTGTCGGTCGACCGAACAGAAAATGGGACCTTGTGCCGGTACCAACACCAACACCACACCAATGATCTCGACTCCAATTCTTTCCTGAATATTCACTAAATATTCCGATAACCGGGGTGTCAATGCACATCCTTGGGACGTACAGCTCCAGTGAGAGATACCTAGGCTTCTCACCCCAAGTAACCATTGACCATCGCAAGGGAGCCATACACTTCCACAGGCTTCTCTGTCGTATAATATACATTCCTTATGTGCTCTCGCAAGGATTGTCTGATTACGGTCGGTTCTTCCTACAGTGGCAGTAAAACTTCACTGGTGGCTAACTTGGCTCTAACACTGCATGCCAAACTTTTATGGTCGGTGTTATAATCGCGGTGCCGTTCTCAAACGATGTGAGTGGCAAAAATGGTTTACATCTTTGGAAAACGCGACATGGGGACTAACTACGAAATATACCAGCTTATATACTACGAAATCTCCACGGAAATCAGCAAACACGTAAGTGAATTCGTACGAGCACGGGCCAAACGGCGACTGATTGTCGTGCCATGAGAAGCTCGAATAACCCACAGTGGGTCTAGCTGCAGAGTCTAGTTTGCCTTTATATCACTGTTCTAATATTCTGGCATGGAGCCCCAATTGAAGCAGCTTATGGCGCGCAATGATGCCGTGATCAACTGCGTGTCATGCTTTCCAGAAGTCAATTCTTTGATTGTTTCGATTGTGCCAGATGAACTAATTCGGAACTTTCAAGCGCCCGTGGTCGCGACTTCATACATATACATCGGTGCACCCGAGGGATGTGCCTTAGTCTGGGCTTCACTGTGTCTTGTATCTAGGTTCCTTTGGCTGCTTGTATATCCTGGTCCCATGCTATTCTCCCAGAATCTCCAGAATCCCCCCTTTCCGAGTTCTACAAGGTCCTGACTACCTGGAAGTGCCTAATCCCCTGAAATGGATATTGTTCTGGTTGATTGGACATCGTGGGAGCATCCTCAACCTATGAGGATTTCCGAATCATGCAGCGATGAATCGCCGACTCCAGGTATATTGTAGGGGAGTCTGTGATTATCTCCATGTCAGCTGTTTCTGTTGCTCTCACGTCGTGATTGCCGATCCGGGACCGACAACGAGATGGAAGGGGGCGTAATTCCGCAGCCACTTTGTTACATTTGATACATCGGCACATCGTCGCTTGGATGACGCGATTAGCTCAAGCCGACGGCGAGAGATGTCATCTTGGACAAGAAACCATTGTTCTTGCTTACTCTGATTCCCCCAAGGTAGGTAGGTAGGGAAGAATGTTGAGTAGAGATACAGGTGTGTAGATGGACAGAATATGGTAGCTATAAAGTGGTGGGTAAGGAAACGTGGATGTGATGACTATAAATATGTGCATGCGTGAAACAGCTCCGAGTCCGTAGTAATAATGATATTGGGAATGTACAGATAGATAAATGAAGCCGAAAACTGAAATCGTGAATGCGAATATCAAGGACGCCGGACAGGAATGACGTTTTTGGAAGGTAAATAGAAAGTCTATCAATTGCAAAGATCCAGTTAATTTCGGAGCTTCAACACAGGGTGGTCTCGCTTACCAGTGACACCAAATAATTATCATTGGCACTGTGTCGAGTACAGAACCTCCTGCTTTCCATCCATACTCGTAGCCACATACAAGATCTCCTGAGAGCGTAGCTGCCTAGGCGCGATCGTAATTAAAACCCCCAGTTCGAGAGACGTGGACAGAGCGCGCAAGATGACAGAAGGATCCTTTGCCATGAACCTCCAATACGGTGTGTTCATCACAGACGCGTGGACCTGCACCTGCGCCAAAGTTATAGGCAGGCTCTCTGACGCGTGCTCAGTATCGGAACGAATCAGCAAAGGGAGATAACACACCCGTCTGCCATCGATTCGACGGCAGGGATATCCGCCATGTGAAAAGCTGCTCTTCTGCTGTGGAAAACGAGAAAGTCACGGCGCAGCCCCCGCCAGAGGTACGAAACTCCTGACAGAATTCGTATGGCTGATAGGATGCTGGCGAGGAAGGACACGAGGAAGGCACGAGGCGGAGGAACGGGAACCAGGAGGGCATGCTGGAGAGGTCGCCAGCTTGGAGACTATTCCGTAGTCGGACTTTGAGCCAGTGCTGATCGTTCTCTGCGAGACAGTTCCAGTCAGGCGGCGAGTATGAACAAGGCGTGGGGATATAACAGGTAGAAGGGACATCGAATGACTTTCTGGAGGGAGAGTATGACGGACATGAGGGAGCCTGAGCCCTTCGGACATAGTATGAGGGGTCTATGATTAGACGTTGGCCGTGAGTGAGATAGGTAGGCATCGACTATAGCCGGATAGCAGATGGAGCACGAAGGGCAAGAGAGGAGGGCGGGAGTGTGGTAGTATCCGTATCGTGGTAAACTAGCCTCGTGTCATGGCATCCCTTTATATCACCCACCTAGCGAAAGGAAGAACAATAAGAACAAGAAGAGCATCGTCGGGGTCGGTTACAATCATGATTAGCCGCTCTTGTTCTTGACAAAAGGGTATGTGTCGGTGTAGAATAGTCACAAAAGAATCACATCAGCGCCTCGAAAAGTGTCCTTGTTCTGCCGTGGAAACAAAAAGGAGAAAATCATGATGGATGTTATCGAAGACGTACCTGCCAATTTAGGCCATGCGACAGTGCTGGTCCCGACGGTCGACCCTCTGATGGCACTTGATTAAAATCGTCATTGGATCTATTCTGAGCTCTTATGTGTAGTCCAGATTTTCAAAGAATCTGCGCAAGATCCAATCACATCCTTGTAGAAATCCATTGCTTCTGGTCCGAAGCACGTTCGCAGGGGGCACCGCAATGTTCTTATTCCCGAAGGTAGGTGAGAAAGTGGACCCACTATGTCAACAATCAGGGTCGAGTTTAGCAGATCTCGGATCCTGGGCGCATTGATCACGTCCAGGTCTGTTGGCAAGGTTGCATGATGTTTCTTCGCGTGTTTACGTTGCCAATTCGTAAACAAGGCCGACCCAGAGTAGTACGCGACTCGGACATAGCATTTGTGAGGTGCGCAATTTTCCGTGCTCAAGTGCTCAAGCTCAGTGCGACGCGGCCATGAACTCCGTTCAAACAAGCGTAGATCACCTCATCCTGATTGTCTTGTTTCACGCGACTAGTTTCGTTGACGATGATTGATGAGTTTGAGGTCCTTGATCATGCAGATCGATAATAAGGTGGGAGGATCTACTTGCTTATCACTTATTCGCGCCCCAGATACACGATATTAATTGACGTTGCACCTGGTTTCGTACTTTCGGTCAAAGTAACCCGAAGTATCATGCAATGTGGGACTTGACATCCACTGTAGTCTTGCCCCATGACACGAAATCTAGCTACTCGACATCATTGGTCAAGTATCAGAATCAGCCCGACAAGTACGAGCGGGCCTACGAGCGGGCCCGGGGCTTGATTGATGATCTGTTCATTTGAAATGAGCTAGGTTGGTGCACATCCTTGTGATTAAAATCTAAGAAGAAGTTAGACAAAAAGGACATGCGATAGAGCTAAGGACTTACAAACACTCCACAGAGGTAAAAGCAAGCGGCCCATACAGTGTTCACGAGAGACAATTACCTCCACTTTCTTTCGCAGCAACTTTAACGTTGCCCATGAACCTGTGGAACGGTTAGTCTCATTGTTGTACCCCATGGCAGATAGAACGGGACCATGCGCTCGATATATGTATACGCCGTGCCACTTATCTGGGAATTCCAATCATTCCGTTATAGAACGGGGATACTACCTTCCCCATGGGATGTCTGGAAATCACGTTTCAAGTAGAACATCATCAGAACCTTTCGGGGGTGGGGGCCGCGAGGTATACCGCGGTCAGCGAATTGGGACGCTTGCAAGCTTGGCGAATATTTCTATCCAAGAATGAAATATCATATGCAGATGCACTGGTGGGAATCCAGAAGACTCGACTGAATACAGTTTCAGAGCCTCGTGCAATGGCAAGCGTGAGTGACATATAGCCCCTAAAAGACTGCGACCATGTCGGTCCCTTCGACATCTGACAGACCCTGCATAACGTGAGTCACTATTAAGCGTCGAGGGAAATCACAAGACGTACAGCGAATCCTTAAACGTCATCGGAGTCATTTAACAAGGCTTCATCAAATGAATGGTTGTTAACGATGCGTCTTCTTTCGATGGGAACCTCCCAACAGGCGCCTCTCCGACACCATGATCATCAATCTCTTCGACTTCCTCTTCCCCTTCCGGCTCTTCTTACTCTTACCCGCCTTCCTTAGTTCGTTCGCGGCTAGCTGTCCAGCTTCGTCGACGGCCTGATTCAACCCCATCCTCATTGTCGGTTACCGTAGACTATTCTTTCAGCTTCTCTTCCAAAACATTGACGGCTTAAGGCCGCTGTAAAAGCTCCACGTGCTATTAGGTTACCATCAAATGACTTTAGCTCCCGTGCGCCGTTCGCCCGACGTGATGGATGCGATCCTTGGAATAAGCTGGGATGTCAAAAGTTTATGACTATCACGAGGGATATCTAAACTTCCGCAAAAGTCAGCACTTCCGCCGGGACCGCGTTAAATAATGACGAGATAAACGTACCGAATCAGTCGTAACCATGATTTCTTATCGCCGCTCTTGAACTTGCAGTGCGCCAATACGCTGACTTCTTGTGAAGGCTCCGTGTGAAGGCACTTCAACAAATTCTAGCGTGCGTATTATGTTACTAAACCTAGGAAAGGTAAATATATAAGTGCCTCCGGAAGTGATATAAACAATGCGCACAAATGTGACCATGGAATCGTTTACCGACAGTACGCCAAAGATACCTATGTATCAACTTGTGATAGGATATAGCATGCAGTATTGAAGGAGAGTAGAAACTTGATATCTGTGCTAGGCATAAGGCAGAGAAGTCGAGAGTAGATAGCGAGACACACGATGTGGGTTTCCACCCTGACGAGGTCAGTGGACACCTTGGTGGTCATTGCAGCGGCAAAAAAGTACATCGTTCACCCCTTCGGTACAACTTCCACCACGTCGTCGAGGTGTACACCAAGTCCAAGTACGGTAGACAGCCGGCTTCGTCGAGCATCCAAAAGTCAATACTGGTCAAGATTTCAACTTACGCTGCGACTCACCAAAAGCCTGAGGCTCGTGGTTCCATAGATTGAACTTCTTGGTGTACCATAGAATACTTGCAAGCCGACTTAGGCGCAGCAGCTAAAAAATGTGGGCCCTTCTTCGTCTGAACGACTTTGTCCAGATCACCAACAACGATGACCGCACGACGAACTTCGATGGCTGCACCTAGGGCCTCGAATTGCTTCCATATTCGTAGGTGGCACGCTCCGCAAGGCCACCTCGACTGTCTTGATTTGTGAGTCTACGAAGTTGCTACAAGGCCGCCGCTGCGGAGCGTCTCAATTTTATGAAATCGCGAACGCGGCTGTTTATCGGAGATGCCATGCCGATACCTTGTCCTTGGGGAGCTGGTGGTATACATCACCTATGCATTGGAGTAGGCTGCTTGCAGCTACAGCAGGAATTAGCGGTGCACTGAGTCCACGTCGCGACACTGCGGCGACAGGAACGCAAAGATTGTCCGCCGGATGCTTCCGAGAAACGATCAATATTTGTATTATAAATAAGTAAATAAATAAATCAAGAATGCATTTCGTACATTTTACATACATTAGCAGTCAAGATAGTACCGACCTGCGCTGATTAGAATAAGTCACGAATCCAATCTGATGTATTATGGCACATTCTTTTTTTTTTCGTTGCTGATGTGTGATATGACATCCACAGTTGCCAGTAGCTGGTCAGCCAAGATTCAAGAACTCCTCACGGATTGAAAGTGTTGCAGGGACAAGGGAATACATCAAACAGTAGTGTAATAAGTAACACCTAATATATGTCAACCGCGATACTCGACGTTGACTCGATGTCTCCTTCTGATGCAGCAATACAAGAGTGAGGGGCGTGCCCAACAGTGTCTTGATTTCGCCGAGACTCTATCTCTCCAAGCATGATGGTGATCAAGACTCCCAGCTCGAGAGACGCAGACAGAGCACGAAGGATAAGCCAAGGATCCTTTTGCACAAAGCGCCAGTAGGGCGTGCTCTGTACGAACGAGTGTACTTGTACCTAAGCAATGTCCATGCGTTGACCCTCAAGAGCCATCTCTGCGACAAGGTCAGCATAATCAGACGAGATTCCAAGGCGTGACATGTAGAGCGTGCTTATCAGCCACAAACCAAAATCTATGCATACAGATATCTGCCACGTGAACCACTGCTCGTTGGCCGGGTGTAGTTAGAGGGGGAGAATGAAATAAAGACCCGTCGAGAAGGAAAGAGCTCCTCGTAGACCTCGTACGGCTCATACCGCACCGAGGAGGAGACGGGATGCGAGGAGAATGGAAAACCAGAAGGTATGTGGCAGAGACCACCAGTCCGGAGCCTGTTTCGTAGGCGAGCTTGGAGTTCGAACCAGTGCTTTTGGGGATCAGAGAGACAACTTTGAGAGACTCGGAGACAGCTCCGGTGCGGGGGAGAAAGATCGAGTGGGTACGTCCCAAGAAATCAAAGGAATTCTCTCGACATGATAAAGGGCCGCATATCGAGGTGTGAACATTCGAAAAGTAGTATTGAGACGAGAGAGGCCGTCCAGGCAGATCGGTGAGCAGGTAAGTAGCAGTAGCCATCTGTGATGGCTGGAGAGAATCAAGTTGGAGGCGGATGTTCAATTTGGAAGACCGTATTCATTTTGAGCAAGCCTCATGCTTGCCTCAAGGCTGCCGTGCGCAAGCCTCGCGTTCATCATGCCATATGGTTGACACAGAGAGATAATGCGTGCCGTAATACTCGTGACCTCCGGGCTCCGGGCGGACCGTACACAAAGCTTTCGCCACTTGCTCCGAAATTCCAAGTTCACGTCTTGACATGACACCATAAGCACTTATTTAAGTATTTCACTCGTGTCTGGAATATTCATAAATACTGATATTTTACATATTACATAGATGATAGATAGGGCTTTGCTGATCCTTGATTGAGCTTAAAGATGTGGACCCGAAATCTTCGAAAGCCACAAAGATCACTGCGTTTAAGGACCTGCTCACTGAAGCTGAAGAATAGTACTTGATGGTTCTGGCGTATGCGCAATAGAGCTGTCTATTGACCTCTCTACATCCTATAAGCTTATGACCTCAACTGCTCCAACCATCATCGTTTCAGTATCGGGTGACTCTGCGTCCCTGAGGACGGCATTTCTTTGCGATACTCTATGCTTCTGCAAGAACCAAGGGTCGACCATTCTTGTGATACTCTGCCTGTTCGTAAAGATACCTTGATCTTCTGCGTGCAATTGTAGATGATGGATTCTCAGCTCACGGACAACTTGCAACAATCGTGGGAACGACTCTGTGGATCATCCCAGTGCTCTTATGGTGTTCCCGCGGCGCGACATTGATTATCCTCAACATGAGGTCCGCACTGTCTGTGGACTACGTTCTGTTGCTTTCTTCTGGCAAGTAATCATGGATCCTTCTGTATGATCAACAACCTATGACATACAGTATATGAAATAGTGAGTATCACTTCGTCGTCCCCGAGTTCAAAGAAGCAACGGAGATCTAATTTTACGTCTTGCCTCGCTAGAAAACGGAACTTTCGCGGATCTGCGATGGAGTTGCTTTGTCTGATTTTCGGGCCCCAAGTAAATGGTATGCCGACTCAGGCTCGTAAACATGGATCCGTTATCCCATTCGTTCGCAAATAATGCCCACGGTGCTCCGAGCACCCTTCTATCGGCAGATTGTGGCTACGATACGGGCACAAACGGTTTCTCTGACCTGCAGTACAGTCAGGTTGGAGAACATA
Organism: Armillaria borealis; assembly: GCA_030435635.1. Lineage (NCBI taxonomy): Eukaryota > Fungi > Basidiomycota > Agaricomycetes > Agaricales > Physalacriaceae > Armillaria > Armillaria borealis. Next base: position 120,997 of record JAUEPT010000023.1, on the reverse strand, counting down.
CAGTCCCCCGTTTCCCCACACATTTGTAATGAAACTTGAAGGGTCAATTTATTCAAATGAAGACTAACCAAATGGACCTTATCCTCCCTTATCTTATCGGAACTTCAGCAGCTTTCAGTAGGTGCTTATCCATAATCCGCTCCTCTTCCAATTTCACATCGTATATTAATATCTGGCATGTGCGTCTGGTCCATCGACACGGACCACATTATATTTAGCGAGGTGGCTTGTACCCCGCGCGCACCCACAGAGTCAATCAAGGATCGGCATGAAGTCCGGAACATCTTTAGACACGTCCTGCAACTTTGTTTACGCGTCGACGCTGCGCCAATGGCATGGTACACCGGAGACGCGTTTTACGCGAAAAGAACCTATCTTTCTCCCTTCTATCCCAGCTGTCAGAACATATCATCAGGGCCTTCTCCCTCGAATGTGCCCCATATCTTGCCCCCAGATGGAGAGACAAAAAGCTCGATCGATTACCCGGATCAAGATCCGCACTCCGCCCGTATATTAGGGGAGAATCCTGCGCGTCAACTCTATCTTCCCATCACCTCTCTTTTGCCTCTCTTTGCCCCATCGTCGGTGCATCATCAAATAGTATGGTATGTCCTCATGCCTGTCCTCGCTGCTGACACTTCCTGAATAAAGTTATGTTGCAGGGTGTTGTGATCGAGACTCTTACCCCTGGCGACGGTAGAAGCTTCCCCAAAAAAGGCGGTGAGTCTCCTTCCCATATCCTGCTACACGAGTCCAACAGCATCCTTTCCAGATAAAGTGACGATGCATTACGTGGGCACTCTCAACGATGGTTCGAAGTTCGATTCAAGCCGGGATCGGTACGCATTTGCTGAGATATAAATCACCTGATAACCAAATTGTCATTCATTTTATATATTGCAGAGGACATCCTTTCGTGACGGAGATTGGTGTGGGAAAGGTAATCAAGGGGTGGGATGAGGGTAGGCTCGGTCAATCTATAGCGACGCGACGTTGACATTCTCTACTATAGCTGTGCCTCAACTATCACTTGGACAAAAAGCCCGTCTTGTGGCATCGGCTGACTATGTGTGTCCTCTCATTTCATTCAGTCTTAGATCTTATCTCTACCTGTGTCGTTCCAGGCTTACGGTTCTCGGGGGTTTCCACCCGTGATACCACCAAATTCAACTCTCACTTTCGAAGTCGAGCTTTTGAAGATCAACTGAAAACCGCTTCGCGGGTATGTTTACTTTGGGTTTTAGGGTTTGGGCAGTTTCCCGTCGTGTTATGATTACTAGATTGTCGTGTTTTCTGATGCTGTATCTATCGGTACTGGTTGTACTTACGCGGACTTCTTATTCTCAATTCTTCACTCATTTGTTTTGGACGGTTTGAGGCGTGATGCAGCGCTCGATTTGGCCTTTACTCCCATGGACCTATGGTTGAGACATTGACGAGCAACTGACATGCTCCAACAGAAGTTCGGCCTCGGTTAGTGCATGCGTTCGACTAATCTAGAATATGCAGAGTCAGAATCAGGGCCAGCCAACTAAAAAGATGACGTGCCGTGTAATGATGGGATGAGATAAGATAAGACGAGATGACAAGACAATCCTTTGCTGCCCTGAATTGCAAGTCGACAGGGAAGTCCAGGAATACTTATCATCGAAGCAAGCAAGGCAGGAACAATGAATCTGTATCAGACCGCGTAGTGCACACCAGAGCGAAACTACACGACACGTGCACCAACGTCAATCTGCCAGATGATGGACCTGTTGCCCAAGTAATTTTCTCATACCGGCTTATACACAGGCAAGATCGCTATTGTTGTGATATACTCCTGGTAGCCACCGGATAAAATACAGCATGCCTTGGGATTAGCCTTCATAACGATTTCATCGTTTCGGTATGCGTTGAAATATCAGTCACACGGACGGACGTTCAAGCATCATGGGCTTGTCATCTCTGCTGCGATCGAAATCCCCTGCTAGATAGTGGATATAATTATCAACAAGCACGCCAGGGCTGAAATAGACTTATTACTATAGATCTATCATAAATGAATAGTCGGGCCTAGCCAGCGAGGCACCCGAACACTCGATCGACATGGGTACTTGTGGACCAGCATTTCGGGCCAACCACTGTCAATTATCCGTTTGAAGCTTGATTTCGATAACGCCATTGCGAGTGCGAAATACTCATAAGTATCACCATTAGGTCGCCGTTCCGATTTGTGGGTCGTCCTCATATTCAACGCCGTCGTGATATACTTTCGTCGTTTGTGTCACCCACACCCCTACGCTCGTGCAATCGTCGGAGGATTGTGTCCCCAGGCACATCGTCTGATCGATCGCCGTCGATTTACCCTGTGCCCGTATGTCTAATACGACTCGACTTGTAAGGAGGGCATGAATGACACGCTCAACCCTATGATGGTCAGAACAGTGTCTACATGAAGAATGCTTATCACATACGACGATAGGAGATGGACCAGGTCACTCTGGTGTGGGCTTTTGGTAAACCATATTTCTAATAATGCAACAAACACCCACCGGTAGACTCAAAATCATTGCGACGTTGATAACAGATATAACTGCGGGGCCATTAATCGCTTGCCCTTGACGAAGCGTAAAACGCACCGAACAGATACGCGTAATACATCACGCCTGGAAATACATTGTCAGTGGCACGGACATCACAGGTGGCGCGGAAATACCATCTCGGAATACCACATTGAACAGCGCAGAGTCACCTCCTGTTTTATCTTCGCGAGGTCCACCCATGAGGAGAAGTATAACGAAAAAAACATGCTTTCTTACATGCTCTTACGCCCGCGATGAGCATCAAAAGTAGCATTCCTGTTGATTATCATCAGAGCTATTCAGGTGCACCGCTAATAGATGGAACTTGCCAGCATCATAGATCATGAGGAAAGTCCAGCACAGATATAATACATTGTCACTCCTAGTAACAAAGCAACCTAGGCTTGGGAGAGGTGCTGGGCCAACTACGAAGATCAACCAAGAGCGCAGAGAGAAAATCGACGACGTACACTTCATGGACTGAAGAAATACACCCATCATGGCAAAATTTGGGGCCCAGCATAAAAGAAAAAATACAGGAAGGCCGATTGTCAGCTTTTTGTTGCGTTCCCAGACGGCCCAGACACGAGCGGTGAGGATTACTACGGACATCAGAATAAGTCTAGGATAATCTTGTGCAGAACTTGCCTTCTGAGATAGCAATTCCAGTAATGAACATCCCTGCGACTGCGTGAGACGCTGGGACTAAGTTGAAATCAACAGATAACTTACATCCGCTCATGCTGTGACTAATCTGGCAATATCGTATACTCAACTCTGGGGCGAATTGATCTGGGTGGGGGTCATGATAATGCTCGTTTAGGAAATAAAAGACGCACGGTGAAGGACGAGGAAGGCTGTATCAAAAAAGGGTAGATACCGTTGCACGATGTAGAATAGCTTTAGAAGATTCCACGGTGCACGCCACACCAGGTCGACTTCCAGCGAGAGCGTAAGAGCATAGTCATATAAGAGCAACGCGACACTAGACACTAGGAGAAACGAAATTTGAGCGTCTTGCAAGGCGTGTCCACGGAGATATCTACCGTCCATATACTGAGCAAGGCGTTGAAAATGAGTGGACTACGATCGGAAAGCTACGTACCCCAACGAGCCTCATGTGCTGGACTGAAGTCTCTATGGACTCGAGACTTACAACCGGCGAGCCCATCATGAGAAAGGGGAACAAGTGAACGGGCCCACAACGAGGTATCGTGTCTTTTATATGTTTCGGGAGATCAAAAAGCCCAAGTACCAAGTGTGAGGAGCGTCGATGAGAAATCTTTGGCACTCGATGATCGGAGCCGTGGGTAGGATCCCGCTAATGCGATTTAGCCAGAGCGAGTCGATTCGGGGAGTCTCACAGCCGAGGGCGCGACAATAGAATTATTGCAGAGCGGTTAGTGGTGGAGCTGTCTGATCCAATCAGTAGGATGCCTTGATAGGGTTCCTCGGCTACGCAGTGGGAACGAAGATATATTTTAACGCCATGCATCTGTAAAATCGCTTAATAAAGCGTTAACACGCAGAGGACAGTAGTGAAGCTGCCGGAATAAATTCGTGGGGGTCCTAGAAACTGCAGATTAAGTGCGGCAGAATGTGATAAATTTCTTTTAGAGATCAAAGAGAAACTGAGGCACTGCAACATTCTAGGACATTGATGGGATGCTGGCAGCCTGGAAAATGGGAGCTGTTCGCTTGAGCCTTGAGGGGAGCGGAGTATCGGTCCGCAACGTTTATGCCAAATACACACAAGCATGATATCTACCAGACAAATCACATTCTGATTGCTTGAATCCTCCCTCCATGATCCCTGTGCGACGACCAACGGAATGCTTACAGTCAAGCTTGTCGTTATCGGTGCTTCCGGCGTAGGCAAGACTAGTCTTCGCACTCAAGTTCAGTGTCAATATTCGCAGAATAGGACAAACCCTAACGATTTCAACAGTATATCTCTGGTCGATTTTCGAATGGTTATAGGGCTACCATTGGTGCCGATTTCATTACCAAAACAGTTCCTCATCCTACGAAGAAGGATGAGTATGTGACTCTGCAGATATGGGTGAGTCAGGTTATTAATCTTTAGTGGTAGACAAAACTAAACATCCAAAAGGATACGGCTGGCCAGGAGCGCTTCAGTAGTCTTTCTACGGCTTTCTTCCGTGGAGCAGATGCAGCGCTACTTATGTTCGACGTGAATGCTCCTCAGACGATGGAGTCATTGAACAAATGGTGGCAAGAATTCTGCGAGAGGGCGCCCCTGGCAGAAGAAGACACGGAAGACTTTTGCTGTGTCGTCGTTGGAAATAAGATGGATCTTGTCAATGGAGAACCAGCGGTCACTAGAGTGGAAGCGCAACATTTCATTGAAGAGTTGGTTCCCTTGACGTCACGGCCGGAAACACCGACAAACTTTGACGTTGTAGACGACGACGACGACGACGAGGTGGATGGTGGCGTCGAATTATCTTCTTCTCAAGTGACAGAACGGCCTATGTATTACCAGCGGCCGTCGTCACCACGATCTATACATCATCACCATCCCTCTTCGCCTTCACGTTCTCCCACCGGTCGAATCACCAAGAGTCGCTCTCAGTCTTCCTCTCGTTTCCATGGCGGCACGATGACGACAACTCACACAACATTAACCATCTACCACACACCTTCTTCGTCCCTATTTGATGTCTACCAGTCAGCAAGGTCATCCCCAGAACCACCGTCCAGCCATTCATCTCCAAGGGCTTCGATTCTGCGTTCCCGGCGACTGACGAACATGTCCACGGGGAGCAATAGCAGCACAAGTGCTGTTACCATGACACCTAGTTTGTTTGCTTTGGAACAGTCCTCATCGACGAATACTACACCGGAAGAGTCCGTGGCGTCTGTGCCAGATCGAGGGCCAAAACTTTTCTACGCGTCTGCTAAGACTGGAGATGGTGTTGCAGACGTGTTTGAATATATTGCCAGACGTGTGGTCTTGCGGTGGGAGTATGACGAGCGGGTAGAGGCTCGGCGGCTGCATATTCGTGAGGCCAGTGCAGCGGATACCATTCGGCTGGGACTGGAGAGAGGGACGCGTGGAGCGGGCGGCCGGTCGAGATGGGGGAACTGTTGTGGTTCATGATTTACACACCTTTCAAGTGTTTCCGCTCTCATCTATTTATTATTTAAACAGTATCTCTTGTTTATCCTTATCCAATATGTGATTATAGAATCGGATTTCATGGACGGCATTTGCAAATGATATGCATCGATGCTGGATAGATCTTGGACCTACTGGCTTAGTCCGGGGATTTGACCTCGAGGTGCCGGACAAGGAAATCGTATGCGATCTCGACGTCGACCCTGTAGCTGTGGAAGAGCAGAATCGGCGTACCAGAAAACCGCAGAGAGAATCTTTCTCCTCAGGACCATTCAATTTGGACAGAATTGTCGCGACTACTGTAGGCTTTCATTTGACGTCAGGAGATTTATATCAGGATGAAATTTCCAGTAATCGTGACGAACATTACAGAGGTCTCTGTATAACAACTACACTAAGGACCTTTCACCTTCTTCACTTTTTTTGGTACCGCGCAAAAGCAATAAAAAAGGGTAATAAAATGCAACTGTCAGCGCCTATGTAGCAGATTTGTGTATTCAATGCAATATGTGGATAGCCTTTGTGTATGGGCGAAAACGGAGTTCTCCGGCTTAACGCGTTATGCGTAGTAGAATTTAGGACGGAATAACGTGCTGCGGGTGGGTATAGTAACTTCATCAACCTAATGTAAGGGCTGAGCGCTGAGCTCTGGTAATATAGGTTGCCCTTAGTGCAATAGCTAAGGGAAATTCTCGTGCCTCGCGTACTCTCAGAATGTCAATGACAGTATAAAGAGGGAAATAATTACATAAATAATATTAGGAGCTGATCAGCTTTTGGCTTCTTACCACCGTCATGGCCTCCTTCGACCCTGATTTTTGGCAGCATATCTCGTCAACACCTCCTACTGTTATATCTTCCGCCTACCCCTTCGGCAAACTCCCGGGATGAAATGAACAAAACGTTGTGATCTGAAAACCTGATGGCAGTGTAGTATATCAGGGTCAGCCCTTACAAATCGTCGTCACCAGGCTCTTTCTTTCGATAGAAACCGCTGAAGGCATCGACGGAGCCTTGTTGGAAATGCAGAGATACCAGTACCGTGCTGATGGACTGGCCACGGGTACGTGTTTTCAGAGTAGCTTACGTCGTCAAACTCAATGCCTACAGGTTCCATCCCTCAAGATTATACCAGGCGTTTCCCCATGGATCCCTATGGCCAGGAGATGTCGGACAACGCGAGAGTATGGCAAACCTATGTCGAAGAAGCAGTATCGTTTGATGGAGAAAAACTGGACGAGTACCGGGACACGATTGACGTCCTATTAGTGTTCGTGCGTATCGAATAATATCCTCGGCCTTACTCGACATTCATCTTACAATCGTCTAGGCTGGTCTCTTTTCTGCAGTATTGACAACGTTCGTCGCCCAAACTTCACAAAACCTGCAACCAAACTACGGCGAGGCGTCCGCTATCCTTCTCCTTCAGCTCCTCAGAGCGACGAACGGCTCCCAGCCTTCCATTCCATCATCCCCCACCGACTACTTTTCTCCGAACAGCTCAGATGTCTGGATCAATAGCCTCTGGTTCGTCAGTCTTACCCTGAGCCTCATCACGGCGCTGGTCGCTGTGTTGGTGAAGCAATGGATGCACCAATATGTTGCCACAGTTTCTGATAGCTCTGCACGAAACCGGGCCAGAATACGACAGTCTCGATACATCGGTCTGGAGACTTGGCAAGTTCCCATGATCGTCGGGCTCCTTCCGGTCCTCCTACACGCCTCGCTAGCACTCTTCCTCGTCGGCCTTATTATATTCCTGTTTTCTCTCGACATGAAAGTAGCATGGCTCGTAGCGGCTATGGGGGCCGCAACACTATTCGGATACATCTTCACAATTGTGCTTCCCCTCATACATCCTCACTGCCCGTACAAAACACCATTGACATTCTACCTTTATCGACCATATCGATTCGTCCGCGGCGTCACGTCTTTCATCACTCGATTTCTGCACAGAAACAGCCGCGAGGGGCGCAGTCATTCTGCCTGTATCGTTGATTCGAGTGTAACACTCCCGGCGTCCCTAAAGGAAGCAGAGCGTCACCATGCTCTGAAGAACACAGACAAGATAGACGCAGAAGCGCTGATGTGGCTGTACGCATCCACATCAAACATTTCTGTCCACCAGATTGTCCTACAATCACTGGCCGGCGTCACTCTCGGTAGCATGATCTCTTTACCAGACCATGCCCTTGAAACGTTTGGAGCGGGTTTGAACACACACGTGCGACTCGCCATTCCCCACATATCATCCGGCGCTGGTGCTGAAGCTTTAGCTGAGCTTTATGTCAGAGCGGCCATGCAGATATGCGCTCTCTCCGAGATACCGTACAGCATGTCCAAACTCATAGACCAGTGCTCCAACGAGCAATTGAAGTCTGTGCTTCATTGCAACTGGTCCGTGGGTGCTTCCAGCGTGTCAATTCATCTCCTTGGCATACTCCGCAGCCCGCTACGCAGCTCACTTTACCTACACACTTCGGTATGGCGGTACCTTCTGGAAAAGGCACATATCGACGATGCTCTGGAGCTCCAATTTATCCAGGTCCTTGCCGCTCCACCAAGTGATCCAGAGGAAGCGGTTACCGTTACTACCATCGTCAGGCCTACAAACGAAATGCGAGATATCATCCTTTCTTTGCTATCAGCGAGATGGGTGTTTCTTCGCACCACGGAGATTTCGCCTACTGTGGTGCAGCCCCAACTTCGAACACTGATGAAAATATTGCCGCTCCTACAGAGAGGACTATTTCAGTCGAATGGTGTGGTGCCTGGTGATCCTGCGTACGAGGAACGGGAGCAGCTGATAGATACAACTCTCGTCGTCTTCACAAGAGTCGATCGGATCCTCTGGGACGCCGATGATTCCACGATTGGTATAACCCTCGAATACCTCTTCTCCGTCATCTCCTCTGGCGAATTTTCGTTGGCTGGGCATGATGACAAGTTCATACAAAAGATCTTCGCGACTTTGAGTTCGCATTCTTGGTGGATCCGACAGAACCTACCTCGGATCGCCAACGAGCAGCTCTGTTCCCATATCTGCCGCTGTTACCTCCTCCAAGATGAGGTTGATTTGGGAGGGGATATCTTCCTCCTCATGTGGTCCCTTTTCTCGGGCAAGTCTCCGTGGGTCTATAGGGCTTTCCATGAACATGGAGGTATACCTGCCCTCTACGACAAATTCCGTGCGAAGGCTCTGCCCCAAACGAGTTCGCGCGGAAGCAGACCTGTGCAAGCAATTAAATTAGCAGACTTTTACGCCGTCGGAGGAAGCAGACCTGTGCAAGCAAGTAAATTGGCAGACTTGTACGCCGTCGGATTGTTAGAGCTCCGCCGTAGCGATGAGGGAGCTCTCCAGATTGATGCTCTTTACTCCCTTGTACGACTTCTCGCATACGGCCACCACGAACACACGCTTCGTAGTTTGGAAAAACGCTATGGGACGCTGGATATATGGCGTGAATGCCTTTCAAGCTGGAACTGTGGATGAAAGGCGACGAATTCCGGCGCGAGTTGGCGTTTTTGGACCGTGTTGTTGTGCTTCATGTTTTGCAGGGTTACGAAGTTAAGTTACCGAAGTACGACCACGTGGTTTACATGCAGGGGTGGCCAGAGGAGTTGAATAGGTGGGGCCTGAAGTTCATTCCTTCGAGGTGAGTTGATGTCCTCATTTTTGTGAAGCCTTAATTTGCTGATTGAGGGACAGTAGTTTAGACGAACTTGAACAAGATGCGTTTTTTGGACTCGGACCTTACAATGCTATGGAGTATTCTCAGGTATGTGCAAGCCGACTATGCATTTTGATACTATGTTAATCGCTATTACGTGCTAGGTTCTGGCTCATCACAAGTTTCAGGACTTTCTGAACAGCCTACCTACATAAGCCTGCCCGTTAGGATGTCGGAGGATGAGTACATCGTCTCTGCAGATAGCGGGTTTGTTAACCACCGTTCAGATGCTCTCTGTTGAGCATGACGAGCGTTAACCGCAAGCCACGGACTATATTTAGATTACCGGTACATACCTTTTTAGTAATATTTTTTCGTCGCGGCATCTCAGTGTTCAACCAACGTCTTCACACTGAGATATATATTCCATACTCATACATATCCTATAGAATCTTTTTCCCTCTCGCAAACGTGTCTTCCTTCCGCGTACGACCCGGTCCACTGCTCAAGACTCTCTTGCACGAGCATTATGATCGCCTCTTGTGTAGGACCATCTTTTGGCCAACATCATGCTAGTCTTTACTTACACACACGTCAATTTCCGTAGTTTTTATAACAACCTTTCCATTCCTCGTGCATTCATGCGGTTCATGTCGAAATCCACAAAGGTGTCCACCTATAAGTCTTATACCAATTTTCCGGTGCCTGCGCATCGGAGGACCTCAATATGTAGTGTATGGATGTGGGCAGAACGACCGTTACCACCCCCTTGTGCCGCAACAAATGGCATCTTTGTAGTTTTTGCAAAGTCAATGCGATGTTCACAGCGGTATGAGTTCTTCGTGGTCCGCGATGTCATCTTGTTCGTCAACTTTGGGTCAGTAGGACAACAGTGGTTAAAAGCATGCTCTTCACGATAATTTACTATCATTGGAAGCCAAGTTTAGTGCCAAAGCGACATTGGATTACTCCCAACCTGAACTCTCTATGTAACTACCTGCTTCTCAGCCTCCGTTTGTGACTTGGTTTTCAAACTGAGTGAATGCAATCCCTCTGCGAGCTCTGTTGACAGGGCAGAGTAAATTAAGCGATGGCGTTGCATCGTACTCTATAAGTAAAGTCGGATGGTGTTGGTATGCATGAACGTGTGCTACGGACCTTGCCCTCAAAGACGTTCGACGTGACGTCTATCGTGAAATCTACGAAACCAGAATATGTTAAAGACGCTTATCTGAAGGTCTATAATTAAAGACGCACGAGTTTCTGGCTCTCCGTCGGATTTATGGTCACGCATGGGAGCGTGGTGGCGATGCTTCCGAATGCACGTTCAAGTCAAATGAATGAATCGGAAGGGTAAAGAAATATTTTGATAAGGCAGCAGAAGACGGCAAGCCAAAGGGCATCCTACCTTCCAGGAATCGTTTGTTATGAATAATGAAGTTGGTTGCAGGAGGGTCGTTAGCTAGGTACTACTTAAGCTGGTTGTTTCGCTTTTTAACAGAAATATAAAACCTTTTCTCGTATGGAGGATTCGATGGGTCCTGAGGGTTTCAGGGATGAATCGGTGACGGTGCTTGCGGTGGCCATCGAACTTGAGAACTGTCGGCGAAGGTGAGAGACACGCGAGGCGGTCAGGCGAAATAATGTCAATGACATGGACGGAAGAAGAAAAGAGTGATTTGTCATGCCGGTTGGAGCCGTGGGGGAGATCGGTCCGGACAGCCGAGCTAATATTCCTTGAGCTTTCTCCACCACCTGCTTGGCCTGAAATGCGGTCCCTTGATTCAATGAGCAAGCGTACGCAGGTCCAACCACCTGCCTATACTCTCAAATTGTATCCAAAGTACGCCAACGTCTCTTAGGAACGGTATTTCGTAACTTTTTCGCTACTCTTACACCTTCACTGACCATGGCTTGGCAAAGACGAATCCTCACTTATACCTAGATCCAAGGACTACGAGACCGTTTGAAATAAAGACAGGGATGCTACGGCACCGGCTAAAATGATTAGAACCTGGATAAGTAAGTATGATTTCTACTGGCCGGACTAGGATTCTTCCGACATGCATAGATTCGTCGTCTCGCGACGGAATCGGGAGATGGATAACCGACATGATAAGGTAGGACCACTTTCCTTATATCGTCGGCTCGATATTGAACCCGGAACAGGAATCAGAGAACAGGCGATATTCCATCCTTACCTCGAAAACTCGTTGCCTTGGTACTTGAGCTTATGTTTATTCTAAACGATCCTATTGGCGGCATTGTCCATGGATTGCCTTTTTCTATGACGTGCGCATACACTTACTTCTTTAACGAAACGAAGAACCGCGTTTCGGAGCCGAGTCTCATGCAGGGCCCAGACCTGGAGATTATTCTAAGCTTGGTCGGACAAGCCGGCCATTCCTTCCCCTCTCACGCTGCACTGTAGGATCGTCTCTTGTATTCGTCCAAAGGTAATACTTGAATCCTGACGTCGTATTTGTCCTAAGCTGCGGAGGTGAAGCTCCGTCTCTCCAAAGGAAGAGCTTTTGGTATATCCCTACAGACGAGTTGTATGGTACCTTTTTGTTCTAAATGTGAAGGCTAGCGCTGATATTTGATTCGGATAGAAGAGAACAAGAGTTCCGAACATGAAGGTCGACCATGCTTGCCGAAGCTCGCATGCGTCTTCTACCTCATGGCCATTCACTTTTGCGACGGTCGATGTTCCTTTCAAGAGCTAATAGTTTCACATGTCACGGCGGTTTTGCGCAGTCACTTGCACATCTCGTTGTCAACGAAGTAAAGAATTACATCCTTGTTCTCCGGCGATTGCTAGTCCCATCCGCCGTGGACAGTTGCCTGTGCATAACCTCGATCTCCGTGAAAAGTGTACTTTTAATCGGTGATGCACTCGAATTGTCAGTCTTGCAATGCACAAGTAACCGCTATCATTACAGACATGCATAAACGGCGCTGCTTACTTATTGCGGGAAGCTCGTCTAACGAACCGTTGCATAAGGTGCTTGCAATAATCCGATGGGCAACTTGGCAACATAACCTGTCTTGGGCAGTCACCGGATCAGGGATTTCCCCCTCGGACAAATCCAGCTAGCGCACTAGGAAGAACTTGGAAGACGCAGAAGTGATGGCAAGTTGGTAAGAAAAGAAGTTGATTGAAGGTTACAACGCTTTACAACACCTCGTGGATCTGGATCAAATTCGAATCCTTCTCTACATGAGCAAGGACGAGCTTAACGGAGGAAACAGGTTATGCGGCCTACTTACAGAACAGTGCAGCTCGAAAATAGACGATGCGTAGATTTTCTAATGACCTATTAGGACGGCGAAACCCGTTCGATTTGAAAAGTAGGACTCGTGGACCGCCTTTGAAATTCCGAGGGAAACTCTCCAATGACTTGCTCACGGCCTTTGCTGCTAGCTGTGCGGACTGACAGCTGTTCTTTCCTAATGATGTTCACTGAGGGAGAGGCAGCTTTTTGTTCCGCAGTGTCACATTGAGCTTGGTGGCCTTGGGTGTCTTTAGTGGAGTCGTTGAGAGGATCCGCTTTGATTTCCCTGAAAGTGATGTCAGTATTTGTCTGTATTTTATTTAGGGGGGGATTTCACTCAGGGCGAAGCGGTGTCACGTCACATTTCTGTCACACCTCTTTCCTCCGTCCATATTACTTTGTTCTACTCGTCGTCGACCCCGCCAGAAGTGTGAATAGGACCAGGAGTCGGCCGATATATCGAGAATTTTGCACCAGGTACGGTGGAAATCCCACATAGCTCCCTCAAGAGGCAACCGTATCACATCCAGGCTCATCGAATATTTGCAGCGTTCACGTCCAATTTCGTCTCTGTTGTAGCATGTGAGAGACTGATCTATGCGGCATTTGTATGAAATTAATGTGGCATTTTACTAGCAGGTTTCTGTACCCAGATTGGACCACGACGACACAGACTACGCTTAGCTCACGGTGTGTCTTCCTTCGACAAGCGTTCATTTTACATGGAGAACTAACTTTGGAAGTTTAGAATTTGATCCATGTCAAGTAAGAACTCGCGCCACACATCTCCATCGTCTTCTGCTGTACATCATGGTCCAAAGCTTCCCAAGTTCTTGCACAAACCGTCCAGTCGAGATAGGTCAAAATCCGGGACTGATCCGATTAGTGGCCAGGACGGGGACAGTCCCACCTCGACTTCCTCAGAGCCCGCTCCTATTCCTTCGTCGTCGAAACATTCTCACCACTCCAGAAAGCCGGGGAAATTTCTAGGCAGTGGAAAGGAGAGGGAGAGGGAGAAGGATCCAGTACCTGAGATGCCTTTGGAAGAAACACCAGTCATTGTGGAGCCTGTGAACATACCACGCTCGCGGACACGTTCTGACCGGCCAGGCAGCTCAGATTTGCAGTACAATGGCGCCTCGCTTTACGCCCCGAGCTCTCCTTCATCTTCCCGAATGAGCGACCTCCCCACCCGGCTATCAGGCTGGTTTGCGCATACTTTCAATTCTTCTTCAACTACCGATCTCTCGCTACCCACAATTCTTTCTCACCACTCCACTCCCAATACTGGCGCGCCTGGAACTTCTCCCCAGAATAAGGTCTCTAGCACCGCCGCTTTGCTCAATGCGGCAAAGCATGGGAAAGGCCACATTGACAAAGCTATGCGTTACCTCCTCGATAGCGACGCCACTCCTGATAAGTGCACCGACGTTATATGGCTACTAGGCGTCCAACATCCAGGCTATGAGCCACCTCCACCATCTTCATACCCAGCACCGTCGGCCGGTGGGCGGCGTAGCTCAGTCGACTCCCGGCACCATTCTCCCTCTTTTCGCTCTTCGACATCATCCACTTCATCTCTCGACGTTTCCCTTAATGCTCCACAGCCTGCTAAACACCCAGGCGCCAACTGGCCTCCCGTTTTCTATGCTGACTTTACTTCCCGAGTTTGGTTGACATACCGCTCGCACTTCACGCCGATAAGAGACGGGCGTCTCGGCGACCTTAGCGCTGAATACAATTCTTACCAATCAGACTCTAGCACTAGTAGCCCTACGGCGACCGTGAAAAAGTGGAATTGGGGATCTATGGTGGGCGGAGAGAAGGGTTGGACGAGTGACTCCGGTTGGGGGTGCATGCTACGGACTGGCCAAAGTTTGTTAGCCAATGCTCTGGTTCATCTTCATTTGGGACGCGGTGAGTGCCATTCTGACTTTTTTTTGATGGAGCTGATCGAACTTTGGCTGATAGATTGGCGGAGACCGCCACATCCAGTGTACACAGCGGACTATGCGACCTACGTACAGATTGTAACATGGTTTTTGGATACGCCTGCTCCTGAAGCTCCCTTCAGTGTTCATCGAATGGCGTTGGCGGGTAAGGAATTGGGAAAGGATGTTGGACAGTGGTTTGGGCCCAGTACTGCTGCTGGTGCCATCAAGTACGCGTCAGATGCTATTTTAAACTGTTCAAGCTGTCTGATATATCATGCTATAGGGCTTTAATTCGGACATTTCCAGAATCGGGGCTAGGCGTGTCTGTGGGGACCGATGGGGTGCTTTTCCAAAGTGATGTATTTCAGGCATCGTACAGCTCTCGCCAGAGATACCATCATGGGAAGGTCCCTGCGCAGTGGGGTGACAGGCCTGTTTTACTGTTATTGGGTATACGACTCGGATTGGATGGGGTTAATCCTATTTATTATGATACCATAAAAGTATGTTCCCTCTTTCGTCCCCCGATTTCGCTACTGACGTCCCGCCCAAGTTACTCTATACTTTCCCCCAATCCGTCGGCATTGCTGGTGGCCGTCCGAGTTCGTCATATTATTTCGTTGGTTCACAGGCCGACAACCTATTTTATCTGGATCCTCATCACGCGAGGCCAGCTGTCCCTCTGAGACTGCCTGCAGAAGTAGGCTCACCAGACAATGAACCAGATCATCGGAGGAGAACCAAGAGGGGATCATCGTCAACAGGGTCTTCAGCGGGCCACCAACGTGCGCCTACGTCACCTTCCTCGTCGATTCGTACCGGATCTTCGACATTTTCTTATCATGCTCCGACCTCGCCATCACCTCTGCAGCATCAGTTTTCGGAGTCTGGATCATCCTCATCATCGTCGAACCAGATTCAGAGTCCGTCAGAAATGGACCAGAGTGAGAATACGACAGAGGGGAATTTGGACCGACTGCAAGAGCATTTTGTGAATGCTTACAGCGCTGCGGAGTTGAAGACGTTCCACTGCGAGCGTGTCCGGAAGATGCCATTAAGTGGGCTGGACCCGAGCATGCTGATAGGCTTCTTGTGCAAAGACGAGGCTGATTGGATCGACTTTAGGAGCAGAGTCGGTGATGTGAGTTCGACCTTTTCCGTTTTGGAATATTGTCTCTGATGTCAGATGCAGCTACCTCGCACGATATTTTCTGTCCAAGATGAGCCACCCACATGGCCCTCTGATTCCGATGATAACATGGGACTGGAGAGCATTTCAGATCCGGATGATCTGGACATAGATATGGAAGAGGAGGGCGATGATGAGGACCGGGAGCTGGACGCACGGTCCGCGTCGACCTCCAGTGCACATCTCAGTAGCGCCTCGACCTCGAGGACCAAGAGCTCAGAGCTGGATACTGAGGAGGATCCTGTTGATCCAATAACGCCTGGTCCAGGATCGAAGTTTGAGTTCCCCGATCCCCCAGGTTCGAAGCACCACCGGCCCAAGGCGGAGGAGGGTGGTGCGTTTGTTGAAGCGCTCGACGACATGGAGGATGATGATGGGTGGGTGGATCCAGTGCTTACGCCGACGGCTGTGCCGCCTCCTCCGCCAGCAAAGAAGAAGAAGGGAAAGAAGAAGCAGGTTCCCGTACCTGTCCCGATGGTGAACTTCCCGTCTGCGCCTGGCGGGGAGGAAGGCGGGCGAGGGGAGATATCGCATGAGCGGCAGAGGAGGCAGTCCATGGGTTTGAGCCTGAAGATGAACAACAGTAGGGGAAGAGATGGGGGGAGGACTCAGAGCGGTGGGGTGAAGGGTGTGTTAACAGGGGATTAGGTTTATGGATGGATGACCTTCGTCTTCTTTCTTTTTTTTGATATGTTGTGACTTATGTTTGAAACATTTATTGTAATCATATGACCAGGCTTATAGGTCTTACAGGCTCAAGATTAAACATCCAATGCATTTATTTGCGCGCACTACGCAAGGATAATCGACACGCATGCGACTGGGAATATTTCGCTAAAAGCTCGGGCCATGGAAGCCCCTTTCGGAGGTTGGATGGACTGACGGTTGGCTTGGAAGTCGGTGGTGGTGAGAAATAGAAACGAAGCGATCACGTGTTGGACAGCAACGCGTCGGAATTTAATCCGTTCAAAGGCCGAAAAACAATCTAGGCATGCTTCCAGAGTACGTTCCCGAGTGCGTTGTGATAGTACACGTTCAAGCGGAAGATGGCTGTAACGTTGAAGGTCCGAAACATAATACATGCATATGGAAAGGCAACATTATCGTATTGCAGAGTCATTCTTCGAAAGGATAGTAAATCAACCACGCCACTGTATGTTCTGGCGGCGAAAGAGTGTCTACTACATAGTATAGGCTACCATTTAGTACCAGGCGAAGTATGTTTTAGCTTTTTTTTGGCAACTAGGTTACGAAACGCCTTAAAAACGACCAGAGTATAAGTACTCATTGCGGCGTGCCGTAAAGGGACTGAATGCATCGCTCTAGGACGGCTTTTTTTGAGGTAGTACCTCGAAGAAACACCGGAGAAACTCAGAGCCTCGGTCGCGAGGATGTCGCCCGAAGAATGAAATGATAAATCCTCTCTAACACGAGTGAGGTTACGTTCAACTTTCCTCTCCAAGTTCGAGTATTTCTGTTGTTGACTGTGTCAGGACGATCGGTAGAAGACACTCTGATTGACGAAGGATTGACTCTACATGATAAATGTACCAAATGTGAACTTGAAGTTGAAATACTTAAACGTTCGTCCTTCCTATTCAGTCTATTCCGTCACAAACGGCATGTTTCAGCACAGGGTGTTGATGGAAAATAGACGTTTAACATGCCCTGATTCTCCGCTTATGTTGGTCATCATTCAATGATAGTCATCTTTATGAATTGCGTCTCCAGGGGGGGAGCGTGAGCTTTTCCATGATCGCCGAGCCCTGTATTAGTTTTCCAATTTTAGGCTCTCCCGTCTAATAAGTAGACGCCCAATCTGTCTTCTACCTGCAGCTGTCATGCTTCTTCGACTCCTCCCCTCACTCCTTGCGCTCCTCGCTCTCTTGTTCTTAGAAGCGTCAGCGTGGCCTACACCCAGCCACCTCCGCGTTAAACCAGCTGGCTTGATACCATCAAAGGCGGAGGTTCATGACGGAGCACAACGGGAAGAGTACGTCTCTGCAGGGAGCGGGCCTCTCGAGTACGTCGTGCTACTGTCTCGTACTCACCTTCAATTCTAAGTGCTCCACAGGACATACTCCGACAAAGTGCTTGTGGAAGAACATGGAAACGACCTTACTGTGTCACAATCAAGCTATGACTCGCAACCATGGCACAACGTCGTACGTTTCCTTGTCTTTCCATGGTGATTCGTACTTATCGGGATGACCAGGAAGCGGTGGAAGGTCCGGGAGAGGGCTACCTCTGACCTTTCGTTTACTTTTGGGCTGGTTTCCAGAAGAGGATGATCTTGGCACAGAACCCGTAGCGGGTGGACCTTCAGAGAGGGATACATAAGTCGAGAGCATGACAGATGCAAAATCGGGGTGTCGGGGACCTCCCTTTTTGTGGATTCCTAAAATCGAGCATTGCTCGAATGGAGCTACATGTAAACGTATTTCGCCGATCACGTCATATAGAGATTAATGACAGTGGGAGCGCGCGCTGTACCATTGACATGTCCCAAGCATTTTGTCATTATAATTAGTCTGAAAATCTCTCAAATTGGGCAGACCCTTGTGGTACCCCGCCGATTCTGCCCAACGAGATGCGAATTCGAAAACGACACTCTTTTCAAGGTAAATTGTACTATGATATATGTCGATGACATCAACGCTTCTCTTTCCATATGCATGGAAGAGCTACACTCAGGATTGGTAGGTCAGTTTGATGGCACCGAACCTAGTGCTACTGGGTCTGTCTTGAGAATCTCAATTGGTTTTCCATCTTGACCTGACGAGGGTAAGTATATCAAGCCATTGATAAAGGAAATGCCTTCATAGCACTCACCTCGATAGATGACTATAATCACATTTGAAGCACCAGCCTTACGAACGAAACGTGGCGCGAAGTCGACGTCTTCATCGATTACTTGCTGAGGTCTTGTACGGCTGATACGATATGGACTTTCCGTGCCTTTCTTCAAGCTGGGTGGTCATTTCTTTCCATTCGACGCGCCTGAATTACAGACACTCGTGGATACGGAGCCCACGGGAAAGTCTGTTGATGCTCTTCTGGGGAGAAAGAAGAGAGCGCGTCTCTTCAACGCCTACGAGTTGGATATCGCTGGCGTTCGCGAAGGCGTCCTCGACTGTGACCACGCACATGCTGTACACTGCCTGGAATGCCAGTAGAATCTGGTCACAGATGAGCCTGCTTTGTCCCGCCCCCAACTTGCGGCCGGACGCCCATCGGGGCCGCCTCTACGGCGCTGAATGTCGAAAACATGGTAACCGAGAATGCACTAAATTATTGAGCTTCATGGGTCGCCTGAGACTAGGCTATAGTTGGAACGTCGTAGCTGAGGGTGTTTGTCGACGCGTAGGCTTTGAAGGTCATTCTATCGAAGTTCAGACTAACATATTATTCAAGGAATACCGACGTACCTTTATATACAGGTACGAGTTCTGCGAGTATCTATCAAGTGGCTTGCCAGGCTACGACGTACCGTCGGCGTCATGTACTATCACGTGCGATACACGCCACCAATTTTGCACTGCGGGGTTAGGAGCTTTCTATCTTTGTTCTGCAACCATGTCCGCCCCAGAAAATTCCGAACACGCTATTCTGACCTACGTACAAGTCAGTAAGAGCATCGAAAAACTGACAGAACAGCACAAAAGCCTCGTGGTGAAACGCGACTCACCGGTTTCAAAGGCCCTGGACAGCGTCGTCTCCTATCCGTTCGTCTCCTTCACCCTCGATTACCTCAACGGAGACTGCGACTTCGGCGGCCCAAATAAAACGCCCTTTGGCACACTCGGCTCCCCGAACATCGATGCCATTCGTGCCCAAAGCCAGCCGTCTTCC
Source organism: Armillaria borealis (assembly GCA_030435635.1). Taxonomy (NCBI): domain Eukaryota; kingdom Fungi; phylum Basidiomycota; class Agaricomycetes; order Agaricales; family Physalacriaceae; genus Armillaria; species Armillaria borealis. The sequence continues at coordinate 101,370 of JAUEPT010000023.1, read as the reverse complement.
TTCGGCAAGGGCGACCAGACCGTCATAGACCCTGCGTACCGCGACGGTCGCGAGATCCTTGGAAAAGACATCACCTGTCCGTCCGATTCGGACTACACCGCCTCTCTCCTCTTCCTACGCCTCGATCTCAAGACTGTCCTAGAAGGGACCCTATTCGTCGGCAAGGAGGTCGATGTCCGGCTTCACAAGCTCGCAATGTACGACAAGGGCGGACACTTTGACTGGCACCGCGACTCGACCCACGGGAAGAACCACCACGCGACTGTCCTAGTCGCGCTCAACACCTCTTGGGCAGGCGGCGCGTTCCATCTCCGGCATGACGGTAACGAGATGGCCGTGGACATGCATCCCAAAATCACCGGCGCCGAAGAACCCCAGCCCTACATCAACCTCAAAGCCGTGGCATTCTACACTGACGTGGAGCATAAAGTCGAGCCTGTCACGTCGGGCGCGAGGTTGGTCCTCCAATACGACGTGTTCGTCTGTACAGGCCCGTCACCCCTTGCTTATACTCCTGGGGAGTACGACTTTACGACCCTCGATGTCGTGAGAGGAAAATCGCGCATGGATTTCATGGGGGAGGACTATCGGCCCGGGCCGCCACACGATAACGAGCTTCAGTTCCCATCGTCTTCTCCTGGCGACGTCCAGGCTCTGGTTGCTGCAATCCAGAAAGTCGTTTCCAGCGGCACAGAAGAGATAGGCATCCCGCTTCGCCACCTCTACCGGCAATCCAGCATCTGCAAGGAGTACTTGAAAGGGGTTGACGCTGTCATATACGCTGCGTTGAGTGTTGTGTTCGACGTATCGCTGGTCCCGGTGATCTTGCACGAAAATTCGGACCACTCTTCATGTAGCGAGTGGTCCGATTCCGAACCCAAGTCGGTTATATCGGCGTATAAGGTGATTGAGGGAGAGGAGGACGAGGACGACGATGAGGACGACGATGAGGGTGCCAGGAAGAGGGCAAGACGATCCACCGAGTTCCATCTGAGCAATGTTTCGGACCTCGTGGAGATCAGCAGGAAGGATTATATCGAACATACGGGTAATGAGGCGCAGGAAGCGGAATGTAGGTATTTTGGAGGAGGTATGTTCCTCAGGGCTAAGAATGCGTAGACGGCCGAAATGCAAATTCGTCTTCCTGTGTGGGATAGTTTTCTGAACTACTTTGGACCACAAATGCACGGCTTGCACGGTTTCTGGTTGCTGTTAACACCAGACCTCGACAGTCACTGGGCTATGCATACGTACTATCAGCGGGGCGCCGTAACTCTCCCAAGATACGTCGAACATAAAAAGGCAAGTAACGCCCAATAATCAATTCCATCGCTCTGTCATGAAGAAATAGACCAGCCGGCACATAAGAACTCGAAGAATGTCGCACACGACCACGAGGTAGTCCCAATTGAAATGATTTTCGTTCGGCTATGCCGAAGCTCATCAGTGCATGTTACTGAATGCGAACCGAACTCGCCTACAAAGCCAAGGGCTCATTTGAAAGACGTGAGCGTGAAGGTAACCTCTTTCCTTGCGTTTAAAGCGTCTATCCTTCCCCAGAACACCAGATCAGTGTTCATAGATATACCCACTGAAAGTGGCATGTCGCATTTTGCCACAGTCCAAACGATGCTCTATTAGCTGGGCGAGCGAGCTCATGGATTCTTTCGTACATATCCTGCGAGTGGTGATAGACAGATTCTGTGCTTGAGGCAGAGTCTGAATGATGGAGAGAGACAGAACTAGGTCATCGATGGTGAGGGATGTGAGGGGAGCCGTTACAAGCTTAAAAGCGGCGATAGGTACATTGCTGAGCGCGGTGGCCCTGCCTTTGAGTATGAGCTCGCGCAGATTGGTGGGGCATTGTACAGGAGGAGGTTGGTTAAGGGAGAGAGGCGGACTGTCGTCAAAACTGATACAACAAGTCTCTAGTGTGGGTGTGGAAAACAGATAGAAAGGGAAGGAAGCAGGCAATGTAATCGTGAGATGCCTGAGGTTTGGGAAGTCGAAAACATCTGGCAATGTAGACATCCTCATCGTCTCGGAAGTGCAGTGGGAGAGTGGCGCGAACCGATGTGATTGTGCGTAAAGCGTTTGGTAGAACATTTTGACGTTGAGATCACTGCCTACCGATTTGTGCGCGTGATCGATGGTGACGTGGAGAGAGAGGTTGGCTGACCTCGAGAGGTATTCAGAAAGGACTTGTGGTCTCCACGGGTAACGAATGCACAGGTCGTCCTGCTGGGCCGGAGTACTGGCAGGCAGGCTACCCGAGATGTTGAGATGAGTCATAATATTGGATCCGACAGAAGAATTGAGCGCCAGAAGCTGCATACACGACCAAGAGGCCAAAGGCCTCGAGTAACGTTCAGCGAGTAGTTGCCGTTTGGTACCAGGGAAAATATCGCGGAGAAGATCTCTGGCGGTATTCGAGCGATTGCTTTCTGAGAGTCCATGTTGGTCCTGTCGCTTGGTAGCGTTCGATGACTATATAGGCGGGCAGCGAAAGCCTGGATGTGAAGACGAGAACGACGACGTCGCGTTCGTAAGGAGACCCGCTCATGGTTGTGCATGTTGGGATCTATGGACAACTATGAGTCCAAGATTCATTTCCAAGGAGAACCGGACCGAGACGTCCGTTTCCCGTTCCCACCCAATACCAACATCTCTATCTGCACAATCCTTCGAAGGCAGTGAGCTTCTTCTCCTACACTTATCTGCAACTCTTAACAGGGCTCCGAGGTTAGTTCATCCGTGCCGCCCTGGCAAAGGTTCGCGTCCACCATCAAGTGTTCAAATTCGGAACGTCCAAAGTTCGGATAATTTTCGCCTATGCTCATCACGCGTCTATACATTGGCTGTGGTGGTCGCTTTATGCCACCATAACTCTTCAAGTCGGCTCTACCTCGCTGATGTATGTTCCAGCGGGCCGCAATCACGAAATTTATCGGTCCGGCGCTTTCGTATATAACTGCCACTACAGGCAGTGAGTGTTCACTTAGAGGATGCATCTGCTCGCTTTTCTGTGTCTGGACATATTCTTGTGCTCTGTGTTCGCTGCTGTTCCTGAGTGGGGCCAATGTGGCGGCATTGGATGGACAGGACAGACCAGTTCGTAACTTCACAATAATTCAGAATGCCGATCATAAGCTGATTCTATAATGACAGCTTGCGATAGTGGTTCAGTTTGCGCAGTTCTCAATGATTATTATTCTCAATGTCTGCCTGAAACGGCCACATCGACAACCGTTTCTTCCACCTCTTCTGCTACTTCAACTACGGTCTCCGAGCCATCTCCTACCAGTTCCAGTGGTTTCGTGACAACCTCAGGCACAGAGTTCCGCCTCAATGGCGCAAAATTCACTGCTTTTGGGTATGACACTTACGCCGCCATGCTGTGATCAATGCGATGTTCTGACGAACATCCTGACAGGTCCAACGCATACTGGGTCGGGCTGATGGGCTATAGCACTTCCGATATGAATGCAGCCTTTGCAGACATCGCAGCTACAGGTGCCACCGTCGTCCGCACATTGTAAGTTTTCGTACAGAGTACTGCGATGTTCTTATCTGTTGCGTTTCTACTAGGGGCTTCAATGAGGTAACAAGTCCTAACGGGATTTATTACCAGAGTTGGTCCGGAAGTACGCCAACCGTCAACTTTGGTCCTACAGGTCTTCAAAACTTTGGTGCGCTCAAAGCGTTGCTACCAAAATAAAAAATCTAACCCGCGGTCTACTTAGATGCCGTTGTTGCTGCTGCTGCTGCGCACGGATTGCGGCTTATTGTTTCCTTGTCTGTGTTTTTATTTCTTCTGATAAAAAGAATATCACGCTGATTCTTTTTATTAGAACGAACAACTGGTAAAGGGTGTTGAACTCTTAGCCTCTCCATACTGACGGCGTCTTAGGTCTGACTACGGCGGAATGGACGTATACGTTAACCAAATTATCGGGCCTGGCTCTGCGCATGATTTATTCTATACCGAGTCTGAGGTCATAGTAAGCAATCTCAGAACTACCGTTTCCTATTGTCACTGGCTGAATATGTATTCGTAGTCCGCTTACATGAACTATGTCAAGGCGTTCGTCTCGCGCTACGTGGACGAACCTACTATCTTAGGTTGGGAGCTCGCAAATGAACCTAGGTGCAGGGGAAGTACCGGGTGAGTATACTATGAAAGTCGAACCTCCTGGGATTCTGGCGCTGAACACCTAATAGGACGACCTCTGGAACCTGCACTACAGCGACGATTACAAAATGGGCCACAGCAATTTCAGCGTACATCAAGTCGATCGATTCCAACCATCTAGTCGCGATAGGAGACGAGGGATTCTACAACGAACCTAGTGCACCGACCTATCCATATCAGTAAGCATTTTTGCTGAATTACGCTCTTATACAAGCTAAACTAATACTTTTGGATTCAGAGGTAGCGAAGGTATCGACTTTGACGCAAATCTCGCCATTAGTAGCATTGATTTTGGTACATTCCATGTACGTGCCTTTATTGAGACTGAGCTCCCGCTGAATCGTCGCCTTTCTAGTCCTATCCTGTACGTCCATTTCCTCAACAGTTATCAAAAGAATCAACCTTATACGATTACAGGCCAGCTGGGGTCAAACCAGTGACCCTCAGGGATGGGGCGTACAATGGATCGCCGATCACGCAACTTCAATGAAGGCTGCCGGAAAGCCCGTAATCATGGAGGAGTTTGGGGTCACCACTGGCAATCAAACTGCTGTTTATCAAGCCTGGTATGAGGAAGTTGTCTCTTCGGGTCTCACTGGTGCTCTTATCTGGTAAGAAACGGTCTCCTTTGCATTGTTGGTTGGAGAAATTGAATTCTTTGCAGGCAAGCTGGTTCTTATCTATCATCGTACGTTCTCCATCAATTGTTTCGATGGAATTAACTGGGTGAAACTCTATCCCAGTGGACCGACTCCGGACGACGGATATGCCATTTACCCTGACGATCCTGTATATGCCCTGGAAACATCCTATGCGGCTATATTGAAAGCGCGAGCGTAGGATAAGGTAAAATAAATTTTGTTCCAATGACTATGGACGGAGAGGATGAAGAAGATGGCGAAGATGTCGATTTGATCTAAGTAGCTGACATTCGTGATGAAAAGGTCTATCTACGTTCTCGTACAATGCTGCCTTAGATCATCCAAGCTTCTTTTTGTTTCTCTCTTTGTTTTCTCACCACCAGTACTCTGCAACGTATACTTTGGTATGTGTTTTCTTGGTCACTTTTCTCGTCGCTAAGACCCGTGTAGGTCAATCATGCATCCCTCGAAACCAGTCTTTCCACAAATATGTTAAAGTACTTTCAGTATTCTATTCCTACGACCGCGTACCACCTAATTCTTTTGTAACCAAGAATTGAACAATGGAATTGCGCGTACAGCTTCGATTTATTTAACCAAAACCACCGGAATATAACTTCAAACCCTCCGTGGTCTCCGAACTCGCCTGCATCGAGTCTCTGCTGTTGCCTTTGGATCCAGACCTATTGTGTGTACTTTCGCAGCGATATGAGCAAGTTTCCCTTCACCGAACCAATGCGAAGATCGGTCCGAACTTCCGGGGTTTGTCGATGCATTTTCCTAGCTTTGTCTTGTACATACACACCGGCATTTCGTACGCCGTCAACATCGTTAGTAGCACATTCCCTCGTTTCCTTCTCCTGGGGCTGATGACACTTAGCAATGCCATACAATCTCCGAGGAGATCTCGTCTGGTAAACCACTCTAATGCATGAGATGAGGGCTGTGAAATTGTGATCATACAAGGCATCATTGTCCTTTGGTAGCAAGCTCGCCAAGGTTCTGGATGTACAGGTAGATAAGACACACCGAACAGACGTGCGTGCCGAACATGACAAGGATATTGATTCCTTTCAGAAGTTTTACATAAAACCTTGATCGGCAATAAAAATTTAGCGGCGAGTCCTTATACTTACAGCACGACTTTAGATTTGACCATCAACCCGGTCTGTCTTCATCGTAACCTCACATATTTCCTGTAGGCGTTTTCCTTCTGACCATCATTACGGCTGCTCACACGCATACAGGTCAATTATGCCTTCGACCAATTCGCCCACTGGTCGGCGTCAACGCACGTTCCGTCTTCATGACAACGTCGACCTCCCGTCCCCACACCGGACGCTTGGTGGAGCTGCTGGAATTGGTTCCATAGATTCCAGCACAGAATCACTCCCGATCCTACAGCCTACGTTATCCCAGTACGACTGGAAAATCGACATGTTGCAAAAAAAACTGGCAGGTATCCGTGCCGACTTTCTTCGCTCAGTTAACCACCTCTCACCCATCCATCGTCTCCCCACGGAAATCCTTCACGAGATCTTCCTGGACGCATGCACGTCGGATGCATCTCCCATGTGCTCGAACAACCGCAAGAAGCTCCGATATGTCTCCGAGACCCCACTCCGCATAGCAGTGGTTTGCACTCACTGGCGTGAGGCCTGCCTCTCTTCTCCTCGTTTTTGGACTTTTGTCTTCATTGATGCTGATGATGCCCATCTTTCGGCATCTGTCAAAAGTCTAGCAGCTCTGTATCAAGAGAGATCCTCTTCCAAACCATTCACTTGCAGTATCTCTGCGAAATATCATCGGGGGTACGAGGACGAGGTGGAGGAGCTGGAGAATCCCACCATACCATATATATCATTGAAAACACTCTTCTCTGATGATATGCTCGACTTCAGCGAATGTCGCCTGTTGACGCTTGACATGATTGTGGGAGAGCTGTCGGATCTCAGTATTCCATCACCTCAATTCACCTCGCTTGAATGTCTCCACATAAAAGGGTATTATGTTTATGATGTAATCGGCGAGGACAGCTCGCCACTCTTTGTCGATGCGCCGCGACTTTCAGAGCTGCGTCTCTTTGACACGAGATGTATGATGGGATTTGAACTTCCCTGGGCACAAATACGCACACTTTGGCTTCAATGCTACGATCAATTTGGGGACGCCTTCGAGGATATGATGATCATCATTGAGCATTTTCCTCGCTTGGAGACGCTGGTGCTGCAGGAGATCTATGAGTGGCATCGGTCCGAGTTGATGGACAGCACGACGCAGGAGGGTGTTCGAACCTTACGAGTGCTGTCCTTCAGGGGCTCCGCTATCTTTCGCGTGTTGAGACTACCTGACTTGCGGTGTCTGGAGGTCGTTGATGAGTCCCCGGATGTCAATGCCCTGCTCCCTTTCCTTGCCAGCTCGCCAGTCCTTACCGAGATTCGTTTCGACAACCTAGCCATCCGCGACACGGACCTGCTGCGGATCCTTGACAAGACGCCGCAATTGAAAAGGCTCACTGTTGTGGAGTGTAAAGAGGCTCTGAAATATTTCGCCTTCACAGATGAACTGCTTGTGTGTCTGGAGGAGCCGTCTGCGTTCCTGACCAAGTTGGAGCACGTCGAGCTGGTGTGAGCGGAGAATCACGAGATCGAGGAAGGGAAAGTGCTGGATGTCCTGGAGGCCCGACACGGTTTCGGGGCGTTGACGTCTGCAGTTATCGGCGTGAGAGGTGGAGGAGAGCTTAAGGAGGGTACATTGGCAAGAATTCAGAGTCTGCGAGAGCAAAAGATGTCGGTGTGCTTGTACTGAAGTCGTGGCTAATGGTATTAGAATTTGAGAGACAAGATTCAATGCCGTGTAACCCGTTGTTTCTTTTCCGTTGAACCGTGTTTTTGTCATGATTGCTGTCTTCAACTTCGTTATCTGATTGATGCATGTAATAGTACTGCGAGTATTTTTCTGATGGACTAACAGACATTCTCGCCTGAATTCACGCAGCCAAGGCCCGTTGTTTGCATCCGTACGGCTCGGTGGCGAGTTCCCAAAGCCACAAGCGCTTGTCTTCGCATATGTTGCTCGTACTGATCGATTTGTAGTTTCTGGATGAAATACCATTCTAGACTACGCTAACACTCAAACGTGTGGTTCCCATATCATGTACACGAATCCCACAGTCGTGAAATCTGGTTTATGGCCTCACTCATAATCTGGTGTTTCGTTAGTCCGTCAACAGCCCTGCGCAGGTCTGTATCCCCGACGACATCGTCGCGGTAAGCAATTCTGGTATGTTTTTACGGCATCCACCCATCAATTCTGCCCTAATTCTTCGTACAAAAATCCAGTCTGCAAGACCAACTCTGCTGAGGGTAGCCTCGTCAGTACCGACACCCAAGTCGATATTTCCATCAAGGTCTCAAGACTGATGCTTCGTACACCGTTCGCAGTATGTATCCCAATTTCTTTCTATGCAAGTCCTGACATTGATCTTATATACAGGCGCTTCGGTGTTTCCAGCACTCTGAGTGTCGAAGTGGTTCAATCTTTGCTGCCAGTACTACTTAAAAGTTTCCTTGGGCTGTGCTAGCACGGTATCTCTCATTCCTTTGGTTCTTCGCTGACTTTGTCATCGAATCTCGGCTGGGAGTAATTTCGTATTTTTCGCACTACTACATTAAAATATTTCGGCCAAAACCCGGACAAAATTTAGACAAGATGACAACGCATTGTAAACTATCACCTTTATGCAGAAGAGAGACCATATACACCGTGCATTTTTGATATCTCGGATGAAGGTTCATGAGTGGTCTTCATCTCAATATTGACAATGGGAGCAGAAGTACTGTTGACTCGAGTAGAAGTCTCGGCACTCCTCTGGTCTAAACCTTTACGATAGCGGACGAAGGATATCTCCCCGGCGCTGGCCACGGTTTCCTTTGACAGTGCTTGTCCTCGGGCGACCCGTGAAATGATGAGCAGTGGAGTAATTCCCTGGAAAAACGAATGAACGGACCATCTCGACGAATGTTATCTAACTCACCTCAATCATGACCATCAACGGGACGAACAGACTGGACGCAGTGTTTTTTAGGCCGTACAAGATTATGAAGATAAAGGAGACCAGCGCATACGGAATCGCGCATTCGATCATCATCGCCGCTACTCCTGTATAGGTGCTACCGTATTGACGTCCCAGCGAAGTTTGAATTTTCTTTCGCATGAGAAGAATACGGGAGATAATCATGAGAGTTATAAGGAGGTTGAATGAGATGGATAGAGACCAATATGGGACGGTGATATCAACAACCTCCGACGCCCAGAGACTAGCTCCCGGATCTGCAAGTCTGATGATCACAACCACGCCCAAGACTTGAAGAAATTAGTCACAAGATTACAGCTCAAAACTGCGACAGTAGCGACTTACTAGCGATGGTCAGGAGAACTAACCCTGGAATGGCGATAACCGTCCACTTGTTATGGTAGATCACGTAGCAGCGCCAAAGCTTCAACATACTAGATCAGAAGGGGCGCTACTATGGGCAGAGTAAAATCGCCTACCATACAAAGATCTGCGAATATGGTGAGCAAAACCGAAGCAACGTTTCCTACGATTTGAACTTTCTGATTCTGTTGCTCGAGCTGGTAAGCCAGGGGTCCGCCGGGGTAGTTGCGTTCATCGATCCACGCCATCTCATTGAAATGGATATTGCAGGCCGTATAAATGGTGGAGAGGATGACGATGAACGAAACAAAAGTTATTGTCTGCCACACGTAACGCTTCTTAGACGAATGGAGGACATTGTAAACCGCGAGGAAGGCAATAGCCAGCTGAACACCTAAGTATTACGTACATTAGAGCGAGTAATGAAAGAGGAGACAACGACTGCGACGAACCGTAGGCCATGGCGCCGATGTGAACAGTCGCATGCAGTACTTGTTCAAGCCAAAGAAAGGGAGCAGGTTCAACTGTCTTGAAAGGGTCTTCGGTCATGGTTGTTTGGATGTGCTAGATGGCTCTTCGGGCCCACGATCCATCTATTTGTACTTGAAGTCTTGGACACATGGCGCACACATCACCTAGTGTATGAGAAGTGGATGGTTATGATAATCATCGTGGAACCTTCGTGCCACGGACATAAGCGCTTGCATCGACCGGGGTATAATTGTTCGGCGACCTTCCTACACAGATACCCCAAAGGAGTATCAGATATTCTCATCCGGGAACGAAACGCACAGCGGTATCTAAGCGGCGTCAGTGCCAGAGAGTACTTGGTTCGATGATGAGCCTGATCATGCTTCGGAGATCACGCGATCACGCCGAAAGTGTGATCCACAGCAAACCCGAGTAGGACGTTTCTTCATCATCACAACTGACGTCTTCACAAAATTCCAACTGGAACTGTATTGTCTCGCATTGCGCTCAATCTGTTCAGATTGTGCACTTCAAGTCAGCACCAATTTATCCGACGTTGTTCAACAGAAGCCTGTGGGAATGCTCTTGAGGACGGAACACATCCTCCTAACACTTGGGTAACACGACTTGCTACGAAGAATTGGAAGGTTTCATTGATTGAGGCAATTTCTGTGATCAACTTTTGATCCGAGGGACAGCTCGATACTGATACTGGGGAGTTCGGGGTATTCGACCAGACCGCAGTCAATGATGAGCGCTACGCAATCAACTTCTATGTATTGCACAGCGGAAACGTGGTCATTTATTGAAGAAGTCATGATGCATCACCATCATGGAGCAGAAACTTGAATTCACCGGCATTTTTCTTTAGCACGTATCCAACGATTCCACCCAAGGTCCGCTGCCGTGCAGCTGTCCGTTGCATCTTCCAATACAATATTTACATCTCAGATCTCGCAAGTAAGCCCGATTGTATATCCTATCCCCTTCAACTTGAATATTTATTTACTAAATAGTTACTCGAATATTATGGCGCTTTGGTTAAAAGATCCCCCAAAGTCAGGTCCTTCTAGTTCCAACCCGAGACTAGAGTCATGCAGATGCCACTCCTTGCGACTATTTTTGCGACCGTTCTCATCCTCACGACGGCTGCTCCTATGCCACAAGGTGAATACGTCTGCTCTGTGGGTGTACTTTGTCCTTTTTAACTAAAACTGTCTTTCAGGAAACGAAGTTTCATGTGAGAAGGGCCAGAGAGCAGTTGAGGCAGTCGAAGCCGAGCTTCCTGGGCTTGCTCTCTGTCTCTAGAGGGATATATGTGTTAGTTTCAAAGCGGACTTTCCGTCTCGTTGAACTTACATTCTGTCTCAGGCAAAGTTTGGAATATGGCGGACAAGTTATCCTGAACAAACCCTGGACGAGATTTATGAAAGACGTTACTGTACCTTGTAGTTACTTGTGAAACAGCGAACGCTATATCTATCAATTCAAAGTGCTTTTACCGTTTAATTTGCGAATGCGTCATTACTGGGTAGATTCTACTATATAAACGTAGCATTGTCGGTGGCGCTGATGATACCAATTGCCCCCAAAAGCATCCCACAATTGAAGGAAAGTAAATGTTACCTACGTCGGAGTATCATCGTAAACTTATGCCCCCGCAGGAATTATGCACTTTTTACCCGCCTCGGTCCAACGATTCGCCATCGTATTGTTTGCTCTAGTTGCAGCCCTGTTATCTATTATATCCGTGATTCTCGTTGAAAACCCATTTTCCGATGAGGAACGACACGTCTCTATGACTAGTGGGTATAGTAGCGGAGATGACTACTGTGAGCCTCTTGAAGATATCGTCGTGTCTCATTATTAACTAACCTACAATAGCTTATCGGGGACATGATTACCCACAAGAATGGGACATCCCTCCTGCAGTGGGTGTACAACTGCACATAGAGAATACCTGGCATTATGCCCTTGACTCTGAGCGTGGAATGACCGAGTGGTCTCGCCTTATGCCAAATGGCGATGGGATTCTGCATCTTGGACCGGATCATCGTCCATTCAGTGTGTCGATGTTCCACCAGCTACGCTGTATTAATGTCGTCAGGGAAGGCGTCATGCAGCTGTATGGAGGTCCTGCGGTTAATCATTCGATGCCTTTACTTCGACATTGCATGAACTATTTGCGTCAGATGGTCCTTTGTCGCTCGAATACGCAGCTTCAGTCTGTAAGGAGACCGTTTGGAGGGGGAGTGACCGCTTGGGACCAGTGTCACACATGCAAAGATTGGAATGCGGTGTATTCAGCTGCAGAAACCAACTATAGAGAACATGTACAATGGACCGCCGAGTATGGTGCCAATACCTAGAATAGATGCATCATACTAGAGTTAAGTACATATTTAGGTAATGACATCGTATAGCGAGAGAAATAACGCGTCCGCCGTGGCGTAGAGGATGAATTTATCTTTATCAGATGCTCCAGGTGTCTGCCATGATGGAATACACCGCACTCCAATCGTGGCAAACATGCATCGAGCCCGTTCTGCGCAGAATAAAATCCCGTTCCATAAAATCTCCGGGTTCGAGGGTGAGATCTGCGGAGCACAATGCTTGCTGCCTTATGTAGTTAAGGCAGTGATGAATATGCGCTACACTCGCAATACGAGATCGCGCAAATGCAAGGTTCAGCATACGCATGCAGTGCAGCTCATGGAACATCTCGGCGACGAAGAGTCGATTGTCGGGTCCGAGATGAGTGAATCCCATTCCCAGAGAAGTAAGGTTGCTCCATTCGTTGTCTGATGCTTCACCAGAAAGAGAATAATGTACAGTCTCTTGTACGTTGAGTAGGACGGGATGCAATTCTACGGGAAGCGTCGCAGGGATATCGTGTCCAAGAAAACCTTAACCAGAACATTTAGTCTACATCCCACAAAGCGTCAACTGAGGTACGCACTTGGTTTAACAGTGTCTCTCCGTGAAGCAAGACAATGGAAGAGGCACCTTCCTTTCATCAGGTGGGAAGTCAAAAGCAAGTTGAGAGAAGACGTGATTAGACACGAGAAAGCAACAATTCTCATGCTCCTCTGCGTCAAACGTACAGTCGAGAAGAACATTACGCTCAAAGGGTACACCGCGAGTTGGATCAAGCGCCAGATACTAGCAGCCAGGACTATCCTCCCCCAAAGCTATAGCCACATAGTTCATGAGTAATCACACGTCAGATCAGAACAGGCCGGGGATGAGTGGATATCCACATGCTACTGCCATCACTGCCAGCACTGTTCGAGGCTCCTTAAAGCATCCGCGAAGTATACTAGCGCCTAACATCTTGATGAAAGTTGCCGCGGACGGAGTGAACGTTCTTACTGATGGAATCCGTCAATATGGGTCAAGAGAAGTTACAGTTATGTAATACACAGCACACCCTCGCTTCCTTCGCCATCAATCTTAAATCTTAAATATGGATCATCCACCAGGCCAAGCCGGGTCTTAAACGTTACCAAACACAGAAAGCACTTTGTAGCCACCTTTCATTCGGTCCAACGAGTGGTGCGGCCCTCCCTTCATGTTCTTGAAAGCAATAACCATTCTCACAGCCTTGCGCAGATTTCTAACCATTCTCTGTCTTCCGTCAACAAGCGCTATGGCATCCACCACTGAAGGCCTTATTCCGTTCACCTACCAGGGAGAGCAGTATCATACGTGGTACAAGGTATACGGAAGCCTTGAGGATCGCACTCGTACTCCTTTGATCTGTCTTCATGGTGGTCCCGGTAAGCCTGTCGTCGTTTCTGCCAGCCAGATACTGACTTTCAGTTAGGATTATCACATGATTATCTCTCTCCACTCGCGGACCTGACCAAATCGTCTCTTCCCGTCATCTTCTATGATCAAATCGGTAATTCCCGCTCCACGCACCTCAAAGAGAAACCCGCCTCATTCTGGAACATCGATCTTTTCATCGACGAACTTGTCAATCTCATCGGCTACTTCAATATCCAGGATGGCTTCGATATTTTGGGGCATTCCTGGGGCGGAATCCTAGGCTTGGAATACGAACTTCGGCGTCAACCTGCCGGGTTAAAGCATCTTATCCTCACCAATTCCCTCGCCGACATGGGTCTGTGGAACAATTCAACCGCAGAGCTCAGTAAAGCGTTTCCCGAAGACGTGCAGAAGGGCCTTGCCACCGGTGTTGCCGACATGGAGGTGTACAGCAAGGCGCTTGCACAATTCCACAAGAAACACGGCTGTCTCGTCCAGCCTTGGCCGGAAGATTTCCTGTATTCTATCAAGCAGGCGACGAGTCCAGGCGCTGATATTTCTGTCACAGTAGGAATGTAAGCGATAATTGCTATCTGTTATTTATATTTATTGATCGCAATATAGGTTCACCGGAGAGTTAGGAACTTGGACTAGTATCGGTCGTCTCGACCGGGTCCGAGTTCCGACTTTTGTGATCAACGGCCGCGCTGACATTGCTCAAGACTTTGTCGTAGAACCGTTTTTCGAAGGCATTCGTCAGGTCAAGTGGGTTACTATGGAAAACTCTAGTCACACCCCAATGTGGGAGGAGAAAGAAAGGTACCTAGAATTAATTGATGAATTCATCAAGCTTTGAATTGTAGTCCGTACCGTAGCCCGAATCCGAGCAAAGTGTGTCTGTGTCTGCATTAAAAAAATTTCCTTTTGTGAATTCATTTCAATACGTACCTCTTCTCAAAGTTTATAAGTCGCGACGCGTGTTCCCGTTTCCTCTTGAGACTCCTCTTCCTCTTTGCCTTCGCCCACCTACTACTCGAATTGACCATGAACCGTCCTCTTGTCGTGCGCGCCGGCCTTTTCGCTTTAGTCACGTCACTTCTTCTCAACACCCTATGTATGACAATGAACATCATGTCGCTCCGTAAGTTTTCTCGACGTTGCACTGTGGCGGGATCTCATTCTTTGCTCTCTAAGGTCCTATTGACTTGCAAAAAGAAAACATCATGGCTCTTCCACTGCATCCTCGGCTAGCTGCCCTCACCGTCGAAGACTCTGAGAGGTACGGTCTGGAGGATGCTGAAGACTGGGAGTCAATTGTTCCCGACGGTCATGGCTTCGTGCGCCTCGACGATACCTTTTACGCGGTCTCCATGTACCATCAGATGCATTGTCTCATGAGCTTCCGACACCTTGTTTTGACTTCTGCAAACAACGGCACCGCGTCTTCTCATGCAATTATGCATGGCAGTCATTGTCTATCATATTTGCGCCAAATGGTGCTATGTCAAGCGGACATCACATTGGAGGAGACTTTCCCGGCGCACAATACAGACGGAAGGAAGACGCATGCGGCCTATGGAGTTGGGGTAACACATGAATGTCGTGATTGGACCGAGGTGCGCGAGTTTGCCACAAAAAATTACGTTGAATGGATGGAAGAGGACAAGGATTACGCAGCTACCGTCGGGGACAAGAAGCCTGAATAGTGGGGGCGAAGATCTCTGTCATTATGCCTAGCCTCGATACTCTGCTACGTTTACTTACTTAATTATCCGGGATGCTATACCCCGGCCTTCTTCCAAGTTGGTACTAAATAGAAAGAATCCGGACCTTTTTCCTCCTGGTAATATATAAGTATACTCGTATCAGATCCGCATGAGATCGGCGGATGCCACTGGACAGTGCTAGGCGAGCCATCAGTGTGTCAGTCCCTCAATCTGGAGATGGATTTCGACGGACCATGACGTTTTTAGAAGAGAACCGTAGCTAAGAAATCTAAGATCCATTGATCGAGATCAATCATCAGTCAATCGATTATACGAATGATCGATCCTTATTGGGACCACACCAACACCATCCGTATCAACACAACATCAACAAGCCACTGTCTTGAAAGTGACATTAGTACCACCCGAGCGCATTTGTGGGACGATATCTATTGAAATTGGTGGCCTGCTATCAGTAGTGTCCGCACTCACGTGTGCATACTTGTGAATTTTACGCTGAGCATGTCTTGTGGTCCATCAAATGTTGATAATCAAGTGAACGGCGGTGGCACGACCATGCGTCTCCTCGGCATAAACAAGGTCTTCTTTGTAGGCATCTTCGTGACTTGTCTCGCCTTCTGTGTCCACTGCAGCCCCTCTTCACCATCCTTGCTGTGACTACCGCCAAAACTTCGAATATACAGAGTATTTCAACATAACCACGCTGGTACGTTCTTCGACATTGATTATAGAAACTTACTAACTCACGCAGCTATTCAGGGAACCATGTCATTTTCAAAACCCATCGTTTACCGTTCACTGCCATCAGCAGAAGACATAGGTTCCTACGAATCTGAGGCGAGGAGCTTTATCTCTACTTCCCATGAGAAATCAGTGCCTTCTGGTTCGAAGAAAGCTACCGTGGCCTTCTACTTGCTATGCATTTTGGTGGTCGTCACTGCCGCTTTAAATGTTATACTGGCAGCCATTCTTTCCGCGCGTGTACCCAGAAACTCGCTCGTTCATCCAGACATAGCTGCTGGGCTCCCAACGATCACCCATCCGTCTCCAGAATCAACACACATCTGAGCGTAAGGGCCCTTTGTGCTGTGGTGAAGCTTGGCTGAAGTGTTTTCTTTTCAGATATCAATGGAGGAGACACTAAGTAGATTTGGACGAATGAAGTGCTGTATCTACAACTGCTATTATCCTTAGACGCTTCATGGTTAAAATCATGAAAGAATGTACAAGAAAGGAAAAGGCCACAGTTAAGGTGCCGATGGCAATGAGGAGTGTGTGTTGGGGACGTTATTGCAATCTGCCATGGTAGGGCGACGACTGAAGGAGTCGATACTGAGCGGGATCTCGCTATAGAACGACTTCCGGATGATTATCAGAAAAAGCACCACATGAGTTCGACGGAAATACCGTAATCGTCTGGGGAGTAGAACCCCAGAATCACCGCAGCATAAGCGTTGACCTTACCTTGAAAGGAAGGGAAAAGATTTATTCTAATCGTTGCGTCCCTGAGAAGGAAGCACTCCGAGGGTCATGATGGACTTGATCAAGAGAAGCTATATCGGTAAATATGATGATGAGACGATGAGGGACCTCGAATACCCTATATCGCCGAGCAGTGCTTATGTAGGAGAATTTGATGAAGTACGTCAATATTTATTGCTTTGAGGGATATTAGTGTACGGGTACCCCAATATGGTTCGCGTTCAACTTGACCAGATGATAATGTCTGCAAAGTGGTGGCGATCGTCCCCAACGGCGTACGAACTGCTCTCCACGTCCGAGAGGGATGCTGAAGAAGATATACCGCAGAATCAGGATCGCGCAACATCCATTGGTAGACGTCACTAGTCTAAACCACCTTCCAGATGCTGACGAGTATTCTTCTATAGGTTACAACTCGAGAGGAGATCGACTTGTAGTCTGGGCGTGCATCGCAACATTGTTCTCTTCTCTGTTCACATTTTCAATAGCTGTTCTAAACATGCGCAAGGATAATTGTGACTGTGGTGAACAAATTTCAGGACAAAATCCTCCAAATCACCATCCAAATCAATACATCAATTTCGACAGCGTTTTCCGCGATAGACCCGTCAAGGAGATTTCACATGAGAGAACCATTGTGAATTTTCCTGACGTGGTGGCCCTTGTAAACGAGACGGATGCTGCACGCCATGTGTACGAGGATACGAGCCGCCAATGGCGCGCAACTCTGGGAACTGTGTTTCCGGACGACCGCCGTATCATTGTATCTGCCGAAGTCCGTTATTTGCAAGCTCTTCACAGACGTGCACTAACCGCTATATCTAGGTATCCACCGTCGTGCAATTTTTCCATCTAGATTACGGTATGGAAAATTGCAGCTTGATGCTTTCTGTGCCCCCGCCTAGTCATGGGTTTGATCCGGAGGTGATTATCCAAGAAGGGTCTTCCATCGACGTTTGGCTCTTGGAGTCGACCTGGTCAGAACGACTCGTGCGTGTAGCAGCTGGAGAAGTAGCTCCACAGAGAAAGACATTGGTGGCCACCGTACAAACCGAGGGCAATCAGACGGTAGAGCGCTTCCTCTGTCCTTCGGGAGATCTAACGTTGTTCGAAATCGCATGCGCGAAATCCAGCAACGGGCCGTGCCACTTAGAGTTTTGGCAAAGCGGCGAAATTTCGCCTCCTGCAGGTGAGTGAATATCTTTGTGAACAGATAAACGAAAGTAACAAAGCTTTCAGGCGTCTATCTAGTACAAGAGTGCAGCCTATGTGATTGATTGTTTAGTGAAATATGGAGACAGCGATATATTATTCACCCGTTCCTGATTGGGACCCTGCGCCGGTAACAACACCAATAATATCATGGACCGCGATGTTCGCTAGACAAGCTGTGTCGGATAGAACCTAAATGTAGTTAATGGGCTTGGAGATGGTCCGCACGAAGGGCCGAGACGAGGACTCCAACATCGTTAGCAGTGGCCAGGGCCGCCAGGTGCTTCTGAGTCTGCGGTAGTGGGGATAGGTGGACCACAACCGTTCCTGCTTCTTGGGAATGACATCTATCAGCTTCTTTTCTCGCTTCAACGATGGCACCATCGGCTCAGGATATGCAGACGTTATTGTTCCTGAAGATGTTCGGACAGCGTTCGGGAATGAATCAAGCAAAGTCAAGTCCGTTCAGAAAAGTAATTTATCGGCACTGAGTGGATGCTGCACACATCATTGTAGCAAGTATCTTCGTGTCTGCCCAGGGCCAACTGTCGTAGTAGACGATTGTGCTGTCCATCTATCTCCCGGCTCCTCCCGTGAATCGATATCTAATCCATGTGCCGCCATCAGTGCAAAAGCCTTGACCTGAGAGAGGTGTGCTTCAGGGCCGTGTACATGGAAATGATGTTCTTGTATCGTCGTGCCGACCGTGTACAAGACGTCGAGAGCTTGTTTCTGGGTGGGTGTTAGAATCCGTGCTGTGAGGTGTGCTTTGAGACCGGTGTGGATACGTTCAGAAACCCTTGTACGTCCTTCGGCAACTTCGAGAGCAGAAACGGGGACGGAACGAACTTTGTACAATTTATCTTGCGTATTTTTGGCCTTTCTCTTTGCCAGAGACATTTTGTACAAGTTTCTAGTGCAGAATATGACCAGAATATGTATGACGTTGAGAGGCACGTACAAACGCGGCCTTGCAGTTGTGAAAAAAATGTTATTCATCGATGCGTTCCCCAGGGAGATCCCGTTTCCTTTACTGTACATACCCGACAGCGAAGCTACTCTGCGAAAGCGTCCTGAGTCGATGGTGCCGATAAGAAGCTGATAGATCTCATTCCCAAGAGGCAGGAACGGTTGTGCAATGTGGGTCACCAATTGCCACCAATCCCCGCGGGAAAGGGTCACGTGTGTTTAGGGCAGGCATCATGGAAATAGATTATAGAAATGATTCCGCTCTTCCACCAACACCACAGAAGCTCTCAGAAGCAGTTATATGGACGTCTTCGTGAAAGGCGCTGAGAAGAGAGATGGATCTCCTCCAAATAGGCAGAATGAAATTTGACCTTTACATTGAACTATTACATATAGATCTGCGAGCGAGGTAGAGGCGGGCCATAAGGAATATTTTTTCTAGGACGTGTACGACGATGACCGCGGACATTTTGCATGGCAGATCCATTGAAGAAACAGCGCGCTGCGTACGTCACAACACTAGCTGCTATTAGTGCCAGCGATGAGTTCGCCGTGTTTCAGGCTGTACAGCCGTAGATCGCAAGCAGTATGCGAGGCTCGAGGAACACATTAAACATCAACGCCATTACGGGTCGCCGAGTAAGCGATGTAACTGTAACCGTATGGAACGTACATGGGGCAGGGCAGGTACATGGGCATAGTAGAGCTAGTTACTAAAGTCACAAGTGATTGTCGGCCCTGCAAATATCAGCATTGTGAGAAGCCTTCGCGACTTCCTGCGGTCGGAAAAGTGCATATCGGGAAGGACGTGTTTCCAAGGACGTTCTTTTCGGAATGTGAATGAACGGGCTCTATTCGATAGTATCGATATGTCTGATCCGGCAGCTCCAGAAAGATGGGCGATAAGCGACCACGGGAGTAGATAGCCAGTATAGTCCAAGCGCTATCTGATAAAAAAAAGAAGGGTGCTGTCCTTCACGCATTTCTGATCAAGTGTTCAACGTCAACTTGTTCGAAACGAAGACCGCAGCATGGTATATTGTAAATCAATATTCTGGACCGAGAATACCGCTTTCGTATGTCTTTTCTTTTTCCTTCCATGATTACGACCGCCGACTTCGAGGGTATCAAGTTCAACCTTGAGGTCGAAAGAAATCTTGCCGTTGGGGGCCGCCACTTCCGTCTCGGCCTGCGAACGATCGCCAACTCATCCTTCATCCCTTGCGCATCCATCTCATCCACCTTGGCGGCACATTTCCGAACATAATTGTGTTCGATTTCCATCAGAGTGCGGCATTTTTGGCGGGAATGGATAAAATCTGCGTGCCGTTTGTGGTACATAGATAGGTGAAAACAGCAGTCGCGGTGAAACAAGTGAGGATAGGGATAGAGCGATGCGAAGAATGAGATAGTCGCGGACAAGTTGATATAGACGGTGGCCGTAAAGCGTTGTTGGGTCCTTGTATGGACAGTAGGGATACACGAGGGGAAGGATTAGGGCTATAACATAGGCTGTGTATGTTGCTGCACCGATGATCGAGACTAACCAGGCCACTTTCATATCCAATGAGAACAAGAAGACAGCGAGGCCAGCAAAAAAGAGCGCCAGGGAAACATGGAGAAGGACTGGAAGGAGCCCGATGATCATCGGCACTCCCCATGTCTGTAGACCAGCATATCGCATATGTCAGATTCTGGCACGGTCGCGCGCAGAGCTGTCAGAGACGGCGGCGACGTATTGGTACAACCATTGCTTGACCAAAATGGCGACCAGGGCAGTGATGAGGCTGAGAGTCAGACTCACGAACCACAAACTGTTGATCCACTCATTGGAACGGCTGGGAGAGAAGAAGGCGGTAGGGGAAGGAGGAATATATAATCGGGAGCCATTCGACGCGGTAGCCTTGAGTATTTCAAAGAGAAGGAGCATTGATGCCTCGTTGTAATTCGGTTGCATGTTTTGTGACTTTTGCACCACGAATGTTGTGAGTACCGCAGAGAAAAGACCAGCCTACAATAGTATTAGGCTTTTTAGAGCCAAAGGAAGCCTGAGACGCACAAAAACAAGTAGGACATCGATAGTATCCCGCCACTCTGCCAACATATTGGCGTCGAAGTCGACCGCTTCGTCAAGGTAGATGGACCATATTCGTGCGTTGCCGGACATTTCTTGGCCGTAAGGATCAGGAGGGTATCGCGCCCTGTAATCGCGTGGGGCAGCGCCTGAAGCCATTTAAATATCACGGCGTAAAAGTTGAAGTAACCGAACGCACCGACTTCAAAATGTAGCTGATTCTTCCTCAGTCCAAAAAACGTCCTGCTTGGAAGGTTTCTCTGAGCATCAGGATCTTCGGAATAAGCTGTTGAACCAACATGATTCCCAGTTGCTGAAGATTGGTTCGGAGGTGCTTCCACGTTATTCTTGTCGGTGTCTGCCATGCTAATACAGACTAGGTTAGTACAGTCAACGTCGACGGCAAACGACTTACCTTGGAATATATAGTAGCTATCAAGGAAGAAAAGGCTCTAAGTGCTGTTTGATTGAACGCATAAAAGAAAAAAAACCATCACGGTGGTTGACGTTGAGTCAAGACCTGGGCCTGAATTGTAAGGAGGCATGTGGATTTGCGATTCAATGTAAGAGGAAGATATGGTAGATATAGGATCTGTCCATTCAACATCGGCAGACATGAACGTTGGAAAGAAATTTCAATGGTTGCGGGCCGGTTGCCGGTGCGACTCATCCGATGGGTCTTCGATGACTCATCCTCTCCACTCTTTTACGACCATCTCACTTGAAACTTCACTTTGCAATCTGATATCTTCATGATGTGACGCGCGGCTGAATTACTTGCATACAATCTAGCCCTAGTTTTCGACAAAGGCAAGTGAGCAGATGAAGAAAGAAATTTGAATCCAAGTATTGGTATGGCAGGTGCGCAATACAAGCCTAGTCGCCGAAACCAATTCCGCATCTTCTTGCCTAGTCTCCCACCTTCTCTACATCGTCTCCTGAATATCTGTGTTCCACGTTGTCAAGATTTGACTTTGGTTTTCTGGATATGCTTGGCCGTCTTTCTGGGACTTCCATCTCAATAACATTTGTGTCCTTCAATATTCGAAATTTAGCAATAGCAACACTGTATACGATTATCCTAGAATGCCTTCGACCTTGAATTCCACCACCTGCGTCCTGGAAAGATAATTTCAGAACAGTCAGCAGGTCCTTGCGCTTCAGTCAGAAGCCACCCTTGCTTTCTTCTCATGAGCAAGGCTGAGGAACGCAGTCGGCTCTTCCATTCTCTGCACCTAGTGCACACCTTGTGGATGTAAATAGAAGGGGTGACACCCTAGACCCATACGTGCATCTTCTGCATGCTTAAAAGATCCGAAGGCTCATATACGCATGTCGACGGCAGATTCAGGAAGATGCGGAATGGCTTTAATCTAGTGACGAGGATCAGTCCCACAACGGGGTTTTCTGCTTTCAACCCAGTAGTCTAACCTCTTACACGAGAACTCACGGCCAGAAATACCCCAGTCACTATTCTGTTCTCCTTGCGAGAAGCTCCAGTCATACATGTCACACACGCGTTAGTGTCATTATTGCACCCTGCCTCATGATTCCCATCCTCTCCTCAAATATGTGGACCGAGGTTGGAAATCATCTTGTTATAGGCATACCCGTGGACCTCACTACACGACATCGTGTCCAACACATGTATACGATATACGAATATACGATACCAATGCCTCGAGTATTCTCTCTTCCTCACCCCCTACTATCGTCAACACAAAGTAAGCATCTCTTTCTCATCTTAGTGCTGGTCTCATCGAGTTGTTGCATCAGGATGAGCATGCGCCCGAGACTACCAAAACCGTTTGACGGACGACGCACCGAATACAGAAAGTTTCGACAAAGTGTGCGGTTGTGTCTAGCTGCACATAAGGGATCTATGGACGACAAATCCAAGATCTTGTTTATTCTATCCTACATGCGAGAAGGCTTAGCTGGAATGTGGGCCGAAACCTATATGGACGACCACTTTGATGGCGACCAGTTCAATGTCGGAACATATGCCGAATTTATCAAGGAGCTCGACCAGGCATTTTTGGACCCGACCTTGGAGGAGTACGCCAACGCCAAGCTAAAGACAATTCGACAAGGGAGAAGGCCTGTACAGGAGTTTTTCATCGAGTTTGACCGCCTTCGGCAAGATGCCGGATGGAGTGAGGATGAGGACTACGTGGCTACACTGTTACCCAGGGCGCTCAATAATCGTCTCGTCGAAAAGATCTACTACTTCTCCCTCCCGGGTCGAGAGGTGCCGACGACGTACCAAGGCTGGAAGGAAAGGGCTCTAAAGCTGGATGTCCTATACTGGCAGGGTCGGATCATGAGTGCTGCGCGGAGCGATGGGAGTAGTAGTGGAAAGGGAACCCCTCGAGAAGGGTCAATTGTTGATGGGGAAGTCGCGACCAGTGACGGAGGGATGAATACTGCAGAGATGCGCAGACGGGGCCTCTGCTTCAACTGCGGAAAACACGGCCACTTGGCGCGCAACTGCCGCAATATTCGCTGAAGGATTGGACATTGAGAATGATTCCGAGAGTGGGTCAAGAAGGGGGAAGACGTCCGTGAGATGTCGTGGCACATCGGATTCTCATCTATCACTACTATCAGGCTGGTCCATTAAGTACAGTAGATTTGAAATGTTACGAATCAGGTGCACCTTTGAAATAGTCGACGCTACTGAATATTATGGACTCGTGCTCAGAGCAAAGTGTCTCGCTCAACTGTGTACTCTGGGTCAGGGAGGCGATCTATAAAACAAACCTCGTTCGACCTGCATATGCGTCTTCAGATCAAGCGGAAACAATTTGCATACTTTATAATACCTCTTTTTGCGTCGTTGATTAGCTTGTAGACATTTACCTTATGGTAAGTTCAGCCACACACCGAAGAGAGTCCGTCATTGGTTATTATTGACTGGCAGTATCAACAATAGTTTCCGTGAAGCCCCATCGATCTTGTATCGAAACACCTTCGTCGATGAAACGGTCCACCCTCGATCACATTTACCACATTTACCCTCCTATACTTCGCAATAGCCCCGCTGCCTCCGCAAGCTCCGTCATCTCACAACGTCCATGTGGAACAGAATTCAAGAACTCCTGGAATTTGGATGTGCAGCAATCTATCCTCAATGAGCCCGAGAGGTCAACCATGGTGTCAAACATCACCATACCTCTGAATGTTCCAATGCGTTGGGCACTCCGTCACTATGACATTGTTAGAACGGGAATATGAATCATCAAACAAAACCCGGCTTGAACCCGGCTCACCTATACGAAGGGCTGGTAGAAGATACTTCACGCAGCCAAGGCAGCTGGTTTACTTCCACATACGTCTCATTATCATACTGTGGTAGAGACAGTTCATAGTCATCATCATCGCTAACATCCAACCTCGTCTCCAGCTCCCTAATTACAACGATGGCCAGGACACGTTTGAGAAAGGTCCATCTGCGGAATTCCTCTCCTGATGCCCACCGAATTAATCGCGAAACACACTCTTTCCAGACATGTATAGTGCAACGGCCCTCCACCCACGCATAGAGGACGCGCTCGCGGTGTCTGTCAATGAGAAGCGACATAATATCAACGAGTGTGTCGATCCCCGTATCAATGAGTCGTGAGTACGTATTCATCCGTGGCCTCACTGCCAGCATAGTTTGAATCCACTGAGATTGGTCCGTATTAAAAATCATTGATATCCCGCATGCAAATATTTCAACATCGACATTGACACCAGAAGCCTCGGACTCGGAGGAAAGCAAGGAGAAAATCCCAGTAAAGGTATCTAGAATCGTTCCCATGCCGATAAAAACACTATCAATGACGAGCAGAATGCCTTTGATGATGATGAGAATAATTTCAATTACCTCCTTTCGATCTGAGGCATGCGATGAGTCGAGTAATCTCTGATGTACCCGAGGGATAAGTGAAAGCATGATGCCAAGGCGGTGGTGGATAATGCGGATACTAGAGGTTTGAGTCCGATCATACCCCCAGCAAGCCAATAATTTGTCGCACATGTACGGATGTACCCCCTCATCTCATCTGTGAGGTTGTCGATCGTCGTGGGGTACTCGCTCTCACTTCTAGTAGACGGACTCGCAAGAATTTTCATAAGCTCAAGCTCTAACCCCATAGCACCACTACAGACGGGTGGGGAGGAGATGGTGATATCAACTAGTATCTTCCACACCTCTGAGTGCAGTCTGAGGGAAGAGCGTTGCGAACCGTGAAGAATTCTGAGAAAAGTAGCTGTAGTTTTCTCGGTAGTCGTCATGGAGGACAATAACACGTTTAGCTGCTCATTGGAGTGTTCATCCATCGGATGACCAGAAAGGACCGACAACGCTCTACAGTAGAGCTTCAATTCGACCACTTCGCTTTCAGCGCCAGAAGATCGCACAAGTGCTTTAATATGCTCTATCTGTTGGTGCAGAGATTTCACCAAGGCGGATACATCTTCGGTAGCGGGAATACTATCAGTCATTCCAGAAATAGCCTGCAGCACACTTTGGTGCACCGATGCGTTAGAGGTAGAGGAATGCAGCCATAGTAGCGATTGCGCATCCGTCATCGTGGCATATTGCTGAATGTAATCATGCTCGATTTCCTTCAGAGTGGGAAACTTTTGGCGGAAAGGGATCAAACTCTGCTGCCTTTCCTGCCGTTCTTGCTGTTCCTGCCTCTCCCACTCTTCCAGCCATCTCTGGTGCCTGTATAGGCAATCGTTGCGGGAGCGACCAAACACTTGGGTATACGGATAGTGTCGCATGAAGATGATACAGTATCGGATACGTGGAATAAGATAGCTGTTGCCGTATAGATACAGACGGGGGACATATCGATACAGATGGTGGACGTAAAGCGCTAACGGGACCTTGTACGGACAGTAGGGATATATGAGGGGGAGGATCAGGGCTATAACGTAGGCCATATAGGTCGCTGCACCGATAATCGATACTAGCCAGGCCACTTTCATGCCCAGAGAGAACAAGAAAATAGCGAGGCCAGCAAAAAAGAGCGCCAGCGATACATGAAGGAGGACCGGAAGCAAGCCAATGATCATGGGTACCTGCCACGTCTGTAGTCCAGCGTATCGCAGGTGTCGGATTCTGGCACGACCGTGCACCGAGCTGTCGGAGACAATGGCGACGTATTGGTGGAGCCATTGCTTGACCAAAACAGCGACCAGAGCAGTGATAAGGCTGAGAGTCAGACTCACGAACCACAAACTGTTCAACCACTCGTCGGAACGGCTGGAAGAAAAGAAGGAGGTAGGGGTGGAAGGAATAGAGATTTGGGTGCCATTCGACGCCGTGGCCTTGAGTATTTCAAAGAGAAGGAACATGGATGCCTTGTTGTAATCCGGTTGCATGTTTTGCGACGTTTGCACCACGAACGTTGTTAGTACTGCGGAGAAGAGACTGGCCTGTGATGGTATTAGACTTTTAGATGCCAATTTCGAAAGGAAACCTGGGACGCACAAACACAAGCAGGACATCGATGGTATCCCGCCACTCTGCCAACATACTGGCGTCGAAATCGGCTGCTTCTTCAAGGTAGATGGGCCATATTCGTGCATTTCGGACATCTCTTGGCCACGAGGATCGGGAGGGTAACGCGCTTTATAGTTGCGCGGAGTAGCGCCTAAAGCCATTTAAATATCGCAGCGGAAAAGTGGAAATAACCAGACGCACCGACTCCCCACGAATGCAGGTGGCTCCTGTTCAGTCCAAAAAATGTCCCGCTTGGAACGTTGTGTTGAAAATGAGCGCCTTCAGCGGCAGCGGCAGCTACTGCAAGGGTAGAAGTCCCACACGCTGGTGGATGAGACGGGTCTCCGGTACGATTCTCAGATGAATCCATAGATTTCAGCTGCAAAGTCAGGTTGTTAGGTTGGTATCCGAAATTTGAGGGAATACAGCTCACTGTCAATGGCGATGGTAGCTGTCAAGGAAGAACCAGTGCTTGTTGCGTGTTCGAATTCAGCTCTGTTGGTATCATGCCGAAGAGATCCGTCACCAATCCTAGCCCTTCGAAAGATAAGCAAAGATGCTCGAAGGTATCTGGTTCGTGGGGAGTGCCATAGAATTATCTCTGGATATAATTCACTCTAGAAGTCTCGATGGGCGGTCGTCGAATCATTTCCAGGCCCTAGGGAGCCAAACCAAAGCCGGAGAGAAGTAAGGAAAACGGAAGCCTCGAAAGAGTAGCAGCCAACGAAGAAAGAATTCGGGTAAGCAATAAACTTGAGTAGATTTGCGTGTCTCGCAATCAAAGAATTTGAAAAAAGTAGTAGTAGAAATGGAGTCGAACGCGAGTGCGGTCCGAGGCTTCCGGGCGATCCAACTGCTGATCTCATCTTCTTGCTTACGAGATCTGGCCCGCCATCGCCTGAAGGAACCACGTTCTGCGCTTGACCATCATTTCCTGACTCTACTCGATTTTTTGCGGCGATGATACCGAGACCTGGAGCCCTCAGGTGTGCATTAAAATTGCCGGAATACCGTTCCTCCCAGCCGCCCGAAACTTCAAGATCAAGACCAAACTGGCAAGGAGGACTTCAGGTTCAATATATTATTGAGATGCGGCTTGGTGTACGGGGATGCATTCAGAGGTCCGTTTACTCGCTGAGTGATATATTTGCTCTGACCTTCCTTCCGCAGCCTACTCTTCCGACTAGTACCGAGTCTCATCAACGTCTGAATCGACAACGGTTCAAACGACCTGCACCCCTACCAGCCATGACATGATGTGTATTGAGCTCTCGCAAATGGAAGGACGGACTCTTGCCCTGAGACGACGACAGCCATCACGTACATTTGCACGATATCCTCTTCGTTCTCGACAGCGACGAGAAGCAAATTGTATTGGAGGGTGGTGGAAGGATGGGGAAACACGCGAGAGGGTAAGTTCGCCTACTTCTCACTGACGCACAAAGGTGCTCACTCTTCCCAGAGATATTTAAATCAGCAAGGCGGTAGCATCGAGGAGCACTTTACGGTGCCGCAGAATTCCTCCGACGTCGACACCTTAAGACCCAGATTGTATGTTGAGACGAGTAACGTTGTCCGGCGAGCAAGCCCTAAGATGTGACGGTAGGAACAAAGGGACGAGGGAGGTAGGATGGCCACGGACATGTCGGGAATAGTAAGTTACTCATATCTGGCGACGAGGATGGTAAGTTCCGCCAGTTTCTCAAACAACGCCGAGTCCTAAACCCCTCCTTAGCCCGATCACGCTCCCTACTCAAAAATTTCGTTCTTCGGACAACTACCCAAGCATAAGATTCCAACGATGTCCGTCGAACACAAGAAAGTGGTGCCGTTAAGGGGAATTTTGCTACGACATCATTTATGAACAACTTGATGCGAGTGGGACGAGCGAAAGTGCAAGGACGGTTGGTGATTCTGGATGAGCCAGTGTCTGTGAAGGAGCTGGCGGATGTCATCTTGGCCTATCGCAGGGTGAGAAATCTTTTCGTTGCCTGGTGGTCGTTCTGGTTGGCTAATGTATGCGCTCAGTTCAAGTAGCCTATCCTTTCACCGTACTTAGCGACATTCGGACAACGGTGACGATATGCCCCGGGCCAGGGGGATCTATGCTCGTTGGACGTGATGCAGATGTTTACCTCACTGGGGAACTACAGCTAGCATTCGGCTACGCTCTGCCTCAAATGCCAGTAGAGAGGTACGTCGTACGATATAATTGTCTAATGGTATATACTTATTTCCTGCATTCCAGCAGTGTTCTACCTGGTCCCAGCTTTCGTTGCGAAAGGCATTGAGCTTGCCACAAAGACTGCTCGCTAGCCACTATCAAAGTGTTCGATCACATCGCTATGGCAAAGACTCGGATTCGGACGTACTTCTTACATGATCGTGGTATCAGCGGATTCGTCTCCGCCTTCAATGATACGATGCAGATGTCGTAGCGTTGACTTTCTGTTTTTCAAATGCATACATTCCCGCCTTGTCGCACCATGTTCTCCCTGGAGGAACTTAAGGCCGCTGCCTCTTTTGCCATTCCCGGTCGAGTCCAGGTGGAGAAGCGGATCATGAATGAATGCCGTTCCCACCTGCCGTCCCTCAGTCTGTTGCACACCGTCCATCCAGGTTCAACATTCGACGTACCTTTTACTCTCTCCGCATGTCCGTCACGCTATTCGAAAGGAATGACATGTCGCACTATCGTTTTTCTGTGACGGTTCAGCTGAGTCCCCGCCCTGAGCCCCCACAGTTCAAGAGCCGACACGTAATACCATATGACCAGCAAGGTTTGAAGGATGTTCAGAATCGAACGCGAATGGAAAGGGTAAAATCTAGTGCAAAGGAAAAGACAAGCCGTTGCCCGTCGACAATCCAACTTACAAGGTCCGAATTTGGCGATTGGACTGGATGTCGCTACTGTTTGACTGCCACCATCACTTTCGCCGTCTAATCCCAATTACGAGAAGTTGCGCATCTTCAATGCAGACGAGGTCGACGTTGCGTTTATCCACGAAGGAGTGTATGCGAGCGCAGGTGTATTGCGGCAAGTGGAGGGCGTGTATGTGGAGGCGATCCTCCTTCAAAGCGCTGTGGAGTACGAGACACCACACAGCCGCTAGAGTGCACATGCATAATGCAGGGAGGTACGAAGGACGATTGGGACGCATAAACGTGGCAGTGTGAGAGGTGGAGAAGAGCTTAAGGAGGGTGCATTGGCCAGAATTCAGAGCCTGCGAGAGCAGAAGATGTCGGTGTACTTGTACTGAGATAGCGTGGCTAATGGGGCTAGAATCTGCGAGACTTAACTCAATGCTGTGTGATCTGTGAACTAGCTGTTTCCTTTCGCATACAGCCCGTGTTTTTGTCATGATCGCCCCTGCTGTCTTCAACTTTGTGCGCATATGGTTCTTACGCTCTGTTATAAATATGATCGCGATTAAGAACGGGACTCCATAATACATAACTTTGTTCACTGATTAATGGTACTGTCAGTACTTTTCTAATGGTCCGACAGACATGCTTACCTCGTATCGCCACCTCAGGTTTCGACGTGTATGATTTGCTACATCTTCTTGATCCAAGAACTCCCAGAATTTTGGATGGGCTGCAATCTATCCTCAATGAGCCCGGGAGGTCAACCGTGGTGTCAAACGTCAACATACCAGTGAATATTCCAATCGGTTGGGCGCTACATCGCTATGACATCGTTAGAGCGGGAATATGAATCAACAAAGAAAACCAGCTCATCTAGACGAACTGGCGGGAGGAGGTATTTCACACAGCCAAGGCAGCTTGTTTACTTCCGTAAGTGCCTCGTTATCATATCGTGGTAGACGCTCATTGACATCGCTACTGCCCAACTTCCTCTGCAGCTCGCCGATGACAACGATGGCAAGGACACGTTTGAGAAAGGCCCGTTGGCGGAAGTCCTCTCCTGATGCCCACTGAATTAATCGCGAAACACACACTTTCCAATTCTGCATAGTGGAACGGTCCACCCACATATAGAGGATCCGCTCGCGGTGTCTGTCAATGAGAAACAATATAATATCAACGAGTGTGTTGATCTCCGTCCCAGAGTAAGATGGATCTATTAGCAACCATTGCTGAAGATCGACCGCCCTGACTCGCGCTTTGAGGTACTCCGGCAAAAAGTCAAGGTCATCTTCTGAAGAAAAATCCATTACTCTTGATACAGTCCGAATCCACTGAGATTGGAGCGGGCAAAAAATCATTGATATCCCGCATGCAAATATTTCGACATCGACATCAGAAGCCTCGGACTCGGAGGAAAGCAAGGGGAAAAGTTTACTGAAGGTATCTAGAATCGGCTGTGCCTCGCCGGGAAGAGACTGGAGGATGAGAAGAACAATGCCTTCGATGATGGCAACAGCAGTTTCGATTACCTCCTTTCGATCTGAGGCGTGCGATGAGTCGAGCAATCTCTGATATATCCGAGGGATAAGTGAAAGCATGATACCAAGGTCGTGGTGGGCAGGGCGGATACTACTAGGGGTTTGAGTCCGATCATACCCCCAGCAAGCCAATAATTTGTCGCAGATGTACCCCCTCACCTCATCTGTAAGGTTGTCAATAGTCATGGTTTCCTCGCTGTCACTGGTAGTTGAGGGACTCGCAAGGCATTTCATGAGCTCAAGCTCCAATCCCAGAGCACTACTGCAGAGGGGTGGGGAGGAGATGGCGATATCAGCCAGTATCTTCCACATCGCTGGTTGCAATGTGAGGGAAGAGCGTTGTGGGGCTCGAAATATTTCGAGAAAAACAAATAATGCTTCCTCGGAAGCGGCCATGGAGTACAGTACCACTTTTAGCTGCTCACTGAAAGATTCATCCGTCAGATGACCACAAAGGAGGATCAACGCTCTACAGTAGAGCTTCAATTCGTTCAATTCACTGTTGGCGCCAGGAGACAGCGCAAGTCGTTTTATGTGCTCTATCTGCTGGCGCAGAGATATCACAGATGCGAATACAAATTTATCCGGAAGACATTCCAGAGTGTCGGGCGTCATTCCAGAAATGGCTTGCAGTACACTTTGGTGCACCGATGAGTTAGAGGTGGAGGAATGTAGCCATAGGAGCGATTGCGCGTCCGTCATCGTAGCATATTGTTGAATGTGATTGTGCTCGATTTCCTTCAGAGTGGGAGGCTTTTGGGGGAATGGGGTTAAACTCTCCTGCGTTTCCAGCTGTTCCAACGTTTCCAGTGTTTCTAGCTCTGACTCAGAGTCTTCCCACCATATCTGGTGCTCGTTTAGGCCACGACGGCGGTAGTGGCTAAATACACGGGTATATAGATAGTGCCGCATGAAGCGGATACAGTATCGGATACGTCGAATAAGATAGCTGTTGCCGTATTGATACAGATGGCCGGCATATTGATACAGAGGGTGGATGTATTGGTATAGGCGGTGGACGTAAAGCGTTAACGGGACCTTGTACGGGCAGTAGGGATGTATGAGGGGGAGGATTAGGACAATAATGTAGGCTATGTATGTCGCTGCACCGATAATAGATACCAGCCAGGCCACTTTCATGCCCAAAGAGAAGAGGAAGATGGCAAGACCAGCGAAAAAGAGTGCCAGCGAAACATGAAGGAGGACAGGAAGCAAGCCGATGATCATCGGCATCTGCCACGTCTGTAGTCCAACGTATCGCATATGTCGGATTCTTGCGCGATCGCGCGCAGAGCCGTCGGAGAGGATGTCGATGTATTGATGGAGCCACTGCTTGACCAAAACGGCCACCAGGGCAGTGATGAGACTGAGAGTCAGACTCACGAACCACAAACTGTTCATCCACTCATCAGAACGGCTGGGAGAGAAGAAGGCGGTAGGGGAGGAAGGAATAGAGATTTGGGAGCCGTTCGACGTGGTGGCCTTGAGGATTTCAAAGAGAAGGAGCATAGATGCCTGGTTGTAATCTAGCTGCATGTTTTGTGATGTTTGTACCACAAATGTTGTTAGCACCGCAGAGAAAAGACCAGCCTATATTATTATGATTAGACTTGAGCCTGACTTTTCAAGAAAACGTGAGACGCACAAAAACAAGCAGGACATCGATAGTGTCCCGCCACTCTGCCAACATATTGGCGTCAAAATCGGCTGCTTCTTCGTTGTAGATGGGCCATATTCGTGCATTTTCGGACATTTCTTGGCCGTGAGGATCGGGAGGGTAGCGCGCCTTATAGTCCCGTGGAGTAGCGCCTAAAGCCATTTAAAAATCACAGCGGAAATTTTAAGATAACCAGACGCACCGACTCCCCACGATTGCGGCTGGCTCCTCTTCAGTCCGAAATACGTCCCACTTGGAGCGTGGTTTTGGGAACGAGTGCCTTCAGCGCCAGTCGCTGCAGGAGCACTCTCACCCGCTGGTGGATGAGACGGGCCCTCGGTACAATTCTCAGATGATTCCATAGGTTTCAGCTGCAGAGTCAGGCTGTTGAATTGGCATCCAAAATTTGAGGGAAATGGAGCTCACTCTCAATGGTGATGGTAGCTGTCAAGGAAGAAAATGCGCTCGCCGCGTGTTCGAAGGCAACGCTGTGTGTTTTTATCGTGCCGAAGAGATCCATCGATGATCCGAGTCGTCCTTCGAAAGATAATCGATAAGCACCAGTGCTGTTCGTGAAAGGGTATCCAAATATAACTCACTCTACAAACCTCGGTCACAGGGCCGCCTTTAGGGAGCAGAAGCAAAGCTGGAGAAAAGCAGGACAGAAGACTCGGAAGAGCAGCCAATGAAAAAAGAATTAAGTTATATAGAAACTTATAGTGCGAGACAAAGCAAGAAGGGAGTCCAGCGAGACGGCCAGGGTTACGAACGGTACGGTCCGAGGCCTCCGGCAGGGCAACAATTTGACGCTGCTGACCTCATCTTCCCTAACCATTACCACCATCATTTGAGATTTCTTCTCGGCGGTCAAAAAATGTTTATTCCTTTCGTATGTCGGGCCCTCCAGCCGGCTGAAAAATGGGACAATGTTGGGCTGTTACTCGAGTCCCCTTCCCAGGGGCCTCTTCTAGGTAACAATCGAGTACTATTGACCAACGAATTTACACTCTAAGCGTCTCCCTTGGGATAGTCGATTCTTCGGTTCTCTCCTCATCCCATATAACCATCAGTTTCGGTAACCCTCTAGTTCATAACGGTCATCGGGTCTGTCCACGGAAGAACAGGCTAACGGCTAGCTATACTAATGTCTACATCGAACATCTGGCTTTATCCTCCACCGATGCACCATCTCCTTCGACCGTCCCAATCTGTATCCAAAACTCTCTCAAAACTCTCTATCTGATAGAACACCTCGGGATTGTCGTATCCAGAATCCGACAACTCAAACGGTGTAACATTCTTCTTCCATCCCCGTCCACAAGAGCTCTCCTCATATTCCACGTATCGTGGTGCCCTTCAACAACATCCTTCCACTCCTCGTCTCTACAGGTCTTCTGATGATGGCGAATCCGGCGAGTCTCGCAAAATGACGTTCCACACAGTTCTCCACCTCGATGGTCTGGAACATGACCATCACTCGGCTGGAGATTGCTTCAGCTTCCTGCTGGTAGACGACGGCGCCGGGCTTGAGATTCTTCATGTTCACGCCATGACTATTCTCGAAGTCAGTCCTTGGACAATATCTGTCATGAGGTGGAGAGGCTCAAGGCCGGAGGTTGGACGACATCACGAAAATCATCATAGCAGCGTACATCAATCTCCCCCAGTTCTCTCTATCCCGACATATGCCTCGCTGCTTGAAGGAGCACCTGCGCTAGTCGAGGAGGAATCGAGAGTCGCGTTGATTGCGGATATGTTCCAAGTCATAGGGCGTTTGAAGGGGCGTTGGGACGGGCATCGACCACCCTCTCTCCTCCAACCATCTCAACATCAGAAGAATGGAACGTTGACCCCGCAGGACCCAAGCCTCTGCCGGTAGTCGCTCCGTTCATCTC
This sequence comes from Armillaria borealis, assembly GCA_030435635.1. NCBI lineage: Eukaryota > Fungi > Basidiomycota > Agaricomycetes > Agaricales > Physalacriaceae > Armillaria > Armillaria borealis. The sequence continues at coordinate 66,932 of JAUEPT010000023.1, read as the reverse complement.
GAACGTGATACGTTGCCTTGGCGCAACATTGTGGAGACCAGCTCAATGTCGGAACATAGACTAACTTTATCAACGAGCTTGACCAGGCCTTGGTGCCGACGACGTACCAAGGTTGGAATGACAGGGCCATCGAACTGGATGCCCGATACTGGCAGAATCGGATCGTGACGCAGCTCAGCGCGATGGGAGTAGTGGAGTGGGAACTTCTCGGGAAGGATCAATTGTTGATAGGGAAGTCGCGACTGACGGACGGATGGATTCTGCAGAGATGCGCAGACGGGGCCTCTGCTTTATCTGCAAAGAGCACGGCCACTTGGCGCGTAACTGCCCAGGCAATATTCGCCGAAAGATTGGATATTGAAAATGATTGTGGGTCAAGAACATTGTTTCGATGTTTGGATGCGCATCGGACTCTTATCTATTAGGTTGGTCCATTAGTTACAGTAGATATGTTATGTTACGAACCAAGTACACCTCTGAACGAGTATCGAGACCCCATTAGGGTGTTAAAAAAGTAAAGAGCATGAGTCGACGCTGAAGCGCTGACTCATCGTCTTGACTTCCCACTTCTATCATCTCCGCGTCTTGCTGGTTATTGTATTTCCATCGCAAGGCTTGGAATTTATTTCCTGTAAATTCTTCGTCCGATACGCTCATTACGATATTGAAGACGTCCGGGAGAGTTGGCGTCAATGGCCGATGCTAAGGATTCGTTGTGCGAGGGCTAGACGTGTACGTAGACTGGTTCTCTTGACTTGGTTAGATATCTGAATTTTTAGGTCCAGGTGCACTGTTTAGCAGTGTACAGACCGTTCGACACCTTTACTCGTCTGTTACCGAACGTCATGGTGCTCGCCTTGAATATCCTCACGACACCACTTGCTTTCACTATGCAACCCTTCCTTGCAGGTGTTGCATTTTTCGCATAACGATCTCAAGGCAACTCATTACACGCTTCCCGTTCTCTTCTATTTGCGTCACGTCGGGATGGATACTAGGAGTGTCAAGTTATCCAGAGCATCTTATTGGACTGGAGAAGGATACTTGATTGCAGCCCCAATAGCAGAGAGGATGAATGCAGTCGTCCTCCAATTCTCTCGATGATCCTATCTCCACGCAAAGGGAAAGCAATGGATCCTTAGGTCTAATCCATGTTCTACAGATTCAGAACTTTGTCTAGCTGCACTTCCTCATTAATCATCTACTGTCTCGCCAGCTTTGGCGAACATATGTCCGTTCAGGCAAAGGGTTCAATGGAAGAACAGCAGGCGAAAAAATGCGGTGCCCGAACTTTGCTTAGGCTTTCAAACAAGAAAAGCTGGTTTGGCCAGGTCGTCTCGTTCAGGTTGCAGAAGGAGAAGATTCACGCACGCCGTGTATCATCACATTCGAGGAACCCTGCGCAGCGACACTCTCACTACGAAAATACAAGGCTACTGGCATATCGGAGCCTCTCTGCACTTGGTTCCCTGACTTTCAGTATGGGGACAGAGCAGACTTGGGATTGCAGATTCGCATCAAGAGGATACTTCGGTCCCAGACATCGGGCATGGACAACGTTATGCGTGGACCTTCGGAGAGTAGGATATCGCGCCTGCTCCAAGTACAATTACATCAACTTGCCACCACCCGTGGCTCTCCCAGGTCGGAGTCCTAGTCATTAATCAAGAACAGAACGCCAAGCGCCTGCTACGCCTATAGGCAAGATACCGAGAGCATGTTGAATAACAGTCGACAGTTCGGAAATGGCGACGTCGCTCTCTTTTTTTTAGGTTTGCCAAAGAAAATATGATTGTCTCGTGTTGACTCGAGGCATATCAGAACGCCTGGCGGAGAGACGGTTCGGGGACGAATCTGGCGGCGCTCGAGGAACGACACCGACTGTTACCGAAGATTGTATCGGCATATTAACGGTCAGCGCACCATGAGACTCCACGTCGTGGCAGGTGGTCGGACCATCCATGGTAACATAGCGTGTATCGCGTCAGATGTTTGTGCGACGCCGAAGGCTTGGTGATAGAGATTTGATGACAGAAGAGTGTTCCATAGTTGCAAGGCCGATTTGGCGATAACAACGGAAGGAAATACGCTTAGGCGAGTGTAGATCTTGTCGTATGAGGTATTCGATGATTATGAGGGCGACGTGTCTTCATAAGTCGGCCATGCATGGGTTTTTGCTCTCAGATAATCGGCAGCTACCGTCACCTTTGTGTACAAGAGTGGACCGTCGAATATCATTTTTTCAAGATACTCTCCGACGTCGCACGGGATGCCCCCATAATTAAGCATCGAACCAAGGCGGCCGAAAAGGTTCTTCATGAGGGTATGAGTTAGCTCGTGGAGGAAAGTGACCAGGATGATCATCTGCAGAAATGCAAGGGAACACTCGTCGTCAGCATACTTTGGTGACTCGTTACCAAGATTCGCAGGATGAATTGGACGAAAGGCAGACAGTCACGGTCGGGGTCCGCCTTTAAAAGATGGACAGGTCCGATCCAGCGCGTCGTGGTGTGCTCGGGTTGCTTCGTCGATGGGTACGGCGTCTCTGTGGTAGGATGCTAGTCTATACGAGTTTCCGACAGTGTTTTTGGTTCAGTGAACATGGTGGCAAATGTCTGAGATAAAGACTGCTCAGATTTTGAACCATGCAGTAGAGGAATTGAGAGATGATGAGCCCGAGGTCGAATGGCCCGACATATATCTTATGTCTGCTTCACGCGAAGCGATCAGATATTTGAGAACGAGTAGGGAAAAACACGTTCATCACGAACGGTGATCCATCTTGCTTTGCGTTCAGGTGCAGATGGAAGAAGGGCCAGCAGCCCTTTTGAAACACAGCGAATATAGGAGATTCACGATCGAACGCGCTAGCGTTGACGGTAGTAGTTGCGGCATTCATTGCAAGCACCAACTCTGTTAGTGATATGTATCGATACACAGAGTACTATGTCATACATATACGCGACTCCCAAAACCAGATCGATATTCCTCTCGCTAGTTCGGATGGTGGCCGTCATGCTGGGAGATTTGAGCCACGGATTAGTCGATGCCTGCAACGAACACCCGGTTCCACTGATACACCTATCGCCAGAGATACATTCGAGGACGAGTCCTTGGACGTCGTCGGTGATGGGATGAAGAGTGGGCTTCCGGGTAATGCAAAGATGAACGACGCCAACGACAGGGAATATGCCGGCTTTGCAGTCGATGCAAAAGCCGATACGCAGCCAGCCCCGTGTTGTGGGACCCCATCTTCTCAATACCTCCCACAACTAATCCTCCCAAAGTTCCATATCAGGTTGGTTGTGAAAATCGCTTGACCTCGAACCAGTCTGGAATGGCACCGGCTTGGATATCACGGACGGCGCATCATAGGTGGTCATCGATGGAAGGCATCCATGGCACTGTATCCAACGAGTCTTTGTTGCTGCGATACCCAGGCCTGTGATCTGGTAATTTGCGGATAATGATTTCGTGTTTAGTGTCGCTGAACCAGTCAGACCATATCAGGCTGCAGACGTGACCGTGGCTGCGAGAGCGTCGAAAGTGTTGGAGCCTTGCGCTTGGAATTGAAAGCGGAGAGTCGTTCCGGGTAGATACAGTTTGTCGCTGCTGCATACATAACGCAAATCAACTAAATGTAAAGAAAATTGGCTGATTATCGTACCTCTAAACCGACCGCCAGCGTCGCCATGGTTCACTCGAGTAAGTCTTGCATGCTGTGTCAGACATGCGCGTCGATGGCGGCGTCAGGATACATGTACGCCATGCCAGCGCCGTTGATCGTCATCGTCGTCGCAGTAGAAGCAGTAGAGGAGCGCCCCAGCCACGTGGCAGGGATCCTCTAGCACTTCATCTCCTTCACCCTCTTGGTTCCCCGAACATGGATCCCATTCGCGCCAAATGCCAGCCGTCTTCGTTCAGCAAGGACAACCAGACCGTCACAGACCCTACCTATCGCGACGGCCACGAGATCCCTAAAGACATTACCTGTCCCTCAAACCAGTCCTAGAGGCGTCGATGTCCGGCTTCACAGGCTCGCGAGGGCGGACGCTTTGAACTGGCACCGCGACTCGACCCACGGGAAGAACCACCATGACAGCGTCTGGTAACGAGATGACCGTGGTCATGCATCCCAAAATCGCTGGCGCCAAATACGATATGTGCAAGCTGGCCCGTCGCCCCTTGTTTATACTTCTGGGGAGTACGACGTTATGGCCCTCGGTGTTGTGAGCGGGGAATCGCAAGATGGATTTCACTTGGGAGGAACCTGCTTCACATGCACTGAACTCCGACCTCTACCTCTTTACATTCCTATATCCTTTCCTACAAACCTCCCCATCCACAAATGCCGCCATTACCGACTCTCACACAAATCTCCTCGGTTATATCAGTGTCAAGCATACCGAGATCGTCGCAAATCAGCGGGTATTTCTCATTACCACCTCCAACCACCTGACGCGCCAGCGAGACGATATATCTTCTCGACCCATGACCAGATTATCGACCGCCTCTACCCCATACCCAAGGCTTACCAGCTCGGCGTTGTGCATGATGGTGACTTGGAGGGCACGGAGGTTCTGGAGGGAGACAACGGGACATTTTACGAACCACGGCAGATCACATCTATCAGGTTTACCACTATTTTGACTGCAACTCGGGCTCGCGCTGGTTGTCTAATTAATGGACATGAGACCTTCAGAGTGTACCGAAACCGAGCGCGGGAATGTGTGCTGACTCGAAGGGTTCGTCAGGGCTTGGAGGAGAGCCTTCGAGGTTCGCGAGAATTTACGTGGCGTGCTGCAGTATCAGCGAGTTGATCATCGTGAGATGCTCAAAGTTGATGTATGCGCGGCCAGAGAGTCTAGGGCGCGACTACGCGATGTGATGTCTCGTGTATCGGAATGGACACAGCTGACCCAGAGACTCGATGAAGTGAGATGACGCGGCGGAAGAGGAGGATTCGCAAGGCTAAAGTCCGCAGTTTAGTGCTGAGGGTACGTTTGTCGGTCAGGTCGATGCCTTGCAGGATCATCTCAATCAGCTCTACAGGCAGCGCTGTCCGCCGTGGATCAGCTATCGTCGACATTGATGATTCTGTTCGCCTGAACGCCGTTTAGGGCGGTCCATGTGATTGCGTTTCAAGGCGTCGTTTACACTTAATCTCTGCCATGGCATCTCCGTGTGTACACATTGACCGGAGGCCTGGATTGTCTGGCTTGGCAGTGGTACCGCCATTCCAGTATCCAGCAGATACGTCTCCCAGCAAAAGGATACCAGGGTATGAAGAAGAAAAAGGATGACTCTTAGAGGTATGTCACTTTACGTCTTCGACTAGCGGCTATGTTAAATTGCTCCTCCAGAACCATAAGCCGTAGCTAATTTCATAGCCTGCTGGACTGTGCCCGGGACAAACTCGCCCGTTTTAGAACAACTCAAACCGCACGTCAAATTTTTTTTACAGATTTAATGATCTCGTCCTCACTCTAGTGGTGACAGCCTTGCCATCCACCAAGCGTGCGATCTTAGCCCATTGGTCATACCTTGTCTAGGATGCAACTGTTCCACATTCTCATCACTCGCGAAGCGCCTGAGTCACCAAACGATAAAGACCCTTCGTTAGCGCAAGACATGTTCGTCTGCACGCAGGAATTCCACATTCTACCACTCGAAGGATAATATCTGAGCGTTAACCCGCGCTTTGCTGTTCTATCACTGCAACCATGTCCACGCAAACACAGTTGCCCTCCGATTTCATCGTCCTCACCTTCTACCTGTCGTCTCTCTACTCTACGGAGACAGGTCCCTTTTGACTACGCCTTTCCTTTCGGTGTCAATGAGATCCACATTATCTTCATATTCAATGCGGATTGATTACCTCGGTTTTGAAATCTGGCTCCAAAGATTGGTGCTACGACCACGATGAGCAGATCTTGTCTCATATATGTCGGTTCAAGATCAACGATGCCAATCCCACTTTGGTAGCAACAGTAGAGATTGTAAGAGCAGATGATGTCGGTATATTTGCACTGAGATAATGTGGCTAATAGTACTAGATTCTGCGAGACTTGGCTCGATACTGTGTGATCATGTAAGTCGGCTGTTTTAATGGCATATCTTCTTTTAATTCCATTTTTTCTGATTTAGCCTCTCCAAACAAAAAATAGCTAAGTATAGAGCGCTTATGAAAAATTTGATTAAAATTAATACGACCTCTTTTTTTCCGTTGAACGAGTATACAGCCCGTGTTTTTGTCATGATCGCCCTGCTATCTTCAACTTTGTGCGTATACGGTTCTTACGCTCTGTTATAAATATGATAGGGATTAACAACGGCACTCCTTGATACATAACTTCATTAACTGATCAATGGTACTGTCAGTAAAATTTCTAATGATCTGACAGACTTACTTGCCTTCTAGAGCTCGTATCGCCCCGATCCTCAACATGTACCTCTTCTTGTGATAGATGACCAGAATTCAAGAACTCCTGGAATTTTGGATGTGCCACAATCTATATCAATGAGCCCGGGGGGGTCAACCGTAGTGTCAAACGTCAACATACCAGTGAATATTCCAATCGGTTGGGTGCTTCATCACTATGACATCGTTAGAGCGGGAATATGAATCAACAAAGAAAAACCAGCTCACCTCGACGAACCGGCGGGAGAAGGTATTTCACGCAACCAAGGCAGCTGGTTTACTTCCGTAAGCGCCTCATTATCATATCGTGGTAGATGCCCATTGTCATCGCTACTGTCCAACTTCGCCAGCAGCTCTCCGATGACAACGATGGCAAGGACACGTTTGAGAAAGGTCCATCGGCGGAAGTCCTCTCCTGATGCCCATTCAATTAATCGCAACAGACACCTTCTCCAGAGACGCGCATTGGAATGGCCCACCCACATATAAAGGATCCGCTCGCGGCGTCTGTTAATGAGAAGCAATGTAATATTAGCGAATATGTTGACGTCCCTCTCAGATCCCCAACGCCCCACACCTATCACGCCGATAGTGGGCGTGTCTACCTGTGAACCGACACCGAGATTCATCCACGGAAATAAAATCATCGATATCCCGAAATAAAATATTTCAAAATCGACATCGACATCAGAAGCCTCGGACTCGGAGGAAAGCAAGGAGAAAAGTACGGCAAAGGAGTCTAGAACCCCGTCCATCGAGGAATGAGGACGATAGGCGAGGAGAACAATGCCGTTGAAGATGGCGAGAGCAGTTTCCATTACCTCCTTTCGATCTGACGCATGCGATGAGTCGAGCAATCTCCGAGGTATCCGAGGAATAAGTGAAAGTATGATGTCAAGGCGGCGGTGGATATCTGGGATTTGAGTCCAAACATACCCCCAACCAGCCAATAATTTGTCGCAAATGTGCCTCCTCGTCTCATCTGTAAGGTTGTCGATAGTCGTAGGGTCATTGCTCTCACTTGTAGTCAACGGACTCGCAAGGCTTTGCATAATCTCAAGCTCTAATGCCAGAGCACTACGGCCGAGGGGTGGGGAGGAGATGGTGACGTCGAATAGTGTCTTCCACACCGCTGGGTATAAGGTGAGGGAAGAGTGTTGCGGGCCTTGAAGGATCCCAAGAAAAGCAGCTGATACTTTCTCGGTAGTGGTCATAGACGATACCATTTCTAGCTGCTCATTGGAGCATGTATCTATTGGATGACCACGAAGGCGGCAAAATGCTCGCAAATAGAGCTCCAATTCCACCAGTTCACTTTCAGCACCAGGAGATGGCTCAAGTGCTATTACAGTGTGCTCTATCTGCTGGCACAGAGATACCAAAAACCCGGATACATCTTCGGTAGCGGGAATACTGCCAGTCATTCCAGAAATGGCTTGCAGTACACTTTGGTGCACTGATGCGTTGGAGGTGGAGGAATGGAGCCATATTAGCGATTGCGCATCCGTCATCGCGGCATATTGCTGAATATAATTGCGCTCGATTTCTTTCAGAGTGGGGAATTTTTGAGGGATTAAACTCTTCTGCCTTTCCTGTCGTTCCTCCTGTTCCTGCCTTTTCCACTCTTCCCGCTTTTCATAGTGCACGGACAGCCAATAACCGCGGTAGCGGCCAAGCATGTGAGTATACGGATAATGTCGCATGAAGACGATACAGTATTGTATACGTGGAATAAGATAACTGTTGCCGTATTGATGCAGACGGTGGGCATATTGATACAGATGGTGGATGCATTGATACAGACGGTGGATGTAAAGCGTCAACGGAACCTTATACGGGCAGTAGGGATGGATGAGGGGAAGGACTAGGGCTACAACGTAGGCCATGTATGTTGCTGCACCGATAATAGATATTAGCCAGGCCACTTTCATGCCCAAAGAGAAGAGGAAGATAGTGAGGCCAGCGAAAAAGAGCGCCAATGAAACATGAAGGAGGACTGGAAGTAAGCCGATGATCATCGGCACCTGCCACGTCTGTAGTCCAGCGTACCGCATATGTCGGATTCTTGCACGGTCACGCGCGGAGCTGTCAGAGACGATGGCGACGTATTGGTGTAGCCACTGCTTGACCAAGACGGCGACCAGGGCAGTGATGAGGCTGAGAGTCAGACTCACGAACCACAGGCTGTTGATCCACTCGTCGGAACGACTGGGAGAAAAGAAGGCAGTAGGGGAGGGAGGGATAGAGGGTTGGGAGCCATTCGACACCGTGGCCTTGAGGATTTCAAAGAGAAGGAGTGTAGATGCCTGGTTATAATCGAGTTGCATGTTTTGTGACGTTTGGGCCACAAATGTTGTTAGTACTGCAGAGAAAAGACCAGCCTATAATAGTATTAGAAAGTCTTTTACAGCCCATTTTTAAAAGGAAACGCGAGACCCACAAAAACAAGTAGGACATCGATGGTATCCCGCCACTCCGCCAGCATGTTGGCGTCAAAATCGGCCGCTTCTTCGTTGTAGATGGGCCATATTCGTGCATTGTCGGACATCTCTTGGCCATGAGGATCGGGAGGGTAGCGCGCCTTATAGTCGCGCGGAGTAGCGCCTAGAGCCATTTGAATATCACAGCGGAAAAGTTAAAATAACCAGACGCACCGACTCCCCACGAATTCAGGTGGCTCCTGTTCAGTCCGAAATACGTCCCACTTGGAGCGTGGTTTTGGGAACGAGTGCCTTCAGCGCCAGTCGCTGCAGGAGCACTTTCACCCGCTGGTGGATGAGACGGGTCCTCGGTACGATTCTCAGATGATTCCATAGGTTTCAGCTGCAGAGTCAGGCTGTTGAGTTGGCATCCAAAATTTGAGGGAAATGGAGCTCACTCTCAATGGTGATGGTAGCTGTCAAGGAAGAAAATGCGCTCGCCGCGTGTTCGAAGGCAACGCTGTGTGTTTTTATCGTGCCGAAGAGATCCATCGATGATCCGAGTCGTCCTTCGAAAGATAATCGATAAGCACCAGTGCTGTTCGTGAAAGGGTATCTGAATATAACTCACTCTGGTCACAGGGCCGTCTTTAGGGAGCAGAAGCAAAGCTGGAGAAAAGTCAGACGGAAGACTCGAAGTAGCAGCCAATGTAGAAATAATTCAGGTAAGTAATATAAAAACTTATAGTCCAAGACTAGTACTTGTGCGCAAAGCAACAAAGGGAGTTCAGCGAGACGGTCAGGGTTACGAATGGTACGATCCGAGTTCTCCGGTGAGGCAACAATTTGCCGTTTGCTGACCTCATCTTCATCTCTCCTCTAACCATCACCACCATCATCTGAGATTTCTTCTTGGCGGTCCTCAAGATCATGTTCAAAATATCTATTCCCTTCGTCGAACCGTATGTCGGGTCATAGAGAACATTACTTCCCTCCGGCTGGCTGAAAAATGGGACAATGTTGGGCTGTTACTCGAGTCCCCTTCCCACAACCTAAATGGCAACAATCGCGTTCTATTGACCAACGATGTATTTCGTCAGCCGTTGAAGAATCTATTGCTCTGAGCGTCTCGCTTGGGATAGTCGATTCTTCGGTTCTCTCCTCATCCCATATAACCGTCGGATTTTCGGCAACCCTCTAGCAACGGTCACCGGGTCTGCAGGCGTCCACGGAAGAATGGGCCGACGCCTAGCCATGCCAAGGTCTACACCGAACATCTGGCTTTGTCCTCCACCAACGCACCATCTCCTTCGCCCCGTCCCAATCCGTACCCAAAACTCTTTCAAAAACCTCTATCTGATAGAACACCTCGGGATTGTCGTATCGAGAGTCCAACAACTCAAACGATGTAACATTCTTCTTCCATCCCCGTCCACGACTCGGAGCTCTCCCCATATTCCTCGTCGCTCCAGGTCTTCTGATGATGGCGAATCCGGCGAGTCTCGCAAAATGACGTTCCACACAGTTCTCTGCCTTGATGGTATGGAACATGTCCATCACTCAGCTGGAGATTACTTCAGCTTCCTGCTGGTAGACGACGACACCGGGCTTGAGATCCTCCATGTTCACGCCATGACCGTTCTCGAAAGTCAGTCCTTGGACGAGTATCATCAGGTTGAGAGGTTCAGGGTCGGAGGTTATGGATAGACGGACGACACCACGAAAATCACCATAGCGGCGTACATCAATTTCCCCCCAGTTCTCTATCCAATCTCTATCCCGACATATACCTCGCTGCTTGATGGAGCATCTGTGCTAGTCGAAGAAGAATCGAGAGCCGTATTGGTTGACGTTCCAGGTCATAGGACGCTTGAAGGGGCGTTGAACGATCATCGATCATCGATCATCCTCTTTCCTCCGACCATCTCAACACCAGTTGCCCCAATCCTCTGCCGGTAGTCGTCCCGTTAATCTCGAACGTGATACGTCGCCTTGGCGCAAAACTGGCATGACATCCTGATATCGTTATAGAGACCAGCTCAATGTCGGAACATATACTGACTTATCAACGAGCTTGACCAGGCCTTTTTGGACCCGACCTTGCAGGAGTGCACCCAAGCCAAGCTGAAGATGCTTCGATAAGGGGAAAGGCCTGCGCAGGAGCTTTCATCGAGATGCCGGATGGGACGACTGTTTACTGTTAAGAAGAGCACTCAATAATCGTCTTGTTCAAAGTATCTGCCTCTCCTTTGAGGTGCCGACGACGTACCAAGGTTGGAATGACAGGGCCATCGAACTGGATGCCCGATACTGGCAGAATCGGGTCATGACGCAGCTCAGCACGATGGGAGTAGTGGAGTGGGGACCCCTCGGGAAGGATCAATTGCTGATAGGGAAGTCGCGACTGATGGACGGATGGTTTCTGCAGAGACGCGCAGACGGGGCCTCTGCTTTAGCTGCAAAGAACACGGCCACTTGGCGCGTAACTGCCCAGGCAATATTCGCCGAAAGATTGGATGTTGACAATGATTCCCAGAGTGGGTCAAGAGGGGCAGACGTCCGAAGTCGGTGAGATGTGTGGTGCATCGGACTTTTCATCTATTACTACTATTAGGCTGGTCCATTAGTTACAGTAGGTTATGTTGCGAACCAAGTACACCTTTAGAGGAGTATTCAGACCTTACGAGGGTGTTATGTAAACAAGTCAAAGACGAGAAAAGTAGTTATTGCTGACTCATCTTCTTGACTTCTCACTTCTATTATCTCCACGTTGTGCTGGTTACTGTATTCTCCATTGCAAGGCTTGGAATTTGTTTCATCTAAATTATTCACCCGACACGCTCGTTACGACGAGCAGACACTCGGGTCATGGGTAGGCATTAACCGTCGGTGTTAAGGATTCGTTATGCGAGGGCTAGACGCGTACGTATGACTGGTCCTTTTGACTCGGTTAGGCATCTGAACTTTCAGGTCCAGTTGTACTGTCAGGCACCGCTCGACGCCCTTACTCATCTTTTACGGAACACCATGCTGCTCGCCTTGAATATCCTCCTTCTCCGAACACGACAATCTTCGCTTTCACTATCCAACTCTTCCTTGCCAGCGTTGCATTTTTCGCTTGGTGATCTCAAGGCAACCCATTGTATCCTTCTCGTTCTCATATATTCGCGTAATATGTCGGGATGAATACCGGAAGAGTGTCAAGTCATCGACACCGTCTTATTGGACCGGAGAAGGATACAAGATTGCAGCCCAATAGCGGAGAGGATGCATACCGTCGTCCTCCGATTTTCTCAGCCCATCTCTACGCAAAAGGAAAGCAACGAATCTATAGGTCTGATCCACGTTCTACAGATTCATCACTTTGTCTAACGCCAATGTCTGTAGGATTGCGGAAGATGGTCATAACATAGGAGAGCGATGGTCATGACATTGCAAGAGAACCGTCAATGCATGCCCTTTGACCCCGATCTCTATGATGTGGAGATGTACTGGAAAACATTCAAAAGAACACGGATCCGTAAGTGCTCCTTTCATGTTCGTGCGCGTCATCACTAATCACCTGCGGTGCCATCAGCTTTATCGAATATACGTTCATTCGGGAATTGAAGGGCTCAACGGCAGGCGAAATAATCGATTTTGACACAGAAAAGGTGGTGCCCGAACTTTGCTTAGGCTTTCAAACAGGACAAGCTGGTTCGACCGGTTCGTCTTGTTCAAGCTGCAGAGGGGGAGGATCCACGCCCGCCATGTACCATCATATACGAGGAACCCTGCCCAGCGACACTCTCACTACGGAAAAATACAAGGCTACTGGTACTCCGGAGCCTGTCTTCCTGTGCTTGGTTTCCCGACTTTCGGTACAGAGACAGAGAGGACATGGACATGGGATTGCAGATGTGCATCAAGAGTCTGAGACTTTGGTCCTAGGCATCGGGCATGGACTACGCTATGCATGGACCTTCGAAGAGCAGGATATCGCGCCCGTTCCAAGTACAATTACACCGACTTGCCAGCTGTGTGACCTACCCGCAGCTCTCCTAGGTCCTAGTCATTAATTACGAACTGGACGCTAAGCGCCGGCTACGCCTATGGGCAAGAAGTCGAAAATGTTGAATACCAGTCGATGGGACATTGCCTGGGAAGACGGTTTGGAAAAGGCGGCATTGCTCTTTCTTTGGAATAGCCGAAGAAAATATACTTGTTCGTTTTCGTTCGAGGTATACGAGAACGTCTGGCGGAGAGAGAAACTTCGGAGATGAATCTGGTGGCGCCCGAGGAACGGCACCGACTGTTGCCAGAGGCTGTCTCGGCATATTGACAGCCAGCTTACCATGACGAGACTCCGCGTCGGTGGTATGAGTGGCAGGTGGTGGGAACATCCATGATGAAATAGTGTGCATCGCGCCAGATGGTTCGTGGGACGCCGAAGGCTTGTGATGGAGATTTGCTCCATGGTTGCAAAGCCGATTTTGGCGATAACAGCGGAAGGAAAACGCTTGTGCGAGTTTGGATCTTGCCGTGTGCGGTATTCGATGATTATGAGAGCGACGTGTCGCCCATGTATGGGCGCTCACTCTCGGATGCTCGCGCAGCTACTGTCACTTCTCCGCATGCTACTTTCTCTGCAACCCTACCCTCGACAAGTGCGGAAAAGGGTTGTCCCACCCCTTCGAGCCTTGAACCCTGAGGAGGAAGACAACTTGAAGACGGCACCAGAATCAAAACCACTCGATGCCATGACGTCTAGGTAGCGGTCGATAATCACACATGGTCCTGGAATCAAGAGCTAGCGGGTACGACCAGAAGAGCTTGGTTCATGGGAGTGCATTTTGGATGGTTGGATACGACTGGGTTATTGGGTGATGCCTGTAGATGGCTGTTTCTTTATTCTCAGCATCTGTGGTCGTAAATTCTAGGATTTCGCGGAATAACATGGACCCTACTAAAGATGCAACATAGCCGATGCCTACCGAATACCCGCCGCATTTTTCGTAATCTGCCTTTGCATACACCGAAATCTTGTACAGCTGAGCGCCAACGTCGTCAGTGCAGATTTGAGTGCCGGACACGACACTACGAGGATACCTTTTACATAAACAGCTTGATCAGCGATGAAAATTTACTGTCTCTGGATTTGGCCGTGAACAGGTTCATCTTTTCAATCCCACGTCTTTGTTGTAGTATGTTGTCCTCTGATCATCGTCACGGTCATCGTTAACATGCACATAGGTCGCATGAATCCCGCCAATTTACCACCTGTTCAATATCAAAGCACGTCCAGTCTTCACGGCTGCGGCAGTCTCCGAACCCCACACCAGAGATTATGCAGCGGAGTCACCAAACTGGTTCCATAGATCCCACCAAAAAACTGTTCCCCACCCCACAGTCTAAACTATCCGAGTACGACTTGAAAATTGACGCCTTGCAAAAGTTTGTGGTGCGTCTCCAAAAGAGCCGTGCCCAGTTTGCTTGCTCAGTTAACCGTCTACTATCGCCCATTCCTCGGCTTCCCACTGAAAAACTTCGCGAGATATTTTTGGATGCATGTACGTCGGATACATCGCCCATGTGCTCGAACGACCGGTCGAAGCTCCAACGTTCCTCCACTGCCCCACTCCGTCTAGCAGCGGTTTGCACTCACTGGCGTGATATCTGCCTCGCCTCTCCCTGCCTTTAGACCTTTGTCTTTATCAATGCCGACAGCGCCCATCTTTCAGCATCTGTCAAAAGTCTAGCGACTGTCTACCACCAGAGATCCTCCTCCAAACCGTTCACTTGCAGTATCTCGGTCGATTTCTTCGCAAAATACTGACAGATGCACACGGATCCGGAGTATCCTGACATACCATACTTATTCCTGCAGATGCTCTTCTCCTCTCCCGGTGTACTCGATTTTACTCAATGTCGCCTGTTGACGCTTGACATGTCGATGGCCAGCGCATCAGATCTCAACATTCCCCCACCGCAATTTACCTCGCTTGAATGCCTCCACTTGAAGGGGCAGTTCGATTGGAATGATGTTGATATAGATTATAGCTTGCCGCTGTTCATCCATACACCTCGACTGTCCGAGCTTCGTCTTTCGATACAGGATTTATAACGGAGTTTCAGCTTCCCTTGGAACAGATACGCACACTTTGGCTTCAGCAATATGAAGTTCCGGGAGGAGCCGCTATGCACATGGTTTCCATCGTCGAGCATTTCCCTCGTTTGGAGACGCTGGTGCTGTATGATATGCTTCTGGTGGAGTCAATAGATGCCATGACGAAGGAGGGCATCCAAACCTTGCAATTACGATCCCCGGAAGGTCTGTCAGACGTCTTCGGCGTGATGACGCTCCCCGATCTACGCTGTTTGGAGATCATTGACGATGATACGGAGAGTAGTGGAAAGACACTTGTGATCGCCACCTCGGACGTCGACGCCATGCTCCCTTTCCTTGCCAGCTCGCCAGTCCTTACCGAGATTCGTTTCGACAACCTAGCCATCCGCGACACGGACTTACTGCGGATCCTTGAGGAGACACTGGAGTTGAAAAGGCTGGCCGTTGTGGAGTGTAAAACGGTTCCGGAATGTTTCAGCATCACAGATGAGCTACTTGAACGTCTGAAGGAGCCGTCTGTGTTCCTGACCAAGTTGGAGCACGTCGAGCTGGTATGGGCGAAGAATAACGAGATTGAGGAAGGGAAAATGTTGGATGTTCTTGAGGCCCGCCACAGCTGTGGGGTGGTGATTGGCGTGAGAGGTGGGAAAGAGCTGAAGGAGGAAACCTTGACCAAGATTCAGAGCTTGAGAGCACGCGGGATGGTGGTATGCTTATACTGATGAGATGTAGGACTTGTCACCGTCTGAGGAAGTGATTCGCAGACAGGCCCCTACTGGGTGCAACTGTCTAAAGTTTTGTAGAGTAGGGACCAGTTGACTGCGGAGGAGACGATACTTGGCTACCAGTAATAGTCTAGGACGGCAGTGGCGTTGGTATAATATTTTATGAGCCAAACGAGGCACCTTTGAGAACGTAAAAGTTATCACCCTGAGATCAGGTGCCCGAAGACTCGTCTCACCAAACTTCATCATCTCCTCATATCACCGTATCCTGCGCCGTCCCGACATATAGACGTTGTTTCCTATATACGGCCTGCCGAGAATTCATCATGGACGGGGAAAAGTCAACATTGCCGCTCGATGCCATGGATTCATCGTCGAAGGGCAGCCCAGGGGGCTGGACGCGTATACACACCTGTCCTGGAAGTTCTTGATCTATGATTTTCAAGGTATCTGGACTTGTAGGTGCCGATAAAACGTAGATGAAATAGAGGTCTCATGTAGTTAATTCTTTGTGCTGTCTGCAGTTATTGGTGTAAGAGGTGGAGAAGTCCTGGAGAAGGCTATGTTGGCCAGGATCCAGGGCCTGCGAGAGCATGTACTGAGGTGGCACGACCAATGGTACTAGAATCTGCAATATTTGTAGACGTGTATGTGAGTCAATAGTGTACGTTATTTCTGTTCAAACAACCCATGTTTTTGTGGCGATTGCCTTCACTGTCCTCAACTTTGCATTCATATGGATCCTACGCTCCTTTATAAACCCATAGGACTTGAGTGAGATTCCATGGCGGATGATTTCATCATTCAACTACCGATTATAATCGTACTACCAGTAGATAACCTATCAGACTTGCGTGCATACTGCGGCTCGTACTAGCTCAATTCTGTCAATCCAGCAGGAGGAACGACATCTACGTTTTCCGGTGTTGGACGACGACAATACAAGAATTCCTGGAATTTTGGATGTGCTACAATCTATCCTCGATGAGCCCAAGAGGTTGATCATATTGTGAAACTCTGTACCTGTGAATATTTCAATGCACTGGGCTCTCCGTCACTATAGCACTGTCAGATCCGGAACATGAATCAACAAAGAAAAATGGACTCACCTAGATGAACCGGCAACTTCACGCAGCCAGGGCAGTTGGTCTATATCTGTATATGCATCGTAATCATACTGTGGTAGAGACTCATTATCGTCGTCCCTACGGCTCAGCATATTCTGCAGCTCCCCAATTACAACGACGGCCAGGACACGTTTGAGAAGTATCCATTGGCGGAATTGCTCCGAGTCTCCTAAATCCCGTAGCGGCACGTTTGCCCACCGCACTAATCGCGAGAGACACGCTGGCCAGACATTTTGCATGGCGGGATGTCGCGCCCAATCATAGAGGATACTCTCATTATGTTCTTTAATGAGAAACAACATAATTCGGAAGAGTCCGCCAATCGAAAAGAAGGAGTACTGTAGCGGGTGGAGGGGAGCTTTATGGACTTCAGAGACGGAGTCCTGCACAGATGATGCCGGAGGAAGGTTCAAAGAAGATGATATGAGACATCCCACGGCGGTGTGAGGCATCACGTTGTTCTCCGATCTCTCGCCACCACCCGAAAGTGAATGAAGGAAACACTGATAAGCAACAGAATAGAACTGCATGTCTGGAAGTATAAGTTTCATCCGAGATTGGTAATTGTCAATAATGGTGAAGATCTTTTGTGCAAGTGGTTGAAGGTCTGGGCTGACGATGACAAAAGCCTCGGAGGAGAGCAAGGAGTAAAACACATCCAGGACGTACGGCGTGATGTGCGAGTTCTCCTGAGCGAGATTATGGAGGAGAACACCGGTGCATTCGACGATGGTAAGGGAAGTTTCGATTAGCTGCTTTCGATCTAAGGCATGCGCTGATTCGCACAATCTCTGCTGCATACGGGGGATGAATGCAAGAATGATACGCTGATCAAGATCGAAGGAACTAGTAGCGGCAGACATTTGAAAGCGATAACGAAACCCCCAGTAGACCAAGAATTTGTCAAGAATATACCCCCTCATCTCATCTGTAGGCTTGTCGATAGTAGTGACATCCCCGCTCTCGCTTGTAGGCCGGGGTCTCGCAATGATTTTCATAAGCTCCGGCTCTAATTCTAAAACAGCGCTGCCACGGCGGAGCGGGAAGGGCATGGCGGCATTGACCAGCGCCTTCCACACCGCGGAGTGCAAGGTGAGGGACGAGCGCTGGGGACCTTGAAGGATTCCGAGCAAAACAGTTAATGCCTTCTCGAAACTTGTCATCGAGTACAGTACCATCTTCAGCTGCTCATTAGAGCACCGATCTGCCACGCGAACACGGTCGGAGGAGAGGTCGCCGAGGTCATAATTGGGGCGAAGAAGTACATATGCTCTACACCAGAGCTCCAATTCTCTGTCGGCGCCAGGAGATGGCACAAGTGGCTCTATCTGCTCTATCTGCTGGTGCAGAGATACCACAAATGTGGATAGGCATTCATCCGATAGACATTTCAAAGCGGTAGATGTCATCCCAGAACAAGCTTGCAGCACACTTTGGTGCACGGATGAATTGGATGTGGAGGAGTACAGCCACTGCAACGATTGCGCATCCACTTTCGCGGCCCATTTTTGAACGTGGTCGTACTCGATTTCCTTCAGAGGACGTTTTCGGCGTCGAAAAATGCTCTCGCGTCTTTGCCGGTACATGACCAACCGAAAATTGTCGTGATCACGGCCAAACACGTGAGAATACGGATATTGTCGTATGAGGGCGATACGTGGAATAAGAGAGTCGTTGATGAACTGATATAGAGGGTGGACGTAAAGCGTCAATGGTACCTTGAATGGACAGTAGGGATATACAACGGGGAGGATTAGGGCAATGATGTAGGCCGTGTATGTTGCTGCACAGATGATAGACACTAGCCAGGCCACTTTCATGCCAAGAGAGAACAAGAAAATAGCGAGGCCAGCAAAAAAGAGGGCCAACGAAACATGGAGGAGGACCGGAAGCATTCCGATGATCATGGGAACCTGCCACGCTTGTAGACCAGCGTATCGCATATGTCGGATTCTTGCACGGTCGCGCGCGGAGCTGTCAGAGACGATGGCGACGTATTGATGGAGCCACTGCTTGACCAGAACAGCCACTAGGGCAGTGATGAGACTGAGCGTCAGACTCACGAACCACAAACTGTTCAACCACTCATCGGAAGGGGTGGGAGAAAAGAAGGCGGTAGGGGAGGGGGGAATAGAGAATTGGGAGCCGTTCGACGCCGTGGCCTTGAGGATTTCAAAGAGAAGGAGCGTAGATGCCTCGTTGTAATCTGGTTGCATGCTTTGCGACGTTTGTATCACGAATGTTGTTAGTACTGCGGAGAAGAGACCGGCCTATGTTGGTATTAGACGTTTTAGAGCCCGATTTTGAACGGAAACGTGAGACGCACAAAAACAAGCAGAACATCGATGGTATCCCGCCATTCTGCCAACATATTAGCGTCGAAATCGGCCGCTTCGTCAAGGTAGATAGACCATATTCGTGCCTTGTCGGACATTTCTTGGCCGTAAGGATCGGGAGGGTAGCGCACCTTGTAGTCGCGTGGAGCAGCACCTGAAACCATTTAAAATTAAATACCATTGCAGCAGAACAGTCAAAGCAAGTTGAACACACCGACTCCCCACGAATGCAACTGATTCTTGTTGAGTCCAAAAAACGTGCCGCTTGGAGGGTTTCTCTGAGCTCCAGGGTCAGGTGAGGGAACACGACTACCAGTTCCTGAAGGTTGGTTTGGAGGTGACTTTGCACCATTCTCATCGGTGCCTGCCATGCTAGCAAATCGATAGAAATCAAGTTAGTACAATCGGAGTCCGTAGAAAATTACAGAGTAGCTCACTTTCGATGATACGGTGGTTGTCAAGTAAGAAAGGGCGTTAAGCGCTTGCTGCTGTTTCAGTGAACATTGGCGCCGTATGCTCGTGTTGTGAGCGCTGTTCCATTACATAAGAAAACCAGAGTACGCAGTCGGTGGAATCGACACCGACACCTAAGGTGGTTGTTTGTGCCATGGTATTTAAAGTAAATCGGGGAGGCGGGCGAACAAGTTACGATCCAATAGGTAGTTGATCGCTGATGTTGATGTGCAGTGACAGATGTAGGCCCACAGATGTCCAGTCACTGGTGCTGACTCATCTTCTTGACTCCTTTCCATCTCTGTGCCATCCTTATCCTCCGTCGCAAGATTTGGACTTTATCTTCTGAAATTATCTGAATATTCTCCCTTGAAATACTCGTCACGATGAGCAGAACGGTTCAACGACACTGGTCCATCTGTAAACATTGACCGGCGAGGGATGTCTATGCTGAGGATTCAAAATGCAACGGGTACGTACTCACTGCACTTGACTGGGTAACTTACCTGAACTTGCAGGTCCAGATGTACTATACAACAGTATAGAGGCGTCGTGTCACCAAGGTTGATCTTTTTCCGAATGCCAGCATGCCCGCCTTTACTATCGTTTTCGTTCACGCCAACGTAGCGCTTCTGCCATGTCGACCTCGATGCAGCCTCATTCTCCTCTATTTAATATGGTTGGATAGAATAGAAGCGTGTCGAGTAACGGGACAATGCCTTGGGAGGAGAATATTGGATTGCCGCCGTAACAGGCGGATATACTTATGTGTCGGACTCCAATTTTCAGCAGGGAGAGCAGGGAGAGAAGACATGGTCCCAGCAGGTACCTTCGGTAATCCATGTCCACACTCTTGTCTAACGTTGACGGCCGTAGATCTCGGAAGATGATCATCGAAGGAACGTGGCGAATCTGAGAAAGTCGACAGTGAAGCACCGGCCACCCCGTAAAACTGAACCAAGAGTTGTCTACTCTTGATCTCCACTACGTGGAGACTCGCCGGGGGAAACAACTGAAAATCCGTAAGTACTCCTTTCAGGTTCATACTTGTCGTCATTAACCACGCGCAGTATCATTAGTGCTGGCGAACGTGATCCAGTAAATGCTTCAATGAAAAGTCACAGAATGGTTGAAGGAGACCATATTCCTGGTTCTCTCCACCGTGTAGTTCATCTCGATGCTCGATGAGACGAATATAGGGAAAGGACGGAAACAACACCAACACCAGCACCGTAGATCTTCATTGATGTTCATCTCAAGTGGCACTGCTACACGTGTATAACTTGGACGAAAGGAGCCCAGGAAACCTCTTCCATCCCGGGAGAGGTACGGGTCGGGGGATATTCTCGTTTGCTCGACTTGCGCACGATCCACGCACCAGGTTGACGGTCGGTGATACTATGATCCATACAAGCTCCTCCCAGGACCTGGTTATCAATCCAGAAAGGTTCATCTACGAAAACGCGGTGAAGCGTAAAACGATTCCTGAGCCATTCGTGGGAAGGGAGGTAGTACTGAAGAGACGGCGTCTGCACCCTTATTCTGATTTTCCCTCGAGAATTGTGGTTCTTCCTTGTCGATTCGCATCTGTGCAGGTAGGCGGAACGTACGAAGGTGAACATTCGATAGATGTTTGCCACAAGAGTAGGGAGGGGGGACTTGGAAGTGGTAGCCATCGAGGAACATCAACTATAACGTCGCTGGAGATTCCAGTGTTGTATTGAAGCATTGAGGGTCCCGTTTGTCTGCATTGACAGGGTAGAGAGCGGTCTGGGAAATCAACTTGTGCGGCTTATGTCTGATGCAGAGGATATGCAATATCGAAAGACTGATGACGGAGATGCCTACGTGGTGACGAGTTCGGACGTCCCTCTTTGTTGCACGCAGTTCCCGGTCGTTCGGTATGAAGAAGGATGTGAGACTGCAGATGTGCCTCAAGACTGCATTCCCCGAGTGTCGGGTATGGGCAACATCACGCGCGAACCTGTGGGAAGCAGGATACCGTGCCCGTCCCAAGCGAGACCAGGATCAGCAGTTACATTGGCTTGTCGAGGGAAATTTGATCACGGTCTATGTGGCGTTCCTTGAGAAGACAGTTCGGGAAAGGCGGTTTCGCTCTCTTTCTTTGGGTCTGTCGATGAAACGGTGCTTGTCTTCTTTCTGGTACCCGGCAACAGATGCCCGGTGGAAGAATCTGCAGTCCTCGGGTAACGGCTTCTGCTGTAGCCAGATATCGGGATAACATTTAGCGCCACAGTGCCTCAGCCTCGGGCATCGGGCATCAACAACGTTACGCGTAAACCTATTGGGATAGGTGGAGATCAGGAGACCGCGTTCGTTCCAAGGGAGAAAAGGATCAGCAGTGGGGCTGGCAATCCGAAGGTTGATATACTCGTAGAGACAACAGCGCGACGTGCTGTGGCCGGTCCCGGATCGTGAACATCAGTCATGGGCAAAAGACTACCGTTGACTATACATCTGGATTAGTCGTCTACGAAGATGGTCGGAAGACCAGGCGTCTGCGTGGTGCTTTTATATCCTTTTCTCATTTTTTTTCCAGCGGTGTTGAAGGTATGAGGATGCCTGGCAGACAGATGCTGGGGAATAATATGTTGGCCCTTGAGGAATGGCAATGACTGCCGCCCTATGTTTTTATGCTGTCCCGGACTAATAGCCTACGTGCAATGGCCGGACTCCACGTTGGCGAGCTTCGTTGCCAATAATGACAAGGGATCGGGGGATCGGTGGCGAAATCGGGTATATCGTGGGCGATGTACAGGCAAAGTGAAAAGTTTAGCGATGGAGATACGACGATCAAGGAGCTTTCGTGGTCGCAAAGATTGATTTTCGTGATCGCAGAGCAAGAGAGAAAGCTTGCGTGAAGGGATCTTTCGGTGTGGACTATCCGACGATCGTCTGCGGACAGGGCGACCAGCGACTAAGACGGCGAGTCTTTGTTGGTGATACTCAACTGCCATCAAGTGCCACTGGGAGCAAGGTTGAAGCCGCCACGGATTTGTCTTGATTATTTTTCCAAAGTGGGGTTCACGTGGTTTTCTCTCTCGTTTGTTTGAAATTTCTTAACTTTGTGGGTTTTAGCTCATCGAATCAATGCGAGTCTTCAAGCGAAAGCTGAAATTCAAGCTCAGGCTTCGAGCGTTTCTTCGGAGGGTGAAGCGTCGAGGAATGCCCTGCCCTGTCTCCTTGCTCACTTTGCCCAACGCTTCTCCAGGGAATCGCGTACTTCGTAAGTCCATTCATCTTTCCACCAGTATTCTACGTCATTAATCTCCTACAGCCGTGCAAACGTGACCAGAAAGCCCTCCGCTCTATATGCCATCGAGCGGACGTCGCACTAAGCACTACCGTGCTCTCAGCAATATTAATAAATATCACGCTCCCCTTCAACGACCTTAACCAAGACATCCTCGAATATATAGCTAGCCGACCTGCAGGCTACGTCCATGAACTAAGAATCTGTATCTGAGGATCGCATGCTGAGCGACACGCCCCGACCGATTGGGATGTGGTTGAGGGTGTCAATCCAGAAGAGAAACCTCGTTCGTCCCGTTCACGTCTCGAGACGAAAGCCAGTTCGGACGCGTTTCGCAACCTATACAAGAGGGCATTCGCGTCGATGATCAACCTACAAGTGTCCACGCTGTGGTAAGTCCAGTCACACCTCAAAAGAGAGTCTGCCACTGACATTTCTCTTCAATCATAGCATCAGCAATGGATCTCGCAAAGCCCCGCCGTTCTTCTTCGAGGACACCTTCAACAGCCTGATGAATCTGCCCACCATTGATCTTCATCTGACCCACCCCGACTTCACGCCTCCTTATTTCTCACATCTATCCCAGACCCGCAATATTCGCAAGTTTTCACTCACCGGATACCAAAATAACTCGACCCAAACGATTGAGAAGACGCTCGCACGCGTACTCGCAAATAACCATCACTTATCCGATCTCTTTCTGCATTTGATGGATCGGTGGGACCGACGTAAGACGAGCCTGGTCATCTCTGGTCTAGAGCGTGTTTTCCCTAAGGAATCAGCTATTACACTCCACCACCTCTCGTTGAAGGAAGGCAGTATAATCGCAGCTCCCCATATTTTTCAACATCTCCGCAGTCTCAAGTCACTCCAGATATCCAACGTCGATCTCTATGACACCTCGACTGGATTCTGGATTGAGCTCGCTCGGCAGGAGATACATCTTCCCTCCATCACGCTTAAGAGTCGCGGTGTGCCTTCCGCCGTCATTGACTACCTTGTCTCTGATGAGGGAATGGTTGAGTTGACGTTTGAAGTGGAGACCGACCAGGGAAACGTCTCGAAGCGAGTGTTGAGCGAGGTGGTCCCGCGTCACTGTCGCACTCTGGAGGTCCTCCAGTTGACGTCATGCTGGGGCAGTCATTGGGCTATTGGGAATCTCCCTGAGTACGTAGTGGGAGTGTCTCAATGCTCGAAACTACGCGTTTTAGGTATCGTGGTGGAAGGAAACAAGGACTTCACTGTATGTCACATTTTCGACCGTCGTCATACGCAATTCTCACTCTTCTGACAGGATCCAGTGTTGTCTTTGCTTAGGGTCCTGCCGAATCTTCAAACCCTACAACTAGTTGCTCACACGAATGACTTCACCCCGGTCGTCAAGCGTATTGAATGCATACACGACGACGAGCCACTGTTGAAGCGGCTGCAGGTCGTTGTATCTGTTTCGTATCTGGGGCGCATCAAGTTCGGGGCTGGGCGATCGGGGTAGGATTTCGATGATGAGGAGCCAGATGTGCTACGAGATGATCCATGGTATCTGGGCGCCTGACGTATTGGTGTAAAGAAGGACGCGGGTCGCCTATACACTTCTCTTTTCGGACAGTGCGTTAGGAGGACTTCCTATACCCTGCAAATACCAGCCCTGTTCCACGTGGCTTCATGGTTCATCCACCTCTATCAAATTCATCCACCCGTGACCGCGTCTGTCAGTGTTTAACGATGACAGGGAAGATCACCCGTCGCTTAACTGCCAAGTTAATGAAGGAATAACTCCAGCCGCCGAGCAACACTCACCCGATGGACGTGGACCTACAGACATCCACCTGCAACCCTGACGACGTCTATATCAGACGTTTGAAGCGCGCGCGCAAGGATATTCTGGCGAACTTTGTCTCTTAAGACTCGGGGCTGACAAACCCAGAGTAGATAAAGACATTGAGGGAACGGCTGCTGTGAATATCCACATGGGAGAAATCAAAAGAGACCGCTGTCTGATCAAAACTGGCCTCCCATACCTGGGCCCAGATATACGAAACCCCAAGCAGATACAGGCTCTGCCGTTGTGATAGACGCATTGGGTTCTCTGCTTCCTGATGGTCCAGCGCTGGTGCAGATCTGTCTCCCGCCATTTCGGAGGGACGAAAGTCAAAATTAAACGAGGAATGATAGGATGTACAGGCTTTCACTCATGATTTCCGCATGCAACAACAAATGTCGTGATAAACGCGTATCCCTGAAAAACAGGCTACTGATGGAACAACGACCGGACGTTGATTTCCGTGATACGAGTCGGAGACGGAAGGGATAACAGTGAGGGAAACTGTGGACTGCGACTCCGCTTGTCCTAGTCTGCCCGAGATAGGCGTGTTTCCGCGATGAGCGAGACTAGCTTCTAGCAGCGGTCGACGCATCATGCCGGGTCGGTCTTGGTAAACGTACCCAAGATTGATTTGTGAAGTCTAAAACTTCATCAGCGCAAGCAGGTTCGACCGCCGGCAGGGCGCTGACATGCAGGCGTTCTTGTGGATCTATTATCTTTCATTTTGTAGGGAGTCCACTGGATAATAATGTGCACCGAGTTATTCAAGCTGCCAAGCCCGAGTGCAACGAGTCTCGCGTCTTCACAGAGACCCTCGAACCACATGTTTGCAGTGAAATTTGTAGGTACAGCTAAGAGCTTGAAGTGAAAGAAATGAAAAGTCGCTGTATTCAAGACAGAGAGGATCAGAAAACATGACGCATGCTTAGTCATCCAGAGTTTCTTCTTACCAGCTCATCATTAGCGCCACCACCGTATGCATCTACACTCCGTGTCGGTCTTGGCTCTTGGCTGTGTCTCTTGGCTTTGCCTAGATTTACCGCGGCAGGATGGCGAGCGGGAAAAGTCAGTACCGAACGGCCAGTGATTCGGCTCGAGATGTGCACGTACGTACATCATCTACGTGTTTCCTGTGTCGAGATCTCCAATCTTGTAGGTCCAGGCGCATCCTTACTTCGTGGATGTTGACCAATAATACTGGCTCTCTGTACACAACCTCGGCACGATAGATACGAGTCTTTCTTGTCTGGGGGTTTCGTGAACAGGCCGGCACTGTCTGGTCAAGTTACCGGCGGGAACGTCCCAAGGGATACATCCCGCCTCGTTCATCTTAGACACGAGAAACATGGACCCATAGGCGCCCTCGTTCGTGTTTCAGATCTGTCTCTACAATCTCATCTTAATATGAACTATTGTAGATTACGGCGGCGGTGGAACTCGATCCCGACAAACGGCAGGCAGATCCCTCCGTGGTTTACGCTTCCCAGAAGACGCGTATATGATAGCCGAGCGCACCGCCAAGTGACCGGATTCTTGAAGAGAACGTCAGTTCGCGCCACTACTACGAAAGGCGCTCTCCTCCCGTTGCGAAGGAAAGGCGAGTCTCTGGACTCGGTATCTCTCCCGGTCGAGTGCAGTACACACGAGAAACGTGGACCCACGTCTCGTGTCAGATCCTGTTGATTTCAGACCATATGAAAAGAAAGGAGCAAAGGTTTGTTACCTTCTCCCCGCTACTCGGCAGGGTGTCTTGTGAACTCGGTGCCTTTCCCCAGTGTTCCCTGTCAAGCGTGGTCAGTTACCGGCAGGGAAGTTCCAAGGGATACATCTCGCCTTGTTCATGACGCCTCGTTCCATCTGTTGTAGATCACGGCATAGCAGAACCGGAGGGCGGTTGAACTCGATTCTGATGCCTTTAGACGCACCTCGCGTGATCGATGACGCATAGTACTCTGCTCCAGTTACGAAGGGAAGACGCTGTTTCCAAACATGTATGTGGTTTCCCTGTCAAGCGCGCGGTCTCTATGGACTCAGTATTGGGTACAGATGTCTAGACTCGGCACCTTTCCCACCTCGCTTTATATGGACTCGCTGTCAAGCGCGGTACATATAGCATCAAGCCCCTGCTTCTTGACGCCAAGTCAACAGCAGAACAACGTCTGTTTCCCCACATCCAAGCCGGCTCGCCGCCGCAGGGGACAATGTTCAGCCGGTGGGCGAATGTCTAAATTGGAGGATCTGCAACAGTGACGTGTGATCGGGAGAGGTGGACCTACGAGTGTCAACTAGAGTGCTGATAGTGACATACGTGCTGGGTTAGTATGTGGGCGGGGCGCCGTCGCGTTCTCATGACGTTCTCAGTCTGGCTTAGGGCACGGAGAGAATTAGCTTACTTGTACTCGAGTCGAGATACATAATCTAGATGGGACCGAAGATGTTGCAGAGGGAGTACAGTGCTTTCGATATTTGTAGACACCGTATTATTGTATTATTATGATAGCACGGGCATAGTTGTAAACCATGATTGGAATTGAGGACGCGTGGAATGGATGACACGTCACGATAGGTCATGGTATGTGATGCTGAGAAAGGGTACAACGAACGAGGATTAAGGAACTAGAATGCGCCGATTGGGAGTACGGTAACTGCTTTGGCCTCTGATGCGAGCAACTCGAAGAGGCCGACGTAGTAAGCGATGAAGGCGGTGATGATACCGAATGCGCCCCCTGAGTTGGCGAGACTGGGAAGGTGTGAGCTGATGGAGATGTTAAGAATCAGAGTATTTTGAGTAATACACGAGGTAATGAAAACCCGAGTAAAACCCAAGTCGTGAGCAAGGATGTTCGAGAGCCGAGTTCCAACCACCAAGAGGGATCCGTAAGGGTGCTAACAAGCGCTAGGCGTAGTTAACGAGGTTGTCAGCAAGCGCTAGGCGTAACTGACAGGGTTTCCAACAAGCGCTAGGCGTAGTTGGAAGGCAAACGGAACGGCAAGCGCTAGGCGTAACCGATCAGATATGCTTAGATCACACAGTGAAGTGGACTTTGAAGAGTAGTAAAATTAGCTTAAGATCCTAATACAATTTATCTACGAGTTTATATACTAAGGGAAGGTTTGAGTCATTATTATTCTACAATGTTCCATTATATTCTAGTATTGGTACGAAGAATCGAGAAAGTAACAGAAAGTAATAGAAAATACAAGTGAGTCACTGTTAAGACCGAGAAGGCCGAGTATGGGCATGTGTTGACTCATGCACCAAGTCAACGGATACGTGAAATCCATAACAGGAGAGGAGGAGAGAGAAGACGTACGCCATGCGGATGGTAGCCTTGCGGACAGCGCGGACAACTCCTAACAGGCGGGAAGCATAGACGTGACAGGAAGACAGCCGAAGTGGATGATGAACGTGGCAGACTTGCGGAGTGCTGTAAAGGGGAAAGACGAACAAGAATAGAACTGTGACCACTATCCAGGAGAACAGGTACACGGCAAGGGCAGAAGAGGGCCCGGATGCAGCAGCGCTGTATGCGTCCATGGTGGCGAACGCGGCATATGAGGGTTACGGGAGACCTTCATGTATGCTGCATTTCACATCCGAGGTCCAAAAATTGTAGCCGTCGACTGGCTCATCAGCACTCCCTCCCGTCCTAGCTAAGAATAGAGGACACCCGTACCCCCTGCATCTCTATCCGCCCTAACAATAGCCACATCCATCCCATAGACACCTCTCTCGGCCTGCACACACCCTCCCGTCTCTTCCGCTCGTTGCTTCCCGTTCCTATGCTTGTCTGTTCTGCACGCACTCGAGTTAGTGATGAAAGCGCAGCGGGAAGCAAGCCTACGTACCCTAGCGAGCTCGTCCCAAATACCACCCGAGTCCCTGCTCCCATCACCCTTATCGATGGCGCAACACGCGTGAACCGTCCCTCTGAAAAGATGGCCTAAGGGGAGGTACAGCTATGTGGAATGTTGCGTACCATGGGAGATGTTGAAGCGTCGTCGACGCGGAATTGAACTGCAACGAGCGAAAGGGGACCTGATCAACATGAGCAAGGCTGAATTGGTCGCAATGGTAATACACGCACCTCCGCCCATACATCTAGCACTCCCTCAGGAATATCATCCGCCATCCCTCCCTTGGAACCGTCAGCCCTCGTTCAAGTCGGTTTGAGGAATGGCTAGTGGCTTACCGAAATGGCCATGCCCCTACTAATTGTCGAATTCGTGCTCGTCGGTAGCATACGGAGCTGCTCTGATAGACGCCGCATAAGCCAAAGATGAAAAAACAAATGGGGACAGTCGCGTACCATTGTGTATGCTACGTGAACGGAAGGCTTTGTCACCGCCGAGATGTGAAAAGTTTACCTCTCTTGATTTTTCTCGCCCATTTCACGCATCGTCGGGACACACGACGGTAGACATACGGCTGAACGAAACGATAAAGAGAATAGAATCAAAACTGAGCTCAACGCCGAGCTCGACGACGAGATCGTGGCATTCAAGAAGTAAACACTCGATTACCAAAAAGTCGCCCAAACGGGCTACTTTTCGGTCACGAGACCACGACGCGTCCACCCACGCGACTCAAGTCAAGTCAAATTCTCGCTCATTATTCAACGACCGCGGTGGCCTCGGCATGAGGAGAGTGGTGACGTTGAGGAGTGCATCAACAAGAGAAGGAAGCTCTGTTAAGGTGGATATCCTCTGCAGTGGGGCTCAGGACTTCTGACTGGATGTAGTGAACGAGTGGACTCAGGAGAGGGCAAGGAATTTTTGACACTTGGGAATCGACCGGATCATGATGTGGGCGAATAGGTGCTCTCGAGTTCTGTGGAGGAAGATACTGCTTGCTCGCCCCTGACAAACTCTAGACTGCACACCGAAAAGCACTCGTTCATTTGCTGATGTCTTCTCATACTCTTGCGGTCGAGGTGCTTAGGTGGGCTGAACGTTGGTACCCTCCTGTTCCGCGAGAGGATCGTTTATTCCGTTATTGCCATACAGAGGTTGAACGTTGAACGTTGAAGACGAAGCCCACGTCTTGCTGGAACAGATCAATTGCAATCCTTGCGATCCCAGTTCTTCTGCAAAGTTTTCCTGATCGGCTCTCATTCTTGCTCCACCCCTTTTGTCTGTCTCGTTTGCTTTTTATAACAACTTGTTCGCCTTCAGTCGTTTGCAACTCAACGCTCCATCTCTAGATCGAGGCTCAGGTTCCGAACATTTCTTACGAGAATGAGGTATCGTCATGAGCATTGCCCTTGCTCATTTTGCCCTACGAAATACTCCAAGACATTGCATCCTTCGCAAGCTCCTTCGTCTTGCCGCTAACATCCTATGACATTAATCCCCTACAGTTGTTCATATGCGACCAGAAGATTCTTGGTTTTGAGCAGATGATGTGCTGCACGCTGCCATCCTCTCAGCTCTCGTCTTCCCCTTGAGCTACCTTGACCAGGATGTCTCCCTAATCAAGAACTTGCAAGTTACGTCACAAGCTGAGAGTTTGAATATGGGGCTCGCGTTCCAAGCAGAGTGCCCCGCTCAATAGGGTATAGAGGTGATGTAGAAAGCAGACATCGTTTGACTTGCGCGCACGTTCAAATAAAAGCTACTGTGAAACTCTGTTGCTGGTTAACTTGTAGGCATCTTCGTACCTTTGGCAAGTTCAGCCAAACGTCAAAGAGAGTCCACTACCAAAAATTATTGACTTGTAGTATCGACAAAAGGTTCAGCGAAGCCCCACCGTTCTTATTTCAGTGATCCCCAATCTACATCCAGAGTTTACCCTTCTATAGTTATTACTTCTATCCTAGTTTCGTAGCATCTGGTTCCGCGTCGCATATGCAGGAATTCCTGGAACTTGGGGTGTTTTGCAATCCACCCTTATGAGCCTAAGAGATTAACCACATTGCGAAACACCATACCTGTGCGTATTCCACTGCGTTGTACTCTCCGTGACTATGGCGTCGTCAGATAGTGGGAACATGAATCAATAAAGAAAAATAGACTCACCGAGATGAACCGCCAACTTCATGCAGCCACGGCAGTTGCTTTACATCTGTATATGCCGCGTAATCATACCGTGGTAGAGACTCGTCGTTGCTATGGCCCAGCATATTCTGCAGCTTTCCAATGACAACGACAGCCAGAACACGTTGGAGAAAGTCCCATTCGCGGGATTTCTCTCCTGATGCCCACCGCACTAATTGCGGAAGACACTCTGGCCAGACATTTTGCATGGCGGGATGTCGCGCCCACTCATAGAGGACACTCTCATGATGTTCTTTAATGAGAAGCAACATCACTTGGAAGAGTCCATCGATTGAAAAGAGGGGATAATGTAACGGTTTGAGGGGAGTTTCATGGGATTCGGAGTCTTCCATAGATAAAGCTGGAGGCAGGTTCAGGGAAGATGATATGAGACGTCCCAGGGCGCGAGGCGTCACGTCGTTCTCCGAGCTCTCGCCACCGCCCGCAGGTGAATGGAGGTAACACTGATATACAACAGAATAGAACCGAATGTTTTCGTTCATCCAATATTGGTACCTGTCAAGGATGCTGAATATCTTGTGTGCAAGTGTTTGAAGGTCCGGGCTGACGACGACAAAAGCCTCGGAGGAAAGCAACCTGTATAACATATCTAGGACAGACCTGATGCCCAAGCCCTCCTGGACGATATTATGGCAGAGAATGCCGGTGTATTCGATGATGGTAAGGGAAGTTCCGATTAGCTGCTTTCGATCTGAGGCATGCACTGATTTGCACAGTCTCTGCTCCATTCGGAAGATAAATGTGAGGATGATACTCAGATCAAGAGTGAAGGAGCTGGTGGCGGTAGGCGCTTTGATGCGAACCGTCGGGATAACAAATAAAATGTGAAAAATGTGCCCCCTCATCTCATCTGTAGGCTTGTCGATAGTAGTGACCGCCCCGCTCTCTCTTTTAGACAAGGGTCTCGCAATGATTTTCATAAACTCCAGCTCTAATTCTAAAACCTCGCTGCCATGGATGGGGATGGCAGCATTGACTAGTGCCTTCCAGACCGCAGAGTGTAGGGTGAGGGAAGAGCGCTGCGGGCCTTGAAGGATTCCGAGCAGAACAGTGCATGCCTTCTTGGGACTTGCCATGGAGTACAGTGCCATCTTCAGCTGCTCATTGGAACACCGATCTGCCATGGGATCACGGGCGGAGGAGTATTCCGAGCCGGGGCGAAGTACATATGCCCACTGCTCATTGGAACACTGATCTGCCATGCGAAGACAGTAGAGGGAGAGGCAAGGGGCATCATTGGGGTTAAGAAGTGAAGTTGCTCTATAGTAGAGCTCCAATTCTCTTTCGGCGCCAGGAGACGGCACAAGTGGTTCTATCCGTTCCATCTGCTGGTGCAAAGATACCACAAATGCGGATCGGCATTCATACGGAAGGCATTTCAAAGTGGTGGACGTCATCCCAGAGCAGGCTTGCAGCACACTTTCGTGCACGGATGCATTAGATGTGGAGGAGTGTAGCCATTGCAGTGAATGCGCATCTACTTTGGCAGCACACTTTTGAACATGATTGCGCTCGATTTCCTTCAGAGGACATTTTCGATGTTGCAAAATGAAGTCGCGTCTTCGCTGATACATGGCCAACTTGCGATCTTGATCGTGATCGTCTTTGCGGTCGGGACCAAACACGTGCGTATACGGATAGTGTCGTATGAGGGCGATGCGTCGAATAAGAGAGTCGAGGAATTGATACAGAGGGTGAACATAAAGCGTTAATGGCACCTTGAATGGACAATAGGGATAGACGATGGGGAGGATTAGGGAAACGATATAGGCCGTGTATGTCGCTGCACCGATAATAGACACTAACCAGGCCACTTTCATGCCCAGAAAGAACAAGAAAACAGCGAGGCCAGCAAAAAAGAGTGCCAACGAAACATGGAGGAGGACAGGAAGCATTCCTATGATCATTGGTACTTGCCACGTCTGTAGTCCAGCGTATCGCAAGTGTCGGATTCTTGCACGATCGCGCGCAGAGCTGTCGGAGACGATGGCGACGTATTGGTGGAGCCACTGCTTGACTAAAACTGCTACGAGGGCAGTGATGAGACTGAGTGTCAGGCTCACGAACCACAAACTGTTCAACCACTCGTCGGAACGGCTGGGAGAAAAGTTGAAGACGGTAGGGGAGGAAGGGATAGATAATTGGGAGCCATTCGACATCGTGGCATTGAGTATTTGAAAGAAAAGGAATGCAGATGCCTGGTTGTAATCAGGTTGCATGGTTTGTGACGTTTGGACCACGAATGTCGTAAGTACCGCAGAGAAAAGACCAGCCTATATTGTTATCATTAGCCTTGAGCCCGATTTTTCAAGGAAATGTGAGACGTACAAAGACAAGCAGGACGTCAATGGTATCCCGCCACTCTGCCAACATATTGGCGTCGAAATCGGCCGCTTCGTCAAGGTAGATGGACCATATTCGTGCCTTATCGGACATCTCTTGGCCATAAGGATCAGGCTGAGGGTAGCGTGCCTTATAGTCGCGTGGAGCAGCACCTGAAGCCATTTAAATTAAATAACATCGCAGCAGAACAGTCAATGCGAATTGAACACACCGACTCCCCAGGAATGCAGTTGATTCTTGTTCAGTCCAAAGAACGTGCCGCTTGGGGGGTTCCTCTGAGCTCCAGGATCTTCGGGGATAGCTGTTGAACGAACATTATCCCCCATTGCTGAAGGTTCGTTCGTGGGTGCTTCTGCTCCATTCTCATGGGTGTCTGCCATGCTGGTAAAGCGATGGAAATAAAATTAGTATAATCGACGTCCATAGCGCAAACGACTCACTTTGGAAGATATAGTGGTTGTCAAGGAAGAAAAGGCGCTAAGCGCTTGCCTGTGCTGTTTGATTGAACATTGACGCCGTATGCTCGTGCTGTGCTGTTCCAAAAAAAGATCAAGTAATCAGGAACAGCCTGAAGGCAGTCCAGCAATAATTCGACATCTCATTGCATCAAGACGAACGTGAATGTCGAGCGCTGAAGCGTCACTGATGCTGACTCATCATCTTGACTTCTGTCCTTCATCTCCGCCTCGTTTTTCGTTACTGTATTCTGCGTCACAAGGTCCTTTATTTCTGAATATTCTCGGCTTGCTATGCTCTCTACAATGAAGGAAAACAGCACTGTTGATCCACTCGTTAGCGTTACCGGAGGACGTATACACGCTAAAGCGCACGGGCTGGACACGTACGTATGCTGGCTATGCTCTTGACTTGGTACTAAATCTAACCTTGTAAGTCTAGGTTTAACAGCATAGAAGCTGCTTTACGCCTTTACTTCTCTGTCGTCGGACCATGCTACTCGCATTTACTATCCGAATTGTTCACGCCAACTTCGCGGCAATTGTAGCATGAACACCTCAATGCAACCGCTTTATGTCTGCCTCTTCTCCTCGGATTCAACACTGTGCGACGGATAGAAGAGTGCAAAGTAATTTGAGAATGCGTCAGGAGAAGGACATTGGTTGACACCCCAAACAGATTGTTTTTGGTTTAGCAGGTCGTACTGCTTGCATGATCAGAGGATACATAACATGCGCAGGGGCTGTATGGGGTTATAATGTAAGCACCTCTAGTATTCCATGGCCGCAGATTCGTCTGACTTTGGCGGGTGTAGATCACCGAAGGAACACAGTGAATCTAGGAATGTCGACAGTCCATAGAGCACAAGTCACACCGTAAAACTGAAGCAAGAGTCGTCCGCTCTCGATCTCTACGGCGTGGAGACTTGCCGAGGAAATGAATTGAGAATCTGTAAGCACACCGCCAAGTGACCAGATCCTTGAAGAAAACGTCAGTGTGCGCGTCAACAAACAATGCTAGGCGCTCTCCTCTAGTTGCGAAGGAAAGGCGTGTCTCTATCTCTCCCAAACGTGTATGTTGTTCCCTGTCAAGCGCGCCGTACTTATTCTTTTGCCTAGCGCGCAGAAACTACTCGCCCTCCCGCTTTGTCTCCGCCTCGTTCATCTCAGACGCGAGAAACATGGGCCCACACTTTATGTGTTTAAGATCTTTCTCTCTGGAGAACCGGCGGAGCGGTTGAACTCCATCCCGATTCCCGACACGGTACGCGAGAACGGTCGGGAGTAAATGCACCCATAAACAGGTACGTCCCAGTCAGAATACCAAATCTCAGTAAAACTAACATGGGAAGCTTAGATTTGGCTTAGATTTAGCTCGATATACGAAGAATTTGCCACCCTCTCACCAGTGAAATGTTTTCGAGCTCTGGACTCGGTATCTTTCCCACCTCGCTCTATATGGGCTTGCTGTCAAGCGCGGCACATATAACATCAGCCCCTGCTTCCTGATGCCAAGTTAACAGCGTTTCCCCACATCCCAGCGGACTCGCCGCCGCAGGGGACAATGTTCAGCCGGAGGGCGGATGTCTAAATCGGGGGATCTGCAAAAGTGACGTATGATCGGGAGAGGTGGACCTACGAGTGTCAACTGGAGACATATTCGACGTGATAGTAACCTACCGTGCTGGGTTAGTATGTGGGCGAGGCGACGTCGCGCCCTCGTGACGTTCTCAGTCTGGTTTAGGACACGGAGAGAATTAGCGGCTTACTTGTACTTGAGTCGAGATACATAATTTAGATGGGACTGAAGGTTTTAGTGTACTTGCAGAGGAGTACAGTGCTTATGATGTTTGTCCCGTATGATATCGTACTACTGTATTATAATCGCAGCACTTGTTATCATTGTAAACGATGATTAGAATTAAGGACACGTGGAATGGACGACACACCATGATGGGTGATGCTTTGATGATGAGAAAGTGTACAACGAACGGAGGTCCGATAAAATTAAAGAAGTAGAATGCGCGGATTGGGAGTACGGTAACTGCTTTGGTCTCTGATGCGAGCAACTTGGAGAGGCCGGCGTAGTAAGCGATGAAGGCGGCGATGATGCCGAACGCGCACCCCGACTTGCCGAGACTGGGAAAGTCTGAGCTGATGGAGAGAATGAGGAGAGAGGAGACGTACTTGGTGCGGATGGTAGCCTTGCGGGCGGCGCGGACAACTCTAAACAGGCGAGAAGCATAAAAGTGTCAGAAAGACAACCGAAGAGTGCGATGAACGAGGTGGACTTGCGGAGCGAGGTGCGGAGTGAGGCGATGCTGCGTACACCGAGGTTAACAATCATTGATAAGGGGAAGGAAAGGGACGAACAGGAATGGAGCGGTGTGAAGGCAAACAGGTACACGGCAAGGGCAGAAGAGAACTCGGATGCATCAGCGCAGTATGCGTCCATGATGGCGAACGCGGCATATGAGGGTTATGGGAGACCTTCATGTATGCTGCATCTCACATCTGAGGCCTATCTGAGGTCCGAAACCCGTCGTCGTCGACTGGCTCGCCGTACCCCCTGCATCTCGAATGCCACATCCGTCCCATAGACACCTCCCTCGGCGTGTACACACCCTCCTGTCTCGTCCGTTCGTTGTTTCCCGTTCTTATGCTTATCTGTTCTACACGCACTGGGGTTAGTGTCGAAAGCGCCGCGAGAAGCAAGCCTGCGTACCCTAGCGAGCCCGTCCCAAACACTGTCCGAGTTCCTGCTCCCATCACCCTTATCGATGGCGCAACACACGTGAACCGTCCCTCTGAAAAGACAGCCTAAGTGGAGATAAAGCTATGTGGAATGTCACGTACCGTGGGGGATGTTGACGTGCCGTTGACGCGGAGTTGAGCTGCAAATAGCGAGAGGGGACCTGATCAACGTGAGCAAGACCAAATCGTTCAAAAGACAATACACGCACTTCCGCCCATTCATCTAGCACTCCTTCGGGAACCATCATCCGCCATCCCTCCCTTGCAATCCTGACAGCGGTGGCCGTTAACCCTCATTCAAGTCAGTTTAGGGAATGGCTTACCGAACCCAATGCCCATGCTCCCAGCAATCTGTTCAATTCGTGTTCGCCGGTCACCGTTGGGCGGATTTCGTCGTTATTTCCAGCATACGGAGCTCTTCTGATAAACGTCTTATAAGCTAAACGCGAAGAAAATAGGGAAAAGTCATGTACCATCGCGTATGCTGCATGCATTCGTCGGCGCCGTGTTGCGAAGCGAGCCTTGAGAAAGAAAAGGAACGGTAAACCACGTAGAACGAGAGTCAGTGCACATTCCCTCACCCGGTAATCAAATCATGCTGCTGGAAATCCCGTTAGTAAAGGCTGTCAACGCCGAGATGTAAAATGCCTACCTTTCTTGATTTTTCTCGCCCATTTCATGCGTTGTCAGGACACACGATGGCAGACATAGGGCTGAAAGAAGGAAATAAGAAAGAGATAAGGAGAATTAAATCAGAACCGAGCTCACTGTCGAGCTTGACGACGAGACACCAATCGACGTGGCAGTCAAGAAGGAAGCACAAAAAGTCGCCCAAACGAGCTACTTTTCGGTCACGAGACCACGACGAGTCCAAGGACGCCAAGTCCAACTCTCGCTCATTCTACGTTCATGTTCACATCGAGGCTCAGACTCCGAATACTTCTTACGAGAGTGATGTATCGTCGTGAGCATTGCCCCTGCTCAGTTTGCCCTATGAACTACTCCAAGACATCGCGTACTTCGCAAGCTCCTTTGTCTTGCTGTTAACTCGAATATCCTAAGGCATTAATTCCATACAGCTGTTCATATGTGACTAGAAGATTCTTGGTTCTGAGCGGACGATGTGCTGCGTGCTACTGTCCTCTCAGTTCTCGTCCTCCCTTTAGGCTACCTTGACCGGGATGTCCTCCGATGTCTCCCTAGCCAAAAACTTGCAAGCTACGTCTTAATGTCGGGGTTGCTTTCCGAACAAAGTGCCCTGTTCAATGGGGTATGGATCAGGGTGGCGATGTAGAAAACATACATCGCGTGGGTTCAAGGAAAGGCTACTATGGAACTCTATATGATACCGCTTTTGCATTGTTGTTTAACTTGCAGACATTCAAGTACTGGTGGTAAGTTCAGTCAAATGTCAAAGACAGTCTACTACCGATATTTATTGGCTCGTACTATCAACAATAGGTTCCGCGAAGCCCCGCCGTTCGCATTTCAAAACGTGTTCAAAGTGGTCCCCTTCTATAGTCCTTACACCCATCCTAGTCTCGTAGTGTCTAATTCCGCGGCGCTTATTCATTAACAGCGTCTTCTTGTGATGGCAGGCGAGGATGCAGGTATTCCTGGAACTTGGGGTGTTTTGCAATCTACCCTTATGAGCCCAAGAGATTAACCATGTTGTGAAACACCGTACCTGTGCATATTCCACTGCGTTGTGCTCTCCGTCACTATGGCGCCGTAAGGCAGTGGGGACATGAATTAAAATGGACTCACCGAGATAAACCGCCAACTTCATACAGCCACGGTACTTGGTCTGCATCTGTATACGCATCGTAATCATACTGCGGTAGAGACTCGTTGTCATCGCTATGGCCCAGTATATTCTGCAGCTCCCCGATTACAACGATGGCCAGAACACGTTTGAGAAAGGCCCATTGGCGGAATTGCTCCCATTCTCCTGAAGCCCGTTGCGGCACTTTTGATGTCCACCGCACTAAGCGCGAAAGACACTCCGGCCAGACATTTTGCATGGCGAGATGTCGCGCCCAATCATAGAGGATACTCTCGTTATGTTCTTTAATGAGAAGCAACATAACCTGGAAGAGTGAGTCGGTCGAAAAGCGGGGATAATGTTGCGGGTCGAGGGGAGTTTCATGGGATTCAGAGTCGTCCATAGATGAAGACGGAGGCAAGTTCAAAGAAGATGATATGAGACGTCCCACGGCAGTGTGACGCATTACGTCGTCCTCCGATATTTCGCTACCACACGCAGGTGAATGGAGGTAACACTGATATGCAACAGAATAGAACCGCATTTTTTTTGGAAGTATATCGTTCATCCAATATTGGTACCTGTCAAGAATAATGAATATCTTGTGTGCAAGTGTTTGAAGATCTGGGCTGATGACGACAAAAGCCTCGGAGGAAAGCAACCCGTATAACATATTCAGGACAGCCCTGATGCCCGAGCCCTCCTGGACGAGATTATGGTAGAGAATGCCGGTGCATTCGACGATGGTAAGGGAAGTTTCGATTAACTGCTTTCGATCTGAGGTATGCGCTGATTTGCACAGTATCGGCTCCATTCGGAAGATAAGTGTGAGGATGATACGCAGATCAAGAGCGAAGGAGCTGCCGAGCTGGTGGCGGTAGACGTTTTAATGCGAAGCCGCAGGTGATAAGATATAAAGCCAAGAATGCACTCCCTCATCTCATCTGTAGGCTTGTTGATAGTAGTGACCTCCCCACTCTCTCTTTTAGACAAGGGTCTCGCAATGATTTTCATAAGCTCCAGCTCTAATTCTAAAACAGCATTGCCACGGCGGGGCGGGATGGGGATGCCAGCATTGAATAGTGCCATCCAGACCGCAGAGTGCAGGGTGAGGGAAAAGCGCTGCGGGCCTTGAAGGATTCCGAGCAGAACAGTTGATACCTTCTTGGAATTTGTCATCGAGTACAGTACCATTTTCAACTGCTCATTGGAACACCGATCTGCCATGCGATCACGGTCGAAGGAGAGGCGAATGGAGTCATACTTGGGGCGCCGCAGAAGTAGATACGCTCTGTAGCAGAGCTCCAATTCTCTTTCGGCACCAGGAGACGGCACAAGTGGCTCTATCCGCTCAATCTGCTGGTGCAGAGATACCACAAATGTGGATAGGCATTCATCCGGCAGACATTTCAAAGTGGTGGACGTCATCCCAGAACAAGCTTGCAGCACACTTTGGTGCACGGATGCATTAGATGTGGAGGAGTGCAACCATTGCAGTGATTCTGCGTCTACTTTGGCAGCGCACTTTTGAACGTGTTCGCGCTCGATTTCCCTCAGAGGACGTGTTCGGCGTCGTAAAATGCTCTCCCGTTTTAACTGGTACCGTGACATGAGGAAGACATCAGTACGATGGCGGCGAAACATGTGGGTATACGGATAGTGTCGTATGAGGACGATACGTGGAATAAGAGAGTCATTGACGAACTGATACAGAGAGTGGACGTAAAGTGTTAATGGTACCTTGAATGGACAGTAGGGATATACAACGGGGAGGATTAGGGCAATGATGTAGGCCATGTATGTTGCGACACCAATGATAGACACTAACCAGGCCACTTTCATGCCCAGAGAGAACAAGAAAATAGCGAGGCCAGCAAAAAAGAGCGCCAACGAAACATGAAGGAGGACAGGAAGCATTCCGATGATCATGGGAACCTGCCACGCTTGTAGACCAGCGTATCGCATATGTCGGATTCTTGCACGATCGCGCGCAGAGCTGTCGGAGACGATGACAACGTATTGATGGAGCCACTGCTTGACCAAAACAGCGACGAGGGCAGTGATGAGACTGAGTGTCAAGCTCACGAACCACAAACTGTTCAACCACTCGTCGGAACGGCTGGGAGAAAAGTTGAAGGCGGTAGGGGAGGAAGGGATAGAGAATTGGGAGCCGTTCGACATCGTGGCATTGAGTATTTGAAAGAAAAGGAATGCAGATGCCTGGTTGTAATCAGGTTGCATATTTTGTGACGTTTGGACCACGAATGTTGTAAGTACCGCAGAGAAAAGACCAGCCTATATCGTTATCATTAGCCTTGAGCCCGATTTTTCGAGGAAATGTGAGACACACAAAGACAAGCAGGACGTCAATGGTATCCCGCCACTCTGCCAGCATATTGGCGTCGAAATCGGCTGCTTCGTCAAGGTAGATAGACCATATTCGAGCCTTGTCTGACATCTCTTGGCCATAAGGATCAGGAGGGTAGCGCGCCTTGTAGTCCCGCGGAGTAGCACCTGAAGCCATTTAAAATTTAATATCATCGCAGCACAATAGTCGAAGCAAATTGAACACACCGACTCCCCACGAATGCATCTGATTCTTGTTCAGTCCAAAAAACGTGCCGCTTGGAGGGTTTCTCTGAGCTCCAGGATCTTCAGGGATAGCTGTTGAATGGACATTATCCCCCGTTGCTGAAGGATGGTTCGTGGGTGCTTCTTCTCCATTCTCGTGGGTGTCTGCCATGCTGGTAAAGCGATGGAAATCAAATTAGTATAATCGACGTCCATAGCGCAAACGACTCACTTTGGGAGATATAGTGGCTGTCAAGGAAGAAAAGCTTGCTCGTGCTGTTTGATTGAACATTGGCGCCGTATGCTCGTGTTGTGCTGTTCGGAAAAAAACATCAAGCGGTAACATTCCCAAGGTAGCTGTTTGTACCGATAACCGACAGTAATTTGACGGGGAAGATAAGTACGGCAACAAGATGAACATTGAAGCTGAAGTAAGGCAGGCCTTGAAGTCACCGACGCTGACTCATCCTCTTGACTTCTCTCCATCATCTCCGCGCCGCTCTTTGTCGCGTCGCAAGAACTGGACTTGATCTCGAATTTCTTAGCCTGGCATGCTCGCTACGATGGTGGAAGGCGTTGACGGAGGACGTATCCATGCTAAGGATTCGTCGTGGAAGGGCTGAACACGTACGTATACTGGTCATGCTCTTGACCTGGTAATATATCTGACCTTGTAGGTCCAGATTTTGCAGCATAGAAGCCACTTTACACTTTGACTTCTCTCTTGTCGACCATTATGATGCTCGCCTTTCTTATCCGCTTTATTCACGCCAACGTAACGCTTGCAGCCGCTTCATTTTCTTGTCTTTTTTCCCTCAGATTCAATCAGATCGACAAATAGCAGAGTGTGAAGCAACTCGAAAATGCGTTACGAGGAGGATATTGGTATAGAAACATGTACTTGACATGTACTACTCGCAAGCGTAGAGACTGTATGTGTTCATATTGTAGGCGTCTTTGGTAATCCATGATCGAAACTTTGTCTAACTTTGGCGGCTGCAGATTATCGAAGGAACTCAGTGATTTTGGGAAGGTCGACAGTCCTTGGAGCACCGTCTGTCACAGAAAACTCTATCAGCAGTCGATGATATGCTTGTCCATCGTTCTTGACTCCCATGACGTGAAGACATGCAGAGGAAAAGAACCCGGATCCGTAAGTGCTTCTTTTGGGTTCATGTTGTTCGTCAATAACCATGCTTGGTATCATCAGGGCCGGTGAACGTAATTCAGGAAATCCTTCAATGAAAGGACACCGGTGCAATAGTCACTATCCGTGCAGTATCGAGCAAGATAGGATGGTTTTGTCCATTTGCCTCCCTCTGAGGAGTTTTCATACGATGCACAACATCTCTATAACGACGGGAGGGTTGAAGGAGACTATTTCTTCTCTCGAGTCCCTTTGATGCGCACGAGCTCGGAGAAAGCACGTCAAAGTCCACCTCAATTTCGGACGGATTCACCACTACGTTATGCTTGGACCGGCTTGGATAAACAGAAATTAGCAAACCTCTTTTGTTCCGAGACAGAAGGGACGGCGGTTAGGCT
Source organism: Armillaria borealis (assembly GCA_030435635.1). Lineage (NCBI taxonomy): Eukaryota > Fungi > Basidiomycota > Agaricomycetes > Agaricales > Physalacriaceae > Armillaria > Armillaria borealis. The sequence goes on along the minus strand of JAUEPT010000023.1, from coordinate 24,758 downwards.
GGTCCTACGTTCGAACCACGCCTCCCAGACTTCGGAGATACTGTGATTCCCTCCCAGGTCCTGGTTATCAATATCTACCGGTTCATCAACGACAAAAACGCGTCTGGTGAAGCTCCCGAGCATTTCGGGCGAGACCGCGTGTGCACCCTTCGTTTAGATTTTGCAACGAAACGTGGTTCTCTGTTGTCGATTCGCATCCGTCGAGGTCGCCGAAGGATATGAGGATCTATAATGTTTCCAAAAGAGTGGAGAGAGGGACCCGGAGGCCAGTCTCGTATCGAAATAGTGAGGCTGTCGACCGCCCTTGTTGATAGGATTGGTGACGTGAGATGCCTACGTGTTGACAAAGTCTGGCTGTGGCGATAGAGTTGACCGGACCCTCTCGGCCTCTTCTCGCGCGCAGTGCTCCCGCTTTCGGTACGGATATAGACAGGGACGTGGGATTGCAGATTTGCATCACGAGCTGTAGCCTTCAGTATCCAGTCCCAGAGGCATCGCCCGCGGGAAACGTCATGCGTGGACCTGCGGAGAGCAGGATTCCGCGGCCGTTCCAAGGGAGAGAAGGATTAGAAATTATACCGATTTTCCGACTGTACCGTCGATCTACGCCAAATTTACGCTTGCAGACCGCGGAGCCAGCTACTACAGTCCACATACAATCCTCCAGGTCCCGGTCATCAATCGAACGCGCCGCTAAACACCGGCCATGCGTCAGAGAACGTTGGGTAACGATCGAGGCAACTCTGCCTAAGAAGATAGTCTAGAAAAAAGCAGCGTCGCTTGCTTTGCTTAGGGGATTGCCGATGAAAACATATTTCCAGGCAACAGATGCTTCGTGTAACAATGCGGCAGCCTTTGGGTAACAGCACCCACTGTCGCCAGATACCGTCCCAGGACGCGACTTCAGTCTCGGGTATCGAGTATTTGCAACGTTACGCGTAGATTCATTAGGACAGACGGATTAGCCTTGTCTGTTCCAAGGGACCCAATGATCAACGTTGTTGGGCTTACTTACCAGTTTGATGATCGAACTACTCGCACAGAAAACACAGCGACGTGCTGTGGTCCACAGGCAATCCTCCCGGGTTGTGGTCAGCGGAACGGCAACGTTGTATATGCGTATATGCGTGCGATTTAGTATAACGGTCGCCGCGACATTTCCTCAGAAGACAGTTGGAAGACGTGGCATCTGCAGAAATCTTTTGGTTTGCCGAGGAAGATGTCCTCTTATGTTTGTTCAGTGGTGTCGGAAGGTACGAGAAGGCCTGGCAGAGGGGAGAAATTTAGCAGTCCTCGAGGAACGGCAGCGACTCGCTGGATCTTTTGATTCTATCTCAGGATAATGGTTTGCGCGTGATGTCGGGATAGTTTCATTGGGAGTGACAAGGGATCAGCGGAATCGGCGGTGAAATTGTGGATGTTGCGACTGGTGTTTGGGCGAAGTAGAGAGCTTAGCGATAAGGATACGACGAAGGAGTGTCCGTGGTCGCAAAGGCTGATTTTGGCGATAGCGGAGCAAAGGGGAAAAGCTTTCCCGACCGTGTATCCTGCGATATGGGGGGTTCGATGGTCCGATGATTATCTACAGATAAGCGACTAGAAATCTAAGACAAGAGGGCTATCTGAAAGGTGCCACTGGGAGCACTCGCGAATTTGCCTTGGTTATTTAAAAATTTCCAAGGTAGGATTCACGTGGCGTTCAACTCTCTTTTCTTTCTCAGGCTTGTTGGTCTTTAGCTCGTCAAACCAATGCACGTCCCCGACCTGAATTCAAAGCTCAAGCTCAAGCTCCGAGCGTTTCTTGGGAGAGTGAAGCGTCGAGGACCGGCTTGCCCTGTCTCCTTGTTCACTCTTCTCAATGAACTCCTCCAGGAAATCGCCTACTTCGTAAGTTCTTTCATCTTTCCGCCAGCATCCTATGCCGTTACTCGCCTACAGCTCTGCAAACGCGACCAAAAGTCATTCCATGCTGTATGCCCTCCAGCGGATGTCGTTCTCCGCACTACCGTGCTCTCAGCTATCTTGCTGGAACTTACTCTCCCATTCAGCCCCCGAAACCAAGACATCCTCGAATATTTAGGTAGCCAACCTGCAGGATATGTCCATAAACTGAGAGTATGCATATGCCCAGAGTTGAAACCGTACTACGTGTACGACGGGAGTGTGGCTGGCCCGGTTGGCACTTCAACATGCAAGGCTCGTTCGGAACATCTACGTCTCGAGACGAAGGCTAACACGCGAAAATTTCGCCTACTGTACAAGGCAGCATTTACCTCCTTGATCAACTTACAGGCATTCACGCTGTGGTAAGTCCACCCACATCTCAAAAAGAGTCTGCCACGGACACTTTTCTTCAATTATAGTATCACCGATGGCTCTGGTGACACCCCGCCGTTCTTCTTCGAGGACACGTTCGAGTGCTTGATGAAGCTGACCACCATCGACCTTCATCTAACCCACCCCAAGTTCACTCTTCCATTTTTCTCGCATCCCATTTTCGCAATATCACCAGGCTTTCTCTCACCTGCTATAACAATAGCTCTACCCCCTGATGGAGAGGACTCTCGCGCGCGTACTTTCTAATAATCATGGGTTGACCGATATCGTTCTGTATTTATTGGATCAGCGGGGCCAAACCATGACCGGCGTAAACATATGTGGTATAGAGCGCATTTTCCCCAAACGATCGTCCACCAATCTATCCCTCCGTCACCTCACGTTGAAGGAAGGCAGCATCATTGGGGCCCCTCATATTTTCCACCACCTCCGCGGCCTTCAGTCGCTCCAGATTTCCAACTTCGAACTCTATGACACCTCGTCTGGATTCTGGATTGAGCTCACTGGATAGAAAATATATATCCGTTGCTCACACTCAAGTGCTATAGCATGCCTTCTGCCGTCATCGACTACCTTGTCTCCAACCAGGGAATGTCCGAGCCGTCGTGTGAACTTGAAGAGGAGACGGACAGTGGAGACGTCTCGAAGCGAGTGTTGAGCGAAGTAGTCCTGCGTCATTCTCGCATTCTGGAAGTCCTCCACCTGTCGTCTTCCCGGGGTAGCCACTGGGCTATTGGACATTTCCCTGGCTATGTAGCGGGAGTGTCCCAATGCTCGAAACTACGCGTTCTAGGTATCGTGGTCGATAGAAACAAGGGCTTTATGGTATGTGTCATTTTTGTGTCTGTCGCGATATGCAATTCTCATTCTATTAACTTAACTTAACAGGAACCGTTTTTGCATTTCCTTCCTTGTCTTCAACGCCTTCGGCTCGTGGCTATTGATAACGTTTTTGACCCGGCTATTGAGTGTATTGAATCCACACGCGATGACGAGCCATTATTGATGAGTCTGCACATCATTGTGTCGATTTCACGTCGGGGAATGTCAGGTTTGCGGCTGGTGTATCAGAATGGGATGTCGATGATGTTGAGCGCGACGTGCTGTTAGATAATCCTTGGGAATATGGCCCGTGATGTGTTATAACTTATAAGTAAAAGAAAATATGTACTATCAACGCATGTATTATTAGGACCCCATCTCATTCTGCTGGTCGACTTTAACGTGAAACATTACTTATGATACTCAGACACGGTCGCCGGTGCTGACCTGTTCACCGTCTACCACCGCTGTAATTTTGTCTAAGCAAAACACATTATTAGTTGGCTGACGGGGAATAAACTTCAATCAAGACGTGCCAGTTTGCCAAAGTTAAATGTCGCACATCACGGTGCAGTCAACGTCGGCCCTCGGGATCTTCAGTGGGAAGCACTGTTCACTTGTTCTTCTCCTCGGCTTTCTTTACTACATCTTGGTTCTACTAGTATACACAGCCGTACATAAATAGGTAGATGAACAACGATGACCCTCGCCTGTTTGCGAGGGTTACCTGCTAAAATCCGGGTAAGCGACCAGTGGAGAATATCTCAACAGTCGAACATGTACCTTTTAGTACCTGGCAATAGTCGTACACCATTGCGGAAGCGGGAAGCATAGACGCGACAGGAAGACAGCCGAAGAGTGCGATGAACGAGGCGGACTTGCGGAGCGAGGTGATGCTACGTACACCAGAGTTAGCAAGCAGCGATGAGAGGAAGGGAAGCGATGAACAAGAGTGGAGCGGTGAAGAGAGCTCGGATGCATCAGCGCTGTATGCGTCCAGAGTGATGTGCATCTCATAGCCTTCATGTATGCTGCCTCTCACATCCGAGGTCCGAAAACCGTCGTCGTCGACTAGCGAACACTCCCTCCCGTCATAACACAGAATAGAAGACCGTACCGCCCTGCATCTCTAGCCAGCCTAATAATAGCCACATCCGCCCCATAGACACCTCCCTCGGCGTGCGCACACCCTCCCATCTCTTCCGCTCGTCGTTTCCCATTCCTATGCTTGTCTGTTCTGAGTCAGTGATGAAAGCACTGCGGGAAGCAAGCCTACATACCCTAGCGAGCCCGTCTCAAATCCCGCCCGAGTTCCTGTCTGTCGAATTGAGCTCCCATCACCCTTATCGATGGCGCAACACGCGTGAACTGTCCCTCTGAAAAGACGGCCTAAGCGGAGGTGAAGATATGTGGAATGCCACGTACCGTGAGGAATGTTGACGCGCTGTTGACGCGGCGTTGAGCTGCAACGAGCGACAGGGAACCTGATCAACGTGAGCAAGACCAAATCGTTCAAAAAGCAATACACGCACCTCCGCCTATCTATCAAGCACTCCCTCGGGAATATCGTCCGCCATCCTTCCCTTGGAATCCTGACAACGGTGGCCAGAGCAATCGTCAGCCCTCGTTCAAGTCAGTTTGAGGAATGGCTTACCGGGCCAAATGACCATCCTCCCAGACAATCTCTCGAATGTGTGCTCATTGGTCACCGATGGGCAGAATTCTTGTCATCGATAACGTTCGGAGCTGCTCTGATGAGGGCCGCATAAGCCAAACATGAAAAGAATGGGAAATTCGCGTACGATGGCGTATGCTATGTGAACAGACTTGTCGGCGGCGCATTGCAGGGCGAGCCTAGGGAAAGAAAGAGATGGTAAGCTACGTAGAGCGAGAGTAAGTGCATATACCCTTACCCCGTAATCAAATCAGATTGCTGTAAATCTCGTTAGTAAAAGTTGCCAACGTCAAGATGTAAAAAGCTGACCGTTCTGGACTTGTCTCGCCCATTTCACACGTTGAAATGCAGCTGCAGGAAGACATTGAGAAAGAGATAAAGAGAATATCAAAACTGAGCTAACCGTCGAACTCGACAACGAGACGCCAGTCGACATGGCAGTCAAGAAGTAACCAATCAATTACCAAAACGTCGCCCAAACGGGATACTTTCCGGTCACGAGACCACGACACGTCCAAGACGCCAAGTCACATTCTCGCTCATTCTCCGAGTCATTATGCGAGACTACGAGAGTGCTGTGTTCCACATCGAACACAATGAGGAGAGTTGTACAGTAAACAAAATTAGATCTTGAGGCGAGAGGGAGAGGGGGAGATGGGACAGTGGGAGGATTGCGGGAGGATGGGATGAGGGAATACTGACATCGGTGATTACCTCTACTGTTCTCAACTTTGTAGTCATACGGTTTTTATGCTCCTTTATAAACCCAAAGGGATTGAGTGAGATTCCAAGGCGAATGATTTCATTATTCGACTACTGGTTGTAATCATACTGTCAGTAAATAACCTATCAGACTTACTTCCGTACCGCGGCACGTACTAGTTCGATTCATTCAATACAGCAGGAGAATCAGCATCTCCTACGATTTCCTGTGTTCGACGCTTACAATACAAGAATTCCTGGAATTTTGGATGCGCCGCAATCTATCCTCAATGAGCCCAGGAGGTTAATCATATTGCAAAACTCCATACCTGTATATATTTGGGATATCTGTCACTGTAACACTGTCAGAGCGGGAACATGAATTAACAAAGAAAATTGGGCACACCTAGATGAAAAAACTTCTTGCAGCCAAGGAGGCTGGTTTACACCTGTATATGCATTGGAATAATACTGTGGTAGGGACTCGTTGACATCCCAACAGCCCAGTATATTCTGCAGCTCCCTGATTACAACAACAGCCAGAACACGTTTGAGAAAGTCCCATTGGCGAAATTCCTCTCCTGATGCCCACCACACTAATCGCAAAAGATACATTGGCCAGACCTTTTGCAGGGCGGGATGTTTCGCCCACTCATAGAGGACGCTCTCATCATGTTCTTTGATGAGAAGCAACATAACCTGGAAGAGTGAGTTGGTCGAAAAGCGGGGATAATGATGCGGGGTGAGGGGAGTTTCATGGGACCTGGAGTCATGCTTAGATGAAACCAGAGGCAGGTTCAGAGAGGATGATATGAGACATCCCAGGGTGGGAGGCATCACGTTGTTCTCCGATCTCTCGCCACCGCCCGCAAGTGAATGAAGGTAACACTGATAAGCAACAGAATAGAACCGTATGTTTGGAGGTATAGGTTTCATGCCAGAGTGGTAGTTGTCAAGAATGATGAATATCTTGCATACAAGTGATTGAAGGTCTGGGCTGATGACAACAAAAGCCTCGGAGGAAAGCAAGGTGTATAACTCAATATACAGCCTGGCTGCCCACTTCTCCTGGGTATGGATGCGATGGCCGGTGCATTCGATGATGGTAAGGGAAGTTTTGATTAGCTGCTTTCGATCTGAGGCATGTGCTGAATGGCACAATCTCTCCTGTATTCGGTAGGTAGATGCAACAATGATAAATGGATCATAATCAAAGGGGACAATGGGGACAAACCCGAAATTCCAGCGAGGCGAAATATTGTCAAGAATGTACCCCCTCATCTCATCTGTAGGGTTGTCGATAGTAGTGACATCCCCGGTCTCTCTTGTAGACACGGGTCTCACAATGATTTCCATAAGCTCCAGCTCTAATTCAGGACATTCGGAAACAGCGCCGTCAGAGAGGTGCTGGAAGGGGCTGGCGGCATAGACTAGTGCTTTCCACACGGCAGAGTGCAGGGTGAGGGAAGAGCGCTGCGGGCCATGAAGAATTCCAAGTAAAACAGTTGATGCCTTCTCGAAACTTGTCATGGAGTACAGTGCCATTTTCAGCTGCTCATTGGAACACCGATCTGCCATGCGATCGCGGTCGGAGGAGAGGCGAATGGGGTCATATTTGGGGCGCCGCAGAAGTACATACGCTCTGTAGCAGAGCTCAAATTCTCTTTCAGCGCCAGGAGACGGCACAAGTGGTTCAATCTGCTCTATCCGCTGGTGCAGAGATACCACAAATGTGGATAGGCATTCATCCGGCAGACATTTCAAAGTCGTAGACGTCATCCCAGAACAAGCTTGCAACACACTTTGGTGCACGGATGAATTAGATGTGGAGGAGTACAGCCAGTGCAATGATTGCACATCCACTTTCACGGCCCATTTTCGAACGTGGTCGTACTCGATCTCCTTCAGAGGACGTTTTTGGCGTCGGAGGATGCTCTCGCATCTGTGCCGGTACATTGCCAGGCGAGAATTATGGCGATCGCGGTTGCAGTTAAACACATGGGTATACGATCGTATGAGGGCGATACCGATACGTGGAATAAGAGAGTCATTGATGAACTGATACAGACGGTGGACGTAAAGCGTCAATGGTACCTTGAATGGACAATAGGGATATATAATAGGGAGGATTAGGGCAATGATGTAGGCAATGTATGTTGTGGCACCAATGATAGATACTAGCCAGGCCACTTTCATGCCCAGAGAGAACAAGAAAATAGCGAGGCCAGCAAAAAAGAGCGCCAACGAAACATGGAGGAGGACAGGAAGCATTCCGATGATCATTGGTACTTGCCACGTCTGTAGTCCAGCGTATCGCATATGCCTGATTCTAGCACGATCGCGTGCAGAGCTGTCAGAGACGGTGGCGACGTATTGGTGGAGCCACTGCTTGACCAAAACGGCGACGAGGGCAGTGATGAGACTGAGAGTCAAACTCACGAACCACAAACTGTTGAACCACTCGTCGGAAGGCCCGGGGCTGGAAGAAAAGAAGGCGGTAGGGGAGGAAGGGATAGATATTTGGGAGCCGTTCGACGCCGTGGCCTTGAGGATTTCAAACAGAATTAACGTGGATGCCTGGTTGTAATCTGGTTGCATATTTTGCGACGTTTGTACCACGAATGTTGTTAGTACCGCAGAGAAAAGACCAGCCTACGATGGTATTGGATTTTTTGGAGTTTGATTTTTAAAGGAAAGGTGAGACGCACAAAAACAAGCAGGACATCGATCGTATCCCGCCACTCTGCCAACATATTGGCGTCGAAATCGGCCGCTTCGTCAAGGTAGATAGACCATATCCGTGCCTTGTCCGACATCTCTTCGCCATAAGGATCTAGGGGGTAGCGCGCCTTATAGTCGCGTGGAGCAGTACCTAAAGCCATTTAGAATTAAGTACCATCGCAGCAGAACAGTCAATGTGAATCGAACACACCGACTCCCCAGGAATGCAGTTGATTCTTGTTCAGTCCAAAGAACGTGCCGCTTGGAGGGTTCCTCTGAGCTCCAGGATCTTCAGGGATAACTGTTGAACGGACATTATCCCCAGTTGCTGAAGGATGGTTCGCGGGTGCTTCTGCTCCATTCTCATGGGTGTCTGCCATGCTGGGGAAGCGATGGAAATCAAATTCGTATAATCGACGTCCAGAGCGCGAATGACTCACTTTGGAAGATATAGTGGCTGTCAAGGAGGAAAAGGCTGCGCTAAGCGCTTGGTCGTGCTGTTTGATTGAACATTGGCGCTGTATGCTCGTGTTGTGTTGTTCCATTAAAAAATTGAAAGTTTGTAATCGGGAACAGCCTCAGGGCAGTCCAACAATAATTCCAAGGAGAAGACATGACATTGTATCAGGACGAACGTGAATGTTGAACAAGGGCATGTCCCTGGCTTCGAATGCACGTCTGCTTCTAGACGAGTAACGATCATGACTCTTAGCGTCTCGTGGGATCTGGGTAGGTCAATGAAGACAACCATAGAGTAGGCGTCTACACGGTCTTTCGTCATCCTATTACTGAAATTGACAGCAGCGAGTCCAAGTGTAGTGCCAGTGGAGAGGTCCTCATCGAGAACAATGACGTGTTTGGGTTGGATACCTTTGTAGAACTCGGCAAATTGTTCTACGGTGAGAGTGTAGCCACAGATGCGAATGGGATATGGCCAGATATACTAAGAGCAAAGATTCACTGATTGTGATAGGGAATTCACCAGTGTTGTAACGTGAACGGCAAATCTGTGTGGAAGTACGATAAGAATTCGGTAGGTCCGGACCGAGATGGACCGAGACGTTGCCGCGGCTTGCCGGTAGCTATTCCAACAAACAACACCCATTGCGCTTCCTTTTTTTTCCTTGATTCACAATCTTAATGTGCCATAAGGTCGACATACTATGTTCATCGAGCACACGAAGGGTTTTTCATCCTCCATTCTGACTACTCAACGTTCAACGACGCGTCAATGTTTCGACGCTCATTTCACCGTCACGGTCATTATGGTCGATTTTATCCAGGTCAAGGTTCAACGAACTATCGTAAATGCACGCGTGTAATTCGTGAGATAGTCACTTAGGAGCTTGGCAGCCTTATCCATTCTCGCTGAACTCTCTACTTGTACGCGCGGTATCGATCCCTGGCGCCAGCGCCTTTCACTTTGAGGCTTCCTTGCATAGCAGCCTAATTGTTCTTTACATCTTCTGCCATTATATTATCTCCCACAGAAACATGACCGAACGTCAAGGGTCACCTGCTAGCCGTTCAGACTCGTACAACTCCATTCATTCGCAAGAAAGAGTGGAAAACTGCTTCCCTCGAGAAACCTGTCCATAGTTCCTTGGTCATCGCCTACTATTCTGGCAGCATCCTCCTGGCTGAAATATAATCTGGAGGACAAGCGCTCGTAAATCAGCCCTCTCCCGTGCCCCAGCGGGATAATTGGCCTCCGCACGCTCACCTGACCGATGCGCGTTTCCTTTCTCCCGATCTATCTCCACCCACAAGGACCTACAAACAACGAGTCCACCTCAAGGAATATGCTCTTGCCGCAAGATGGCCTAAAAGGGTTAATGTGTACTTACTTTATTTGCCGTATCACTCGTCTAAGCGCGGGATGATATCCCTCCGCTTGATTACGCGACTTATATATTTATGGGTCCGAGTATCCAGCTGGCACCAAGTTTCCTCGTCCCCTCTCTGTATTGTCTTGTCTTTCCACTCACTAGGCTTTATTACAACTCAGCGACTAGGTGCGACTAGTGATTCTTTACCACTAGACAGAGCTCACTTTCCTCTAGCATCATTGCACTCTGCGCGTGACGGACAACTCTGCTTTATTCGCAGGAGAAGCCCTCGGTACGCTCCCCCCCGAGACCTCGCTGTCATAGAATTTCAGTCTCCACTTCATGCCGCAATACTTATAGGCTCACCTGACCGCGTTTCCCTTCAAGCCACTTCCCGCGAGCCTGAGATCACTCACCTATACGGATTAATGCATACTTACCTCACTCCCCTCCTTCAGGGTCACTGAATAGCGACTCCTCCTCCCGTCAAGGAATAACTCTGACCCCGAGATCGGCTTACCTCACTCAATTGAATAGTGCGCCAATTCACTCGACTAACATATACGGGTACTAAACCTCTCCTACTCCCTTTCATTGAATCCAAGAAAAACACACTTTCCCACATGCCGCAATGCACCTGACCGCGTTCTTACTTCACCACTCGGAATAACTTCATCCCTCCTAGCAATCTCGTCTATTCAACCCAAGCGCGACTTAGTGACCTCAATGGATTTCGACTAATTAACGGATAACGCCACCCTGGTCTCTCTCCGCATCCCTTTCTCCGCGTATGGTTTCTTTACATACCCACAAACGGATGACGCCACCCCGCATTCCTTTCTCCGCACGGAAGAGCGTTCTCCCACCCAGGGTGAGAAGAAGCTCTGATGGTACTTGGCACCGAGTCTTCGAACCCCAGGTGATGAAGATCCGCATTGTCACTCTCCGGATTCGTCATATTGTCCATTGTCATTAGTAACCTTCGCCCGAACCATGCTCGGGCCGTGGTTTATCACCAACGCGTACCTGCCCGGTCCGTTATCACCAATCAATCTATAGCACGCATTGCGCAATACCTTACTACTGCATCCCCATCCCCACAAAAAACGGGAATTTCACACCGGGTCTCGCTCACCACACGGCGCCCCACAATTTGTAGAGATAGAGATAATGGAGAATCCCCGCATGGGCGCAAAAGAGTCCCCCACATGCATGCTCCACAAAGTTGAAAATCCGCACTCTCATCACAATGCTATTACCCAAAAAAGACATTCACTCCGCACACAAGAAAAAGATAATCGAGAAAAATTCCATTGACGGTGACTTAAAATGTTATAAAGATCATAATACATGCTGCATGGTACAATAAAGTTTAACTTCTCATCCAGAGCCAGGAGGTTTTTACATCCGGTGTCCCAAGTTGACGTGCACGGCCTTGACATTTGTATAGCTGCCAATCGCCATCAGAATCCGAATCAGTGATGAGGGAAAAAAGAAAAAACTCACTTGTGGAGCGCGTACTCGCCCAACTCGCGTCCAATACCACTCTGCTTGAAACCACCGAAAGGAATGTTAAAGTGCAACTGGTTCGCGCAGTTGACCCATGCGGTTCCAGCCTTGAGCTTGTGTGCGGTGTCGAGGGCACGGTTGATGTCCTGCGAGAAGACGGCAGCGGCGAGACCGTATTCTGAGTAAGAAAATACCAATTAGCGGAAAGTAAAAGGGGGAAAGGGGAAAGGGGCGTACCGGTATCGTTGGCTTGTCGGATGACGTCCTCCTCGTCGTCAAATTTGATCACGACACCGACGGGGCCGAAGATCTCTTCCCGGACGATCCTCATGTTGGGGGTGGTGTCGGTGAAGATGGTAGGCTGGATGAAGTAACCTTCTGTGCCATGACGGGCTCCGCCGGAGTGGACGGTCGCGCCCTCCTTCTTGCCGGATTCAATGTAGCCCATGATACGCTAGCCGGGCTGTCAGAAAGGAAGATATCGGAACAGCGAAAATAGACTCACGTCATACTGGACCTGAGAGACCTGAGGACCCTGATCCATGCCTTCTGCGAAGGGGTCGCCGACCTTGATGCTCTGGGTCTTGGCGGTGAACTTTTTCAAGAACTCGTCGTAGATTCCAGACTGGACAAAGATACGGGAGCCAGCGCAGCAAGCCTGGCCGTGGTTCCAGCTACAGGGAAAGAAGCCGTTAGCATATGGAGCGAGAGTAATGCGGAGTAACGGAGGTGGCGGTGGGGAGCGGGGTAAATGAATGTATACTCACAAGATACCGTGAGCAGCCCAGTTGACAGCCTGATCGATGTTGGCGTCGTTGAAGATGATGTTGGGACTCTTTCCACCGAGCTCGAGGGTAACGTTCTTCAAGTTGGTCTTGGCAGCAGCCTCCATGACTTTGCGACCGACAAGGGTAGAGCCGGTGAAGGCGACCTAGCGGAAATCAGAAGAATGTTACAAAGTTATGAAATGAAAAGTAGGCACCTTGTCGATCTGCATGTGGGAGCTAATGGCGTTACCGACGGTCTGGCCGTAACCGGTGACAATGTTGACGACACCAGGGGGGAAGCCGGCCTCGTTGATGAGGGAACCCATACGGATGGCGGTCAGAGGGGTGAATTCGGAAGGCTTGATGACAATGGTGTTGCCAGTAGCGAGAGCAGGGCCGAGTTTCCATGCAAACATGAGGAGAGGGAAGTTCCATGGGATGATTTGGCCCTAGGAAGGATAAGCAAAGAGAGAATGAAGAAGGGAGGAATGTTACGTACGACAACACCAATAGGCTCGTGGCGGGTATATGCGAGCTTGTTCTCGTCGGTCTCGATGACCTGGCCAGAGAGCTTGTCAGCCCAACCGGCGTAGTACTTGAGGGTGCCGATAGAAGCAGCGGTATCGGTTCCCCTAGCCCATCCGAAAGTTTTGCCTGAAGAAACACGATTAGGAGGGATAGGGACGCGGAGTCAAGGGGAAACGTACCGTTGTCAAGGGCCTCCAAAGCAGCGAGCTCGTCGTGGTACTTTTCCATCAGTGTAGCGAGCTTGTAGAGAAGCTCGGAGCGCTGAGTACCGGAGGATTTCAGACCCCAGGTAGTATCGAAGGCCTTTTGGGCAGCCTCGACGGCGAGGTCGACATCCTTCTCGGTACCCTCAGAGACGGAGGTGATGAGCTTTCCGTTGGTAGGGTTGATGACACTGTAAGAAAAAGGTTAGAGAATGAAAACGCGAAGAATAAAATCGCGTACTCGATGGTCTTGCCTGAAGAACCAGGGACAAACTTTCCGCCAATGAAGAGACCAGTGGGGAAGGAAGATTTGCCCTTGTAGACGGGGGTGTTGAACTCGTAGGAGAAGGAAGTCATGGTGGTGGATGAAAGGTAAGAGGGGATGAGAGACAAAGACCGGTTATCGGAAGCTTATATACCCCAGACGGGGCCCCGGAGCGGATGACCACTATCGATCGTTAGTGAGACATCCGTGCGTATTGGAAATAGGAAGAAAAGTTTTTGTGGCGGCACGACGGCGGGATTCGGGAGAAAGGTGATCCAATCGATGATATACGGGGAAAGACATGCGGTGATATTGATTACGTGGAGAAAGAAGTGTGGGGAAAAACTCGTGATTTGGTGCGGGGGTGGGGCGACCCCTGTCTGCGGACGCCCGACTTTGAAACAGCTAGGCAGACTAGGGGTATTCGCTTGGCCAGAGTCTTTCTTTCTACCTTGACGTCCAATTCCCGCCTTTGAGCTTATTCGAAAGCCGCCGTCGAAATTCTTCTCAATTTATCGCTTACGAGGATCGCTCGGCGTCTATTTCTTCTCGTCTACTCCGCCTTTCTTCTCTCTTTTTCGCATCATAACCTCCACCAAATCACATCTGACCCGCCCTCCATTCCAACATGGGCATTATTGATCCACAAGTCTTCTTCTTGCGCCCGGTGACCGCGTGCTATGATCCCCGAGTGCACTAGCGATTCTATTTAATACCCTAGTTAACGTTCAGCGCGCCATATTACCACCGACCATACCAACACGACCAAACTTCCCTGCCACCATCTTAAAAACCCACAATCACTCGTTCCCATCTTCTGCAACTCTCCACCATGTCCGACGTCGAAAAAGGCCTTTCCTCCAGCTCGAACGGTATCATCGAGGCCAACCTTCCTCCAAATGCAACCATTATACCCCGTCCCACAAGAATCGCCAACCCCGGCACACTCGGACTCTTCTCTTTCGCCTCCACGACATTCATCCTCTCGATGTACAACGTCCAAACGCGCGGGATCAAAGAGCCCAACGTCGTCGTTGGAATGGCAATTTTCTGCGGCGGGCTGACTCAGCTGCTTGCAGGGATGTGGGAGTTCCCTCGCGGCAACGCATTTGGCGGGACAGGTACGCATCCACACGCCCCTTACCCCACGCCTCCTGACCCCTTACCCATCCCCAGCTTTCTCCTCCTATGGCGCGTTCTGGATGTCCTACGCCACTATCTTTATTCCCAACTCTGGTATTATCGATGCATACGGTACTGATGCATCCGAGCTCTCCTCTGCCCTCGCCGTGTACCTGTTTGCCTGGATGATAGTCACCGTTCTATTCTTGTTCGTCCCTTCCCATCCCCTTATCGCTTATGACTAACCCCGGTGGACGTAGCATCACCTCGCTCCGCAAGTCCGCCTCGTTCATCGCACTCTTCGGTTGTCTTTCTGTCACCTTTATGCTTCTCGCCTGTTCAGAGTTGTCAGCGTCGTCCGGCAAGGCTACCATCAGCGTCAAGTATGTCTTCTTCTCTCTCCTCCTTCACCCCATTAGCTTACGATTTCCCAGTCTCGCCAAATCAGGGGGCGCATTCGGTATCATCACCGCCTTCATCGCTTACTACGTCGGCCTCTCCGAGTTGCTCGCATCAGAGGCCAAAGCAGTTACCGTACTCCCAATCGGCACATTCTAGCTCCTTAATTTTATTATACCTCCATTCTATGTACGCTTTCTCAGCATCAAATACCATGACCTATCTATATCATGACGTGTCGTCCATTCCACGCGTCCCTCAATTCCAATCATAGTTTCCAATTATGACCCGTGCTATGATTATAATACGATAATACAAAACCAGGGATCTACAAATATCACAAGCGCCCCACCACGCGTACTCCCGCTGCAAATACACCAAAACCAACGCCGCCCCCAGTCGCGTCCAGATTATGTATCTCGACTCGAACCCTAGTCTGTAACTAGTCAGCTGGCAATCCTCTGTGTGTCCTAGACCACACTGAGAAAGTCACAAGAACGCGACGGCGCCCCGCCCGTACACTAACCCAAAACGGTATGTCACTATCACGTCGAATATCTCTCTAGTTGACACTCGTAGGTCCACCTCTCCCGATCACACGTCACTGTTGCAGATCCTCCAATTTAGACATCCGCCCACCGGCTGAACATTGTCCCCTGCGGCGGCGAGTCGGCTTGGATGTGGGGAAACAGACGTTGCTCTACTGTTGACTTGGCGTCAAGAAGCAGGGGCTTGATGCTATATGTACCGCGCTTGACAGCGAGTCTATATAGGGCGTGGTGGGAAAGGTGCCGATTCTAGACATTTACGCAACACTCGAAACGCTGGCACCTTTTCCAGTACATTCTGGTGGGCGCGTTGTAGGAAGAGGTTTGGTCGGAAATCTGACACACAGGGAACGCAAGGAGAGTTCTCTTGGCGTGGGCACGGGGGCACTGGAAAAGATACTGAGTCCCATAAACACATCAGAGCGACAAATCTTCAAGTGCTTAGATCCCTGAAAACCATTTTAGCTCTGCTTAGGTTTAGTATTCAGAGCTGGGACGTACCTGTTTATGGGTGCGTGTACTTCCTACAGTCCCGAGAGAACGCAACCCGCCCATACGCACACCCACAACGGTATCACCTCGAATACGGCTCCGGTTGACAACGCCTCTCTCGATCACACATCACTTCTGCAGATCCTCGGGCGCAATGTCCCGAGGCGGCTTTCATGTGGGGAAACAGACGTCCGCTGCTGTTGACTTGACGTCAAGAAGCAGGGTTGATGCTACATGTACCGCGCTTGGCAGGGAACCCACATAGAGCGAGCTGGGAAAGATACCGAGTCCAGAGCTCGAAAACACCTCACTGGTGAGAGGGTGGTATATCACAGTAGGTCGAGCTAAAACCAAGCTTCCCATTATAGTTTTACTGAGTTCTGAGCCTGGACGTACCTGTTTATGGGTGCATGTACTCCCTCTCGAGCCGAACGTTTCTTGCGTACCATCGTCGGAATGGAGTTCAACCGCCTCGCCAGGAAACGCGTTATGGGTCCATGTTTCTCGTGTCTGAGGCGGAGGTAAAGCGGGAGGGTGAGTAATTTTCCGTGCGTGCTAGACAAGAGTGTAAGACCAAACTTTTACGCGGCGCGCGTGATAGGGAAGACAGAGACCTGCCTTTCCTTCGCAACTAGAGGAGAGCGCCTCGTGTACATAGTAGTTTGCTGACGCGCGCACTGACGTTCTCTTCAAGGATCTGGTCACTTGGCGGTGTGCTCGGCTATCATATGCGCGTCTTCTCGGGAGTACAAACCACGGAGGGATCTGCCTGCCGTTTGTCGGGATCGAGTTCAACCGCTGTGATCTACAATAGTTCATATTATTTAAGATGAGATTGTAGAGACAGATCTGAAACACGAACGAGGGCGCCTATGGGTCCATGTTTCTCGTGTCTAACATGAACGAGGCGGGATGTATCCCTTGGGACATTCCCGCCGGTAACTCGATCAGACGGTGCTACGCACAACAATCCCGGACGCATACCCATCGCATCTCGTGACTTTGTGTACAGAGCCAGTATCAATTACCGGTCACCGACGTAAGAGGCCCCAGGATACACCTGGACCCACAAGATTGGAGATCTCGACACAGGAAATTAAACACGTAGATGTACGTACGTGCACATCTTGAGCCGAATGACTGGCCGTTCGGTGTTGACTTTTCCCGCTCGCCGTCTTGCCGCGGTAGATCCAAGAAAACCCAAGAGATATAGCCAAGAGCTAAGACCGACACGGAGTGTAGATGCGTATGGTGGTGGCGCTAATGATGAGCTGGCAAGCAGGAAGTCTTCTCGAAAGGGGATGACTAAGCATGCGTCATGTTTTCTGATCCTCTCTGTTTTGAACACGGCGACTTTACATTTCTTTCACTTCAAGCTGTACCTACAAATTTCACTGCAAACATGCGGTTCGAGGGTCTCTCTGAAGACGCGAGACTCGTTGCACTCGGGCTTGGCAGCTTGAATAACTTGGTGCACATCATTATCCAGTGGACTCCCTACAAAATGAAAGATAATAGATCTACAAGAACACGTGTATGTCAGCGCCATGCCGGCGGTCGAACCTGCCCTGCTTGCGCTGATGAAGTTTTAGACTTCACACATCAATCTTGGGTCTGTTTACTAAGACTGACCCGGCATGATGCGTCGACCGCTGCTAGAAGCTAGTCTCACTCATCGCGGAAACACGCTTATCTCGGGCAGACTAGGACAAGCGGAGTTGCGGGCTACATTTTCCCTCAGCGTTATCCCTTCCATCTCCGAGTCGTATCACGGAAATCAGCGTCCAGCCGTTTTTCTATCAGTAGTCTGTTTTCCAGGGACACACGTTTATCACGACATTTGTTGTTGCATGCGGAAATCATGAGTGAAAGTCTGTGTACATCCTATCATACCTGTTGAATTTTGGACTCGTCTCTCCGTAACGGCTGGAGACAGATCTGCACCAGCGCTGGACCATCAGGAAGCGGAGAACCCAACGCGTCTATCACAACGGCAGAGCCTGTATCTGCTTGGGGTTCGCCGTATATCTGGACCTATCTGGACCCAGGTATGGGGCGGTCAGTTTTGATCAGACAGCGGTCTCTTTTGAATTTCTCCCATGTGGATATTCACAGCAGCCGTTCCCGCAATGTCTTTATCTACTCTGGGTTTGTCAGCCCCGAGTCTTAAGAGACAAAGTTCGCCAGAATAAAATAGCTCGCTCTCCGCATTGAACATTCGGCTTTAAACGTCTGGTGTCAGGGTTGCAGGTGGATGTCTGTAGGTCCACGTCCACCGGGTCAGTGTTGCTCCGCAGCTGGAGTTATTCCTTCATTAACTCGGCAGTTAAGCGACGGTTGATCTTCCCTGTCATTTAACTCATTAAGCACTGACAGACGCGGTCACGGGTGGATGAATTTCTTAGAGGTGGATGAACCATGAAACCACGTGGAACAGGGCCGGTATTTGCAGGGTATAGGAAGTCCTCCTAACGCACTGTCCGAAAAGAGAAGTGTATAGGCGACCCGCGTCCTTCTTTACACCAGTACGTCAGGCGCCCAGATACCATGGATCATCTCGTAGCACACCCGACTCCTCATCGTCGAAATTCCACCCCGATCGCCCAGCCGCGAACTTGATGCACCCTAGATACGAAACAGATACAACGAGCTGCAGCCGCTTCAACAATGGCTCGTCGTCGTGTATGCGTTCAATACGTTTGACGACCGGGGTGAAATCGTTCGTATGAGCAACCAGCCGTAAGGTTTGAAGATTCGGCAGGACCTTGAGCAAAGACAACACCAGATCCTGTCAGAAGAGTGAGAATTGTGTACAACAGCGGTCGAAAATGTGACATACTGTGAAGACTTTATTTCCTTCCACCACGATACCTAAAACACGTAGGTTCGAGCATTGGGACACTCCCACTACGTACTCAGGGAGACGTCCAATAGCCCAATGACTGCCCTAGCACGACGTCAACTGGAGGACTTCCAAAGTGCGAGAGTGACGTGGGACTACCTCGCTCAACACTCACTTCGAGACGTTTCCCCGGTCGGTCTCCACTTCAAACGTCAACTCAATCATTCCCTCATTGCAGACAAGGTAGTCAATGACAGCGGAAGGCACACCGCGACTCTGGAGCATGATGCAAGGAATATGTATCCCTTGCCGAGCGAGCTCAATCCAGAATCCACTCGAGGTGTCATAGAGATCGACGTTGGATATCTGGAGCGACTGAAGGCCGCGGAGGTGGTGGAAAATATGAGGAGCCGCGATGATACTGCCCTCCTTCAACGAGAGATGAAGTATAATAGCCGATTCCTTGGGGAAAACACGCTCTATGCCAGAGACAACCAGGCTCGTCATACGTCGGTCCCACCGATCCACCAAATGCAGAAAGAGATCGGACAAGTAACGATTATTCGCAAGTACGCGTGCGAGCGTCTTCTCGATCGTTGGGGTCGAGTTATTTTGGTATCCAGTGAGAGAAAACTTGCGAATATTACGGAACTGGGATAGATGTGAGAAATATGGCAGAGTAAATTCCGGGTGGGTCAGATGAAGATCGATGGTGGGCAGCTTCATCAAGTACTTGAACGTGTCCTCGAAGAAGAACGCGGGGGCTTTGCGAGAACCATTGCTGATGCTAAGATTGAAGAGAAATGTCAATGGCAGACTCTCTTTCGAGGTGCGGCCGGACTTACCACAACGTGAACGCTTTTAAATTGATCATCGACGCGAACGCCTTCTTGTATAGGTTGCGAAACGCGTCTGAGCTGGCCTTCGTCTCGAAACGTGAACGGGACGAACGAGGTGTGTCTTCTGGATTACCACCCTCAGCCACATCCCTGTCGGTCGGGGCGTGTCGCTCAGCATGCGATCCCCAGATACAGAATCGAAGTTTATGGATATAGCCTGCAGGTCGGCTGGTTATATATTCGAGGATATCTTGGTTAAGGTTGCTGAAGGGGAGGGTGATGTTTACCAGGATAGCCGAGAGTACGGTAGTGCTTAGTACGACTTTGACCCGACGGCATGTAGAGCGGAGGGCTTTCTGGTCGCGTTTGCACAGCTATAAGAGATCAATGACCTGGGATACTGGTGGAAAAATGAATGGACTTACGAAGTACGCGATTTCCTGGAGGAGTTCGTTGGGTAAGGTGAGCAAGGAGACCGGGTAAGGCTTTCCTCGATGCTTCACCCCCCGAAGAAATGCTCGATACCTGAGCTTGAACTTCAGCCTTCGCTTGAAGACGCGCATTGATTTGATGGGCTAAAACCAACCAAAGTTGAGAAATAAACGAGAGAGAAAGCCACGTGAATCCCACTTTGGAAAAATAACCAAGACAAATCCGTGGCGTGGCAGTTAAGCATCACCACAAAGACTCACCGTCTTAGTCGCTGGTCGCCCTCTCCACAGACGGTCGTCGGGTAGTCCACACCGAAAGATCCCTTCGTGCAAGCTTTCGCTCTTGCTCTGCGATAACCAAAACCAATCTTTGCGACTACGAAGGCTCCTTGGTCATCTTATCTCCATCGCTAAGCCTTCCACTTCGCCTGCACATCGCTCATGACACACCCCATTTCACCGCCGATCCCTTGTCATTATTGGCAATGAAGCTCGCCAACGTAGAGTCCGGCCATTGCGCGCAGGTCATTATTCTGGGAAAGCATAAAAACGAAGGGCGGCTGTCATCGCCGTTCCTCGAGGGCCCCCATATTATTCCCCAACATCTCTCTGTCAGGCATCCTCATACCTTCAACACCGCTGAACCAAAGGGAGAAAATGATATCTTCCTCATCGAACCAAAACACCATGCAGACGCCAAGTCTTCTGACCCTCTTCGTAGACGACTAATCCAGATGCATATTCAACGGTGCTCTTCTGCGCATGACTGGTGTTCATGATCCGGGACCTGCCAGAGCATGTCGCGCTGTTGTCTGTACGAGTATATCAATCGTAAAACTGACAAGCCAGCCCCACTGCTGATCCATTTCTCCCTTGGAACGAATGCGGTCTCCTGATCTCTACCTATCCCAATAGGTTAACGCGTAACGTTGTTGATGCCCGAGGCCCGAGGCTGAGGCGCTGTGGCGCTAACTGTTATCCTGATATCTGGCCGCAGTGGAAGCCGTTATCTAAGGGCTACCAGATTATTCCATTGAGTACCTATTGCAGTAAACCAGAAACATGACAAGAACCTTTTCATCGACAGACCCAAAAAAAAACAGAGCGATACTGCCTTTTCTGAACTGTCTTCTCAAGGAAAGAGACATAAACCGTGGTCAAGGTTCGGTGCAAGTGCTGATCCTGGTCTCGCTTGGAAGGGGCACGGTATCCTCCTTCCACAGGTTCGCTTGCGATGTTGCCCGTACCCGATGCTCGGTGGTCTTGAGGCACGTTTGCAGTCCAACATCCATCGCCGTACCGAACGTCCAGGACCAGTGCGTGCAAGAAAGAGGGATCTGCGTCATGCCACATAGGCATCTCCATCACCCAGAGTCCTTCGATAATCTCACTGAGCATCGAGATGAACGGCGTGTAGGAAAGAAGCAGGAGTATAGTCTCCATCAAGAATTCCGTGGTCATCACTGTCGTTTCACTGAAGCATTTATTGAGTCATGTTCGCAGCACTGATGATACTGCGCGTGATTAACGACAACAAGTATGAACCTGAAAGGAGTACCTACGGATTATCAATTCATTTCCTTGGCGAGTCTCCACACCGTAGAGATCGAGAGCGGACGACTCTTGCTTCAGTTTTACGGTGTGGCTTGTGCTCTATGGACTGTCGACATTCCTAGATAGACCTGTAACCGGTCGTCTTCCATATATGGGAGCAAGCTCACAATATATTCATAAGACGACCTGTACAACTGAGTTTAAATATAGCAGGTTCATTTTTGCTGACCACGCACCTTCCTAATAAGATGTAGCATCCAAAACGGGAACACGCGTCTTGAACAATACTTTTCATGTACTCGCGCTGCGCCATGTCTTTCTCCCGCTGTGTGCTTCCACATTTTCAACCACGATAATCTTTGATGTTATGAAAACATTATATAACACAAAAACACTCTACGAAGCTTTGCGTGATGCTCAGATAGCAATTTCGCTCCGACTCTTGATGAACTCGACTGTCAAAGTTACTTGATTTTACGTCTTCCAGCTACTTCCGAACGAACGCCTGGTTGTCTCAAAACTTCTTCTTGGATGATAGGCTACTCACAGAACACAAGCTGCATGCGGCTTGGAGCTCTTGCACTAACGCATTGTACTAAATCATGATTCTCTTAGGGTTAATCCACTACGGAGGCCAGGACTGAGCTACGCTGCATGCAGACATGACATGTACCTCGTCTCAACGGTCTCATTCGCGATTCAAGATTTCAGCAACAAATTCGACCTATATATGTTGACGACTCGGCTCCGCTTTCTTTCCTGGGGTAACAGCTATGTTCAAGTTGAAGTGTTTCGCAACACTGTACTCAGGGATAAAGAGAAAGTGGGACTAGGGGATTGGATTCTTATTGTTTTTTGTAGAGGTGTACCCGTGTCGAGACAGAAAGATGGCCGCGCGCAAATGTCCATATGGATTGTCTTCTTCCAGGACCTTCCTGTGATGGCAGACTGACGGTCAACTGACGGTGATCTATGACTGAGAAAACGCTGCTAAGAACGTTTGTAGTAGAGCTCAGAGTCTTATGCATGCAGTTGCCAACAAATACAGAATTGAAACTTTTATTTTTGTCAATACCGGAGGGAGCTATGTGTTATCGGCAGTGGAATACATGCGCGAAGGCACTTGCAAGAGCCTTCCCGTTTTGGATGCTACATCTTATTAGGAAGGTGCGTGGTCAGCAAAAATGAACCTGCTATATTTAAACTCAGTTGTACAGGTCGTCTTATGAATATATTGTGAGCTTGCTCCCATATATGGAAGACGACCGGTTACAGGTCTAATTCCTAGATTCACTGTGTTCCTTTGGTGATCTACAGCCGCCAAAGTCAGACCAATCTGTGGCCATGGAATACCAGAGGTGCTTACATTATAACCCCATACAGCCTCTGCGCATGCTATGTATCCTTTGAACAAGGCGATCATGCAAGCAGTATGGCCTGCTAAACCAAAAACAATCTGTTTGAGGTGTCAACCAATATTCTCCTCCTGACGTATTCTCAAATTACTTTGCACTCTTCTATCCGTCGCACAGTGTTGAATCCGAGGAGAAGAGACAGACATAAAGCGGTTGCATTGAGGTGTTCATGCTACAATTGCTGCGAAGTTGGCGTGAACAATTCGGATAGTAAAGGCGAGTAGCATGGTCCGACGACAGAGAAGTAAAGGCGTAAAGCAGCTTCTATGCTGTTAAACCTGGACTTGGACGCCTCTTGATCCGTTACCGCCACCACCTAGATTTTTCCCACAGTCCACTAGCACCGCTCGAAGGGAATCAGGAGGGCGCTACGAGGATAGATATGCGTATATACTGCTTGTATTCTCTTACCTACCAGCAAGACAACATACAAAACAATGACCGGAACCCCGGAACCACCAGACGAGCTCTGCGACACGAGCTTCAAAATGACAGCATCAAAAACGATGGAAGCAAAGCAGAGGCACATGAAGAAGCTAGAAGCAGCGGCGGAGAGCATAGTGAAAGACTATGGCAAAGCAGTGGAGATAGAAGGTACTGCTGTGAGTGCCGTATTCGATGTCATGGTTGTGCTACGGCACATGTGGAAGAACGAGTTGAAACCAGCGAAGAACCTAACGACGAAGCAACACCGCACCGTGGCCAATGCAGTCGACATCTTGGAAGCGTGGATGGACCTCGAGGAGTACAAGGCAGCCCAAGACGCGATGGCACTTGCTAACCTGATGAACGACAATTTTAAATCTTTACAGATGACAGCAAACACACTCAAAACAATGGCGGAAACCCAGGACACCAGCGACAATGCGGCCAACGAGCAGCTCCGAGAACTCAAGCAAAACGTCCTGTCACTTCAGTCCATAGTGGAAGACCTCCACAGCGCCAAGCCCCACCCCGCACCAGTCCCCACCCCAACCCAATCCCAATCCCAATCCTCCCTGCTCTCCTATGCCAACGTTACCGCCAAAGCCAACCCATTCACCGGTGACCCACGCCATTCCGACGTCATTGCAAAGGCAAAGCTGGCAAACCGTCGCATCATTGTCAAACCTACGACAGAGGACGCGATGGCTGCAATGGCCAGACGTAGCGAAAAAGAGCTAGTGAAAGAAGTCAACGACGCCCTATCCATAGCCACGACAACTACCGGTGACACACTCCATATGGTGCCAGACGGCATCTCCGTCATCGGAGCACGTAAACTCGCCAATGGAGGCGCAATCTACACCCTCAACTCCGACAAGGCTGCCACATGGCTACGAGAGCCTGTAGCCTTAGAAAACATAGCGCAAGCTGTGGGTGAAGAGACTAGTGTCAGCCTGCAGCTGAACAACGTGATTGTCCCATTCGCGCCCACAACGATTGACATCGAGAACGAGGATACGTGGCGCAACATCGAGACCAGCAGCGAACTCACTACTGGGACGATACGCAGTGTACAATTCCTCAAGCCAGTGGAACATCACCAACAAGAACAACGAGAGGTGCACCTAGTGGTGGGCTTTGACTCATGGGAACAAGCAAACAAAGCAATCCGAGGAGGCATCATCATCGAGGGCAAAGAGCTCCAGGCAAAGAAGGAGCTGCTGGATGCATCCAGGTGCATAAAATGTTCAATACTACCACGGGACCACGATGCAAAGACATGCCTGAACACTACAAATGTGGACGGTGTGCAGGCGGTCATGCAACGAGAGA